>QDHC01002900.1:681479-736256 GCA_013186455.1 Papilio dardanus tibullus
TTAATATGTTATTGTTGTTGTCATAATTCGAGATCGTGTGTTAATATTGCCCGTAATCTCGTCATAAACAAGCTTTAGCAACAGACTCCAGTCACACTGTAGGCGAGGTAGGTAGTGATTTAAACAGACTACGAATGGCATCGTGAACGATTAGCCTGTCATAAGCCTGTTGAACTATACGCTTCTGATTAGGGGTGTGCGAAACGGAAAAGTCATTATTTGCATTATTTTTCCATTATCACGACATGATACGATTTATCATAAGTAATACTGTGTTGTTTTATGTAAGTGCCATTTTAGTAACCTTTTATTTATATGAAATTCATTAATCCGGTTTGTTGCTATTGGACTTCAGCAGAAATCATTCATTGTATTATAAACTGTTTACTTACAAATTTGGTAAAAACGATTACTGTTTTGTTACTAACAAGTTCTTGATAATTTGGAGGAAATGGAAATTCTAAAAATGCACTACTTAATTTTGATGTAGATAGTAGATAACTCAAGGTAGTGTTCGTCTCCGCCTTGGATGAGCGCGAGGTCGCGGACACAAGACCGCAACAAAGCTGCGGTCTTTATATTGGTGCCCTGCGGTCGATATTATATCTTCGGTATTATATCAGGTGCCTAAGTTATCGTACAACGATAAAGCCCCACGGATAAATTGAAAAATTAACGCTTCATATACTTTGTGTTACCGCTCGAGAACATTTTATCTTCCGTTCGATAGCTATTCTATTCGTTAATCCTTTAAACATTTTACAAGTTAACGTAAAAACAATTCTTTATTAAAGCAATAAAATTGACGTTACGACGATATGGAAAATACTGGTAAGTTCCACGTGTGACGTAATTTTACGGTTATAACAAAAACGAACGAAGTGTTCTGAAACGGTACGAAATGGAAATTCGTAATTTTCTACCAGTCCGCAGCAGGCGTGAGTGCTTTCCTTTGTTTTACATCTCGGTCACACTTGAACGTGTTACACAAGAAAAACATTCAAGAAATATACTTGCTTAGTTTGTAATGTCTAAAGTGGAAATACGCCACTCTTCATCAGAAGTGACATAATTGTATTTACCTATAATCACATATCTTCAAATTGTGGCATTTCAATAAATTATTCAAGCAATTGCATATATGCATGCATTTTGCAAACGCGATGGGATTTTAGAAGTATGTTTTATTTTAATCTAAGGACATTGAAACTTGTATTTCTTCAGTATTCTCCTTATAATAGTATTGAAGTGCAATCGCTTGGCATCAGCACTTTGTTCATACTCTCATTTATTATACAACATCTAGTAATCTAACAAACGTAATTTTATTATCCGGCGCAACTCTACAAACAGGCTAGTTTATAATTCAAACGACTCGGCCGAGACACGTGCTGGGAGAAATGAGAATTTATTGGTCCATGAATTAGTAAGCACTGGCACTTTGAAGAGCATAACGAAATTCTTTAATGAATAAAAGGCAGGTCCAGTACTCGTTTTGTACTGTAGTATCCAAGGTCCTGGTTGACATACGCTTGCTCAATACGAACGTTGCAAAAAGCTTCGCTGGGAATTCGCGATGGTGTAATTGGTGATTGTCTTACTGCGGATTCGATTTCAAGGCGAATACTGAGCTTTGGTACACGTAATTTTGAACCTATACTTAGTATTTAATATGCCTGATTATTGTTGAAACATAATGTATGCCTTCTGTCTATTATGCTTCGTTTTAAAGTTACTCGAAACAAATCTATCGGTATAATAATATTATGTCACTATCACTACAAATAGACTATCAGCATCATTTACTATTTTTTTTATTTATTTATTTAAACTTTAGCACATTGTTAGTACAAGGAGGACTTAATGCCTAGTGGCATTCTCTACCAGTCATTCTACATCTTAGTGAAAAGAACATAGCGAATTCGAATTAATGTGCTAGTCAAACTTTTATAATTTCACCAATACGACTTAGGTTTCATTAAGAAGCGAGCGTACCATTTTCTAAAAGACCGCCAACTTATCTGCAGTTCCTAAGGTCCTGCGGATGTTCATAAGTGTCGTCGACCACCTCGGCGATCCCACCGTTCATTTACCCCTTCTCTTATATAAAAAAACCTATGTTTACATATGTTTTCTATTACAGTATTTTGACTAAAATTGACTAAAGTCCATCCATCATATAAAATGTCTGTTGCTGAGATTAATATCGTGACGACGTGCAATCTAGTCATGCACATGCAAAACATGTCAGGTCAGTTTTTGTTAACGTAACCCAATGTTACATAATTTGGACACGCGATGTTAAGTCCAATGCACATTGTACTGCACGATGTTAAACTTCTGTATACTACGTTAGGGATGATTGTACATGTTAATGTAGCAAGAATAAATTATTTATTAATTTATGACTTTTTATGGGTGTTTTTATTGATATTATTCCGATTGATTCTATTGGTTTAATTTGCTCAATGGGAAAAATTACCTTAGAGTTGATTTTCCTATCATACAAGGAACGAGAAATTGAATATTCAAATTCTATTTCTACAGAATGTAGGTTTGTTGCTTAAATATACAGTAGTCGCAACTAGATAAGCGAGAGTCCAAGGGACCGCGATATTTGTCTCGTTTATAGAGGTTTCTCTCTAATCAGGTTTTTCGCTTAAGAAGGTTGTCGGCCGGGTCTAGAGAATGGTTCACGCTTATAGAAGTTTCTCATTTATCCATGGTTTGACTGTATAGTTTTAATTTCGTACTTAATCATAAAGATAAAAGGGCTAATCAAAATATCTGCCGTAACAAATAGTCAGTTATTAAAAGCTGACAAAGATTTACCTGCGCTACAATGTGTAACGACTTTCTAAATGCAATTACTCTTATTAATAGAATACTTCTGTTAATAGAACAATAAATAACGTATCGGGATATGCAATTTAAATTAACACGATCTAGCATAGACAAAGAATTTAATTTCCTTCTCTGCTGTCCCCATTAGAACTACAAGTTCGTATATACTATTGATAATTGTTTGTAACATGAAATGTGAACTTGAACTTCTTTCGGAAGTCGGTTAACGACATTACATCAAAATGGGTAAGAAATTAAATTTTCTTTATGTGCTGTGATATTGTGAGGCATAGCTTTAAGCTGGCTACGAAAGTTTAGTTTTAACTGTACAGTTCAAATTGACGTGTCTAAGTCACACATCAATATTAACTGCACAGTCGAACTGTACAGTTCTCAGTTTTGCCTACACGCGTCAGTTTTAACTGCGCAGTCGAAAAGTACAGTTAAAACTGAACGTTTGTAGCCTGTTTTAAGGTACGCCTCACAATATCACAGTGTATAAACAGAATTTAATTTGCTATCCATTTCGATGTGTCTGTAGCCGGCTTTAGTAACGATTGTTGTTGATGAACTCTAAGATGACCAAGCTGCGTGTTCACTCTACCAATTAACGTTCAAAACAACAGCTTCGGTATTTGATAAGAATTGGAATATATTTGTAGTCGGTGCGTTAACTGCACTGAGAAACTAAATCTTGCATGTACATTGGTAACGAATACTAAAACATGTATATCTACTAAATCTTGACTTTAGCTTGAAAGGGTTACAAGTAAGAAAATATCAGTAATTATATAATGAATGAACGTTTACGACTTAGGGGCCTTCAAGAAAAGAGCGTACTCCTCCCTCAAAGGCCGGCAACACATTTGTGGTTCCTCTGGCATTGCAGGTGTCCGTGGGCGTCGGACCAATTAATTTAGTTGATCCGCTGCTCGTTTGCCCCCTTCTCCTATTAAAAAAAAAAAAAATGAAGATTAGTCTTCAGATTTGGATGAATTTTTTATTAATTTATGAACCAAAAGAGTTGATTCTAGAGATTTTTTCCTTTGACTTGGCCTTGGCCCAATGAAATACCTATTAGGACGATTGCTGGGTAGACCAATATACACTCCATTTATGTAAATATATTACCATTTCGTTTTAACTTTACGTATCTTTTGTAACATGTATTTATAACCTCAGTCTGTCATGTTCGCAATTATAAAATCGTAGGTTTACAACAAAATAATGGAAACATTGAAGTGAATACGTTATTAAATGATTCTCGCAAAGCAAATCCCGCTTTAATTACAAGCTGTACTAATATGTGACGCATTTCGATTGCAGAGGGCGCTCGGGACGCCCTCACAATTAAATTGTCGCTATAAATTCATCGTGGAGTGTTCACCTCAACGAAGAATATATAAAAAGTTTTTCACAATAATAAACGTGAATCATACTAAAATGGAAGTTTTTCTCCAGCATTTTCGTGTTTACGTAGCTTTTTCAATTTCATATTTGTCTATCAAAAAAGGTTTGCTAAATTATTTCGATAGATGAAAATGATAAAGGTAAATTAAATTGTGAATTTTAAAAATGTCTTGTATGTTTATTTTTATACTGAACACATTCTTTGGCCTCTTTACATAGACACTATGAAAAAAACATAGCATGTCGTCGGTGTGGACCGACAGCGAAATGTACTCAGCGCTCGCCCTTGTTAAACCCCACGGTGCAACGTTTAAAAATTTAAGGCTTTGTCCCCCACATCGACGATCCGCTCCGCAGCCAACAAAGGACAACGTCGGCAAACAGTCGCTTGTAGTTACATTACTTTCTACTCAACGACAAATAAAGGTGGCTCGCCTACAATGCCCGTAATGTGCATTATTCATAACGATACAGTACGATAACAGGCACGGCAAACAACGCTAAGCTAGTTCCAGAAAAACACGTGTACGTACCCCCATGCCTCTATTTCCTCGTACGTTTTATGGTGTTTACGTACTCGCAATTAAAGTGCCTCCATGCGTTATCTGACATTATTCATACGCAGATGTAAGTTCCGCGAAACTGAAACGTACGCGTTATGCTTGATATTGCGTAGATAAAACTCGAATATGGTAGAACTCCTTGTGAATATATCATCGAGATGACTATCTTGTTTTACTACGGAAAGGGTAAAGTATTGTGATGGCTGTTTGTTGCAGAGTCTGACCCATCTCGACCCTCATTATAAGATTTACGATACAAGCAAGGCTGCTTAGTAAGCAAGACTCATTTTATTGCGCACAATCACCAAATACAACAGTGTAGGTTCTTTGCTAAATTCAATAAAACTATGTTCGTACATGGTGTCCTCCCAAACGTCACGTCGTAAGAATTTGATGTCTTCTTTCTAAAATGGAAAATTTTACAAAGATTACCTACGTAACATTCCGAGGACTGCAGAACAAACAATCCAGTAGAAAGAGATAATTCCTTACCTCTCATTCACTTTCCTGGCGTAACATTGTATAGATAGACCCCGGGACGCCGTATAATTTATACCAGGAGTCCCTTTTATGACAATGGCATTCTATTACTTCTTAAGTCGTAATACCTTATAACTATCATAAATACTAGTGTTACTATGTATTTACTGCTTACACCCGTTTTATAAATAGCAATCTTGTTAATAAATCTTTAAGTAAGCAGAGCTACTTGACGGTTTTTGATTATACTTTTTTTTATTATTGTGACAATCGTGATGAATCTTGATATAAAAGTACGAATGGGATTTATACATGAAGTATTTAAACGAAGTAAAAAGATAAGTAAACATTGTTCTTTTAGTTACTTTTAAAAGGAAATCATGTAGTAGTTTAATTGACAAACAGTCTGTTCATAAAGTCGTGTAGATACGGACAAAATATTGGGTTAATTTTAAGTCAAACTTTGTAACCTATTTAACTTTAGTATTGCAAAATAGCGCATAATATAACTTAAATCATCGTTTGAATACTGGCGCAACGTTTAACAAATAGCGAACATATCTGGGTGAATAATTCTGCTACGTTTTGGACTAACAAGTGCGGTTACGTGAGGCACGCGATGCCACCGGAGGCGCAATTAAATCATTCATTACACAAGTGGCGAAATATTCTTGTATTGTTGTACGTCCCCAGATACAATGTTATAGATGATTTTAACATGAATTTTGCATTAAAAAAAAAACAATAAATGCCTGTCCAGCTTTACCGAAGAAACAAGACTTTCTTCAACTATCGTGCTTTCCGTCTTCATGGATAATCGTGGATAATTAGATGTCTGACAAATGTTATTTCTCGTAATGTATTGTTAGTGTTGAACAATGTGTAATGTTTTTAAAAGTATTATAAATAAGTATGTCATTGAACTTTACATATAATTATCTTTAGCCTTTTCAGCTATCAAATTATGTCAGACGAGTTTAATGAACGCAGTAAACTAAGACATATAAAATACCTTCAACTTTTAATTTCATATATTCATGTATTTAAAACTATGCTTTTAGGTCAGTCGTAATTTATAGATTTAATTTTATATTAAAGCGCTTATCGTGACTTTAACATACTTCCGAATGAGTTTGTAAAATAAAATTGCATGTATTTTTGTAATCGAGTGGATGCAAGGAAGTCTAAGGGAATCTTATTCGGTATATCACTCTCTCTACCCTCATCTAATGGTAAAAATTAAGAAATAAAAATGTTTTATTTTTTCTACAAAACAATAGGGTCTTAATGCAAAATAAGCTTGTTTATTTGACCTCTATTATCGATACAATCTACAGTCCGATTATATTAATAAAATGTACAATTAGTTGCTTTAATGTTCTTAAAAGTTTGTATTTTTTTCCATTAAAACAATGTTGCGAATGTTACGTGTCAGTACTTTAAATAAACACCTACAAGTTTGTTTTTTCCATGCAATTAACAAGCTGTACTATCACCAGCGGACGTGTTCGCTTGAGTTCTATGAAAATAATTAAATGCCTCTAGCGAGTTTAGCTCAAAGACCGCGCGGACGTTTATCATCTAGCCTAAAGCCGAGCGCCCACTGCAAAAGAGCGGCAGATGGTGATCTGTGCGGCTGCAATTGTGCATGCGTCCCCACCAACAAAGAGCTGAGCTAAGCGAGCCCAATGGCATAACGCAGCCTTATTTTACACAGCTCAGCTCTCTAGAACATTTCGGCTCTTTTTGACAAATCTCATGTCTCTTTGTTGGTGGGGACACAAGTATGCAGTTTCGTATGAAAGTGGAAAATGGGGCAGCCCAGCTCCTGCTCAGCTCTTTACTCTTTTGCGGTGGGCGCTCACCTTTATCATTTAGCCTAAGGAATGCAGGCAGCGCGTATCACGCTACAGTTTACTCGGCCAGTTATCGTTTAACTTGTATTATTGTATTTACAACGGACTACACTATTATCAGAATGCTTTGAGAATTAGTAATTGTTAATTCTAAGATATTGGAAAGTTTCTATGTGATTTGTGTTGTTAAGAAAAGAGGTTATTAATATTAATAATGTAGTTAAGTAAAATAGTCTATTTTTTGTAGAATATAATATTTAAGTTCATAAAAAATTTGAACAGTTTACACATTTTGATCATAGAATTTAATCAATATGTAATACGTATCACATAAAATATTATGCCACAAAAGATCACTATTAAGCCTAGTTCGCACCAGGATAGTATTTTAGTCGAGTAGCAAGTAGCATTTATCCGAACAAAGGATTTACAACCGTTCGAACTCTAAACCTACGCACTAGGGTAGTAATTTAGAAACTAAACGTGTCCGAACAGCAACTTTTTAGGAGAATAGATTAGTAAATCCTTTGTTCGGATACTTGCTACTTGACTAAAATACTATCCTAGTGTGTACAAGGCTTTAGAGACTCGAATGAACGTAAATAAAAGTTTATGTTTATAAAAAGTTATTTATCTCACTCTGGCCTAACTATATTATCCATAAAATTCTTTAGTCTACAAGAAACTTGTTCCTCGTGTAAAGCTATAGCATTTATTAGATCTATTTCTTCGCAATGTTTCGGTACAAAAAAAGTGTTATAGCGATAGTTTATTTTTTGCAGTCATAATAGTATCTAATAATATGTATTAACGTACGTGGAGGCAGGCAATGAGACGTGATCATTTTATATGTCACCGTAGTTTGGTTTTTGTATGTTTTATACACGTTATCCTTGGACTATTTTTTGTTTCTGTCGCTTGGTGGTTTTATTTTTTCTGAAGGTTGTCAGTATCGTATGAAATATCATAACTCTACCTATTAGAATTATTTTTTTAGGCTTCGATACTTTCGAAGTACACAGGCTACTTACTATGGTTCCGGCAGATGGAATCCATGGGGATAGTTTGAAAATAATTACCTGATGGAATCCACAAAAATGTACGAAACTGACAATGACATTCGAGAATTCATGTGCTTGTCACATGTAAGATATCGAACGTCATTCTCAGTTCCGTACATTTTTGGTGTTCGCTATCGAACCGCTTTGTAGCGCATGTAGTTTGGATAACCTCCCAGTTCACTATAAAATGTTTCTTTAACAAATACAGTAAAGACTAATCAAATAAGCCGTTTAAACTGTTTTGACGATATATTTATGACTCCATTAAGTTGTTTGTTCGCTCTTTCCAAGGCTGATGTGAATTTAATATTCTCGAATATGCGGTCACCGTGCCTATGAATTTAAATTCCGATATGCATTGCCTACCCTTTTCGTATTCATTGAATTGACTCGCGCCTCTCACGGGGGAAGTAATTTGTCATGAATGAAATCATCGTTAAATTATTTATTGATCGTTTTACTTTCATAGAGGCAATATTCTCTATTTATTTATTAGTTCATACTTATGAATGAGCTTTTATTGTTCAAGTACTGAGAATTATAGACGCAATATCACGCATAATATAGCTTTATCATAAACTAGCTGTTGTGTGCGACTTCGTCCGCGTGGAATTAAATAATATAGCCTATGTTACTCGGGGATAATGTAGCTTTCTAATGAAGAAAGAATTATTGAAATCGGCCCAGTAGTTCTTGAGTTATTTCAAAAAATACAAAGTTTCTCTCTGTATAATACTATCATAAATATGTTTTCGTGAATTCGTCCATTAGGAAGAAGAAGCTAGAGAGGTGTGTCAGGATCGCCAAATGGAGATCCGTTGTCTCTACCTACTCCTATGGATTAAGGGCGTGGGTCATGTTATTGTTGTAGGCTGAGGAAAACGTCAAAAATAACACATTTCACTTCATCTTGAATCATATTATCTCTGTCTCTGTTAGTCAAAATTTTATAGCTAAATCTCTGTTGGTGTTCCTCAAGGTTTAATTCTAAAGTGTTAGTAATTCCGTGCGGTGTTAAATTTACATGAAGTATAAATAGTCGAGTAAAACTTAAACAAAAAATACGTTTTATTGTCAGTCTTGCTGTTTTATTAAAACATTTGACTATGTTAACTATAAGAATATGCAAATATTTATGCAAAAACTAAAAAAATACACTAATTTGTATGCAAAATATTTGTTTAAAAATCGTAAAACACCAGGAATAAAAGCATATCGAAATATAACTTTAATTTATCGTCAATGAGTTGTTCACCTTCGTTTTTGTGCAAATAAAAATATCTACTTTACAAATATTTCTTTACTATTTTCATACGACTATTATGAGCACAAATGTAGAGCAAAAAGTCTGCAAATTATAAACTAAGCTATGTGTTTTGAATTAGAATATAAAATGGCTTGAATGTTAACTCAGTCGTTATGATTTCGTGGGTACAATATTGCATACCGACGCGGGAACAAGGATATTATCATTCGACTGCTAAAGGTCACTTGGTGTTGAGGAGAGACCGGTCAGCCTTGGGCTGTGTAATTCACTTTCGTACTCGAATGTATGTGGCCCTTCGTGTGGCCTCATTTCTCAATAGTGTTTGCTTTGTTCTTCTGGTAGTGACTGCATTTTGTTTAACCGCCATCATTTGTTTATTGCTATTTAGTTATGTGTGTGACTGTACTTTCTCATCTACTACTTATTATATTTACGTTCCATTTTGTGGATAGAAGATATGTTGTGTGATGTTTTTGTCTACAGAAGCTTTCAAGCATGCACTTTTCCTCGTTTCAGCTACTACTTTGTTATCTGTTGTTTAGTAATAAATAATTTGTTAGTAGGTTAACTGTAAGAAACTTTAAAGTAATTTTTTATTGCAGTTTATTTTTATTAAGAATTCTTTAATAAAAAATCTATTTATAAATAGACCGGTATAGTGCTTTTGTTGTTGACCTATATAAGTAAAAAAATGTATTGCGTTGTAGACTGCGTATCCATTACCTCGATATCCTTGGGCATGTTTACATGTTGGTTGGAGCAATAAAACTGGGTGAATTTATAATGGGACACCTTGTGGCGCTTTTATGTCTACGTAATTTGTAAACCGATTTGTTAGATACAAAAAAATATAGTATCGAGTAGTCTCTATGATCTATAAATCTTACTGCATGGATGCATGGATGGTTTGTTGGAAGGTGTCTCTAGAACGACTTAACAGATCTCGATGACATTTCATCATCATCATTATCAGCCGATCGACGTCCACTGCTAACCGCAGTTCTCCGCCGCCCGCATCCAGTGCACTCCCGCAAGCTTTACCCTTGGTCCTCGGTCCATCTTGAAGGAGGCCTACCTACGCTGCGTCGACCTGTCCGTGGTCGCCATTCTAGGACTTTTCGACCCCATCGGCCGTCCGTTCTGCGGGCATTGTGGCCGGCCCATCGCCACTTAAGGGTTGCAATTCTTCAGGCAATGTCGGTTACTCTGGATCTGCTGCGGATTTGGTATAGGTATAAAGTTTAGTCTGGAAGAACACATAGGCAATGTATGTTTTTTTTATTCTGCCCGGACGATGTCGCGGGTGATAGCTAGTGATGTTGTAAATGTGTCTGTCATTGATTACTAATTGGCTCATTAATAGATACCGGTTGAGTTTTTAAATAACAGTCTGTCTGGCTTCCGCATGTCTACAGTTATTGTCGTTATTCATAGTATGCGTGAGTAAGCTGATTTAATGAAGATTGTTGATATATAAAAATAATAAGTGTTGGTATTGCAATTATTAGGAGGTGCATTGCCTTGAATGGTAACTTAACATTAGATATGACATACCGATCCTCGTAACGATTTATTGAATAGGTGACAAGTCAAGATTTTTTTTAATATTAAAATTAGCTAACGAGTAAGCGGCCACCTGGATTCTCTGAAATACCGAAGCGACCGCTGCCCATAGACTTCTGCAATTGCAGATGCGGTGCCTACCCTTAATCTATGAAGGAAGACGCATATAAGAGAATAAATCTTCTTCCTATGCTTCCCCTCTCCCGCAATATCCACTTCCCCATCCCATCATTGACCACACAGAACTGATAACAGAGATAATAGATCTAATAAGATACTCGATTAGGGTAAAAATAACAACTGTTCTGTGCAATTGAATTTAACTACAGAACAAATTCAAGCTTTGAACTAAACCATTCTCAGGACTCAGGACATGTTAAAATAAATGTTTCCAGTTAAAAGGATTACTTGCACCTCTAGCTATCTATCAATTAATAACGACAGTATCACAACGTATGCAAGTCGTCGTCTAGCGTTCATTGAATTAATTGGATTGTGTACACCCGATGTATAAACATAACTGCATCGATTTACTTACAAGTTTCCGTGTATGTTAAATAAGGTTAATTTATGTATGTAATGTTTGAAATCGCTTATTTCCGTGTTGTAAAATTCCATCCTGAAATATCAGGACTAAATCCTATTCTTACGGGATCACTAAAATTTAAATTATTATTTACATTATAGTTAAATTTACAGTCAAACCGGTATAAGCGAGAAAAAGCTATAAGCGAGACAGATATTGTCCTGACGAGTTCCCTACATAAGCGAGATAAACGGATTAGAGAGAAACCTCTATAAGTGAGACAAATATCGCGGTTCCTTCTACTTTCGCTATTCTATACTGTATTTTATAATCTAAACTTATTAGTAATTGCTTTAATATGGTATTTAATATGATAACAACTATAAAGTGTTTTAAAATGTAATTCGAACTAATGCATATAAAGTATCAACTCGTATAGATCATATTTAGAAGTATGTATGTTTATGAATATGTTCATATAATACATTGTAAAGAGATTTATGCGTAGTTTGCGAAGACATTATTCAGATCGCAGTATCCAGAAATAGTTGGCGAAGCATTAAAACTCGAGTTTCCTCCCTTTTCGCGGAAATCGTTCTAGTTTTATGTCCTGACCCTGGAATTGATCACTTCGAAGTTTATTACCAACGTACAAGAATCGGTGATAATATAAATATTTAATAGTGAAATAGCATTTATTATATTGAAGGCTTACCCCTTTATTCCGAAAAAAATTTATAAAGTACTGCGATAAATGATGACCAATAATTCGTCGATTATACGATAATGGAGGACACTCGGAAATAAAATAAGATATAACAGGGGTCTCATTGGACTTACGTATCATAAGAAGTACCAGGAACAAGGATGTTCTGTATTTTGGAATAAATTTTATAAATATACCAGTACCAAACGTAGAAAGTACAACAGTAATAAAGCTGATTCTCGTCTCGGAATAAAGCGCATATAGTTTAAGAGATATTTTCATATGTAATCGTTATCTGTATTTGGAATAATTATGTTTCTGCTAGTTTTAAATGCCATACAGGAGAAGGGATAAGATTCTGCAACAATAGTGCATGCAACGAGCGCAGCGTCTGCTCCATATGCAATTGAAACACGTCTCAACCTTGACACGGACGCACGTGCGGCTTAGCGTAGACAATGAACACTATTAATTTAATAGACAGATATAAAGTGCATCGATCATACCTTGGCATTCATCACAATCCAGTCTATTGATGATAGAATGAAAGTTTTACATACCTTTTACAATAACCTACTGTTTTCAACGCGCGACTGCTATCTCTATGAACAGTGCTTCTACAAAAACCTAATACAGGATAGTGGTCTAATCAGTGTGACCATCACAAATTGTGAAATCACTTGTGTTGTGTTTGAAAATAAAGTTCAACATAAAATATAAAAGCTCTTTAGATAATGAACCGAGTCCGATCCAATACGAAGAAGGCCGTCAAGTAAACCAAATCGTGACGTCACGCGTCCTGAATTATTTTTATGGGTATGGATACAAAACTGTAAGGAACTTTAAACTTTAGTTTTTTATCAGATGAGTTTGGGATCAAGTGCTAGGATCTATAGTAAAGAATAGAATGTATGTCCGAGTGTCAGTTGATACACGTGCCTTCGTACCGAATGTCAAATGTATCCTTTACATACAAACGTACACGCAGTAAGTTTTTGTTGGAGCGTTGTAATTCAATATACAAGAGAGCGCAGTCACGCTTCGAGTTCACTCAGACTTAAATTGCGCGTACTCATATTAAACTTGTGGACTGCGATTTGAATATTTAATTACAAACCCTATTCGGTTACGTTTTACATTGAATTCGTACCTACTGTCAAAATGTGAGTAGACGGTTGAAGTTGATGATTACACATGCGAGACTTTTTATGTAACTTTTAATTAATCAGATTTTAAAGCAAGCTTAGTTGGTTTAAGGTTTTTTTATAGAGGGAAAAATGTCTTAAGGCACCATTAGACATGGGAGCTACACGTCCGGTGTGTCGGGCTCAGGCTCATTGGTGTTCACCTATCCTAACATGAGTCCCACACCGACTAAACGACCTTCTCTATTGATTTTTTGCTCATGGCGATACCGTCAATTATTACTTCGTGGGTGTGGTCTCAGCAATCTTGCTTTTCCTTCGTGCAGTCTGTGCTTTAGCTGATATAGTCCATTTCACTGGCTCTTCGCCGTTCCTGTTTAGCAGGCCGGACTTTCTTAAGTACTACGGCGGCGTATTCACTCACTTGTTTCCATGCTCCTTTTGTTGGTTCCAATGCTTCACAGTTACAGTGTATCTGTCGGCCTCTTTTTGTCTCCTATTTTTTTCATTTTACTTGTTAACTTCTCCTATAATAAGGTATTATAAAAAGACCCTATACAGACAAAATAATACATTTGAATACTTACTCTGTGAATTGAATCAGTCATGTATAGTCGGCCGGTACATTTGAAGTTTACTCGGTGGTCCTGTATTATCATTGAATGATTTACGACCCCGTCATATCATAGTACTTCCGGATGTGCGTAGCTACTAGAGGACAGACATTTTGACATTTGCTGCATTCAAAATTAGGGCTAGACGGGAAGTTTATAAAAGGCTATAAGGCCATATTGTAGCTACGGAACACAATATTAATAGGGATAGACATAGAACTAAATAAAAGACGGAACGAAGTTTTAGTGACATCTAACATCAACGTAAGTATAGTTGTTAATTAGTTATATGAATGCAGTTTCGCTCCGCGATTCAGTCTAGTTTGGACGACGTTTCCAATAGGATGAAGAATTTTTATCGTTAATTATCTCTTGTCTGCAAGTACTTTTATGCTGTAAATTACAATGATCTTATAAGTAAACTATACACAGACGTTTCAAACATAAAAGGACACAATTCATCATAATCGCGATAATTTATATCTGTCTTATCTTTTGTTTTAAACACAAAATAACAAAGACATCCGTGTCACCTTGGACATAAATAATTACGATCATTTTTCAAACGCACACAAAAAATTGGTTATGGTCATGCATGCTAAGCCCTAGCGATGTCCAAACGAAAATATTTGTTGGAAAATAGTTTATAATGTTATTGTAATTAAGTTCTTTTCACATTGTTCATATTACATTGATTAATCAGTCATGAGACTCCATTGACGATGGAAGACTTTAAATAGATTTTTTTTCAACGTAAAAGCTTTAGCTTTATACTAATGTTTACCTTGACTTTAAGATAAACCAAAATTTAGAATTACGTCTTTAGTCTATTATTTATTTTTAGTCGGGATAAGTGATAATATCTAGAAAAAATAAGTCGGAAAATAAATTGATAACTATGTTTTGCTGTAACGTATTAAGCTATCGTCTATTATAGTTTTAATTTAAATATTGATTTGTACAGTCCCATAATTAGACTATAGGATTGAAAATTAATCTACGTTTGTATGTGTGCACACAGGAAAACGTACTGACGTAAACAAAGCTTTACCACGTACAATCATTTAACATAATTTCTATTACAAATTCAAAAGGCAACAGTGAATGCAATAATAATTTGCATTTATTGTAATAATTCACGAGCTACGTATACTAGGTTTCATCTGCAACTGTCTCTGTTTTTTTAAGAGAATAAGGGAGATAACAATACGCATTTATAAGACAAACCACGACAGTCGAAAGACATAATAATAGTATTGAGGGACAGCAGACGTGGTATCAATAACATGAAGACGGCCGTAAAACCCTACCTTAACTGATGTTGATTAAAGCATTGTGATGCAAATATTTGAAATTCTCTTTAAGGACTGAGAATTGGTTATTTTAAGTATCTCTTTATTTGCTCTGGATCGTAAAAATAATTATTTATTTCTTTTGAACGTTACAGCAAATCGTTTTCTTTTAAATCCTCTTTGACTTAATAAAAACAAATGTTTGCAAGTAATAATAATATTAATAAAATATCCAACATATTTGGACTTAGCTCACGAGGTTACCGCCATGTGGCATATGAAATTGGCTACCATTATTCCTAGAGTCGTATCGGTGCATGGACTAATAGCGAAGAGCTTCGCGCTTAAGAAGCTCTCGTTCAACAGTTGGATTAAGGGCCCGATACAAAAGGCAGTTATTTTGCAGACCGCACGCATAGTGAGAAGGTTCCTTTCTCTGCAGCCCTGACCACTGGTTGCTTGAGTTATCGGATTCCGCAGCTGGTGGTGCACTATTTTGATATAATATGTTTTATTGATTTTTTTAAAGTGAAATGTATTATATAATAAAAATGTAAATAAAGATATACAGTTATTAATAATACTATATGTTACAAAAATTGTCTTGTAATGGTCAAAGTGATCAATATTTTGAAGCAGGTTGATTAAAAGTTCTTATAACACACGCCCTGCTGAGAAGTTAAATTAAAAATGAGTTTAGTGTTTTGAATTAAAGTTGAATGTTTTATTTAACAAAAGCATCGCTTTAAAAGAGAATACTTAAATAAATAAAGAATCTATCTAATCGCGTATTTTTCATTTGTTTTAGCGATTTTTTCTTTAGCATTTTTTTAAAATAATGTCGAGTTTTCATAGTCTAATTACGACCACTTTTTCATACAAAAAAAATCTTATGCCTCTGTGATTAAGTAATTACTCATTAAAAATATGTTACAAGGCTGATAATAATGATAAACCTTGTTAACATTACTTAAGTATAGTAGACATTTTTAATGATCGCCTTCACATTTTTTTTTAGAGATTTAACGTAAAATATTTCATTGAATATACAGTCAAACTTGGATGCGTATGAGTTAATATTATGGTCTCGACGGACAGCCTTCATAAGTGAAATACGTGATAGAGAAACCTCTATGAGCAAGACAAATTACGCGATCCCTTGGCCTCTCGTTTATCCATGTTCGACTGTACAAACATTTGACAAACAGCTTGTTCAGTTGCTTTACTTTCTTTTACAGTGAAAATTACAATTCCATATCTCGTTCGTTGTAAGCAGAGTCTAATAAACTGTTGTGTTTTCATACTACATTATATTAAAACCAAACATATGCCTACTTATCCCATGTTTCTAATGACCGGGATGAAGCATCTCGTCTCTAGCAATTGACGCTTAACACAACACGTGAAAACGTAACCGGTAAGTTGTAATTTTGTAATTTCTGTCTGCCTGACCCCCTCATACAATAGTCGGAAGTCTTCAATATAAATTACACATTATTATTCTAACTTGTATAGTTAACACGTGAATACAATTATAGTGTGACTTAGACAACCGAGAGTTTAAGGGACCGCGATATTTGTCTCGCTTATAGAGGTTTCTCTCTAAACAGGTTTTTCGCTTATGAAGGTTTTAGTTACTAAATCTATGTTTTGCTTTAGCATCCAAAAGCATAAGCATTTATTTTTAAGCTTGCATTTGTATACTGACGAAAAAAGACACAAAAACCATTGAAACATACTTTGTCCACATTTCGCCTGTGGCAGTACTATAGCAACATAAATTCACGAACAAAAGCGCCCCCTACCGTACATGTACCAATGTCAAAGGACTTAATCAAACGTCTGCGTTGCGGCGAAACCTTTGTATTAACATACATGATGCTGAAATTTTCCCCCACAAATGGATGCAGGTTCGTTGTTACAAAAGCTTTGAAATAGTACCAAACACGCAAGTGCTAATAATATGGTCCGGAGATATAGATTTGTTATTATTTTTATTGTTGCGTTGAAAATCGCTTGAATTAACTTCAAAGAATTGGTTCTGTCTAATTTAAATGTGTGATGGTAGAATAGTTCGGCTTATAAGAAATCTTTAGTGCAAGGAACATTTCAGAATATACAAAGAGAGCGTCAAGTTAGTGTAATTATAATTAAACGTGTTTTAAAAAGTTTAGTGCACCGATGCATGCGCCAGTTGGCAATGAAATTGGCATACGGATGGACTCTCAAAGGGGACATGAGCCGAGGCCAACGGAGCGCGATTCCTGAGCCGTGCCCCCGCACTGTCTCCGCGAACCGCGAACCCGACACGCTTTCCACTACCAAACCTTCTACACTGATATACAAACTTATTGGTAGCTTGAAATATGTGATCATCGTCGTCAATATTTTGGCAGCTCAAGGTCATCTGTGAGCTGTGAAGTGCGCTGCTCCCTGTATCAGTTTAAGCCACGTATAAAATTGTGGTCTGCGCAACGACTCCTGCGTTGATCCAAGTAGAGATTACAGCTGAAGACATGAAGGAATATGTTAGCGGGCCATATGCGTGGCTCGTAATTTTCTCCACCTGGGTTAGGCATTCTTCTAAGCTCGCAAGTAACCACGAGCTATCATACATTTGGAATCGTTTTATGCTAAACATTTTCATTTACCATTCCCTTGTGTTCATTGTGCGACAAACACAAAAAGAGTATTCATTGTGTGTAGCAGTAACCAGCTAATTGTGTTTAATCTATTCACACCGTTTAGAGGCTCTTAGAGACCCCATAAAAGTGCGAATGTTACCTGTGCAATGGAGGTATGGTGAATAAAATTGGAGCGATGTCTTAGCGAAATTGATTAGTTGATAATACTACTCGTGGTATGTAACAAATTCGAATTGATAAATTCTAGTTTATTAGATACTAGCTGTTGTGCGCAACTTCGTCCGCGTAGAATTAAATATTATAGCCTATGTTACACGGGAATAATGAAGCTTTCTAATGATGAAAGAATTTTCGAAATCGGCACAAGTAGTTTTTGGGTTATTTCAATACATACAAAAATACAAAGTTTTTCTCTTTATAATAGCAATATATAATAGCAATGTATTTTCTAAAATCAAAACCTTAGTAACCAAATAAAATAAGCAAGAATCATATATGATAGGTCACCTCTTGATAAAATAAAATTTATTTCGTTATCAAAGATATCTGTCTCTTTCATAAAAGGAACATTTATAAATTGTTTACACGACGCATTAACAAATGTGTGGGTAAAAAAACTATTTTGGCGTCGTCGATTTGCAACCACGAGATAGTATTTTTGGATATCATTGCAAATTAGCCTAGATTTCTTATATTAGTAATGGTTAAAGTAACTAAATATAATTGTACGTGTTTTTTTAGTTTGTTGATTCAAAACATCGTATAGCATTTATCACCAAGTTATTTATGTCTTTAAATGAATTTTATACGTAAATATTCCAAACTACTTGGATCGTTAACTTGAAATTTATTATTGTCCAAAATGATATATTTAAACAAGGCATAATATAGTATGACAGTTGCAAACAAACTGCCATAAACGAGTCGCTATGAAGTGCCGAAATAATTTATTGGCATAGCACCGACAGTGCAAAAACTATGCCGAAATTCGAAAGCTGCTGTACACGGACTACTAAAATAAGGAATGCTTAAAGCTTTGGAGGGTCAACAGTTTTCATATACGGACCACAGATGAACCAATCGTTTTTATGCGTGATCAGTAAAAAAATGAAATCACTCCGTGTATGCCCACACGTAGTTAAAGCGTTCAGTTATATAATATCTTTATTATTGTCTCTATTTCACGTCCAGTTGTTTTCGTGAACTCTTGGATGTCGGCCAATAAATTCGAGTCGTAGTTTTATGGTGTTTCCTGTCTGGACTGATACTGGCTTGGCAACGTATCTTTTGCGGATAACTAGCTGATTTAATAATCTATGTGTACAGAATGTGCGTATGGGAGAAGGGAGGGAAGTGTCCAAAGAACGTGCCAAATAAAGATCTGTAATCTCTGGCAATGTAAGCATTTAAACACGAATGGTGAACGGCACGACTAAATTTAGAATTATGTCCTAAATCTATTCATTGAAAATAACTTGGAATGAAATTAGAGATTTAATTTAGATAAATATAAGATACCGACGGCAATCAGCTTAGAAACGTATTTCCAAGTATCTGTGGAATTCAATAACTTTAATTAATATTTTCATTGCCAAGAATTTTTACGACGTACAAACGATGGAAGAACGTAACAACTTTAACTAATTCTGTAACGTATCGAGATTTTGCATACTCCATGGTATTGCTAATTAAGGGACCAAACATGTAACGAATCCTTTTTCTTCAATACCTACTTCCTAAGTTGATAAGGCTATCATTAGGATGGTGGTGGGCAAACTGCCAAGCACTCCCTGTCGACACCTAATTGCTATTATCCGAGGAGCATCTTATTCTGTGAACATCTTAGTCTTTGTTCCAACAAGCACACCAAAAGAAGTACAATTTTATTGATCAGGGCGGACAGGCGCAGTCACATCTTTGTCTAAATAAAGTAAAGATGTATGAATAAATCAATGGCTATTACGTATAATATTTCAGGATTCTTAGAAGTTACACCGCGATTTTATGTTGATGGCGAGACACAGAACACGAGACAATTTTATACGTTTTCCTATGTTCCGAGTATTAAAAAACTTTAACACGATGTATTCAGTCGGGATTTTTGACATTAAAACATTTTCTCGTCAAGACGTGAAAGGGTATCCAATAATCCATACACATAATATGGTGAAGTTCGCATAATTTCATCTGTCAATATTGTTGTAAATTTTGATGGTTCACAAACTCTGGTGATTTTTAAAATTCATTAAAATATAACCAGACGTAATTACTCATCCATTACAACAAATCTAAATATTGAATGCAGTCGGTGCAATATTGTTTTAAATTCTCCAGTACATACTCGGAACGCGATAACACAATGACGCAAATATCAGCAGACGTCCGGACGACATGGCGGTCAACAAGGACAAGCAGTCATTGAGAAACGAAAATAATTGCCACCGCCACGCCGCCGCTGCGTCAATAAATATGGACGCGGCTGCGCCTGCGCATCATTCGCGTGATCCGCACACAACACACATTTTCAACGATCCTTATTATTTATAACGTTTTATGTTTAACGAAAAATCGGGTAGCAAATAAAAAAACATTATTCAGGTGATATGAAGCTTAAAATTTTATCATCGCATTTAAGTGCGATGCAAAAAATTGAAATGATTTCTTAAATTGATATCTGACCCTTAATTCTTATAGTTGTATATTTAAAATTAGCTTTGAATTTCTGAAGAGGGTTTCCAACTACTAGAATTACTAATATCCTTTTGTAATTGAAGTCACTTGTTAACTAAACGGAGTTTAACGAGCTAAGACTGGTCCAATTAAGAGTCAATTAATCACAATGATCCGTTGTATGTAGACATAAGGTAAGGGTAGGTTTGTTTTTCTTAGGGTTTCTAAAGTGTACATTTATTGACTATTTCAAATGTGATAAAGTAAGACCATTGTACGTTGAAGTGGTACTCAATGATTGCACTACAAACAGAGCGCTTTTCCCCAACAAACAAGAAACCTTTCAGGCGAGGCTCGTGTCAACAGTGAAAGGCTTGAAACTTTCCAACGTATCGTTTTACAAATTGACTTCATTTCGTACTTTCCAAGTACGGTTTTTGTCTAACTTTTTAACTCCTAATAATATCACTTTTAGAATAAATTATAGTAAGTACTCTAGATATAGATCGAAAGTAGATACAATATATTTTAGTAAGGTCTAAGTATTATGAAAATGCAAACTAGGAAAATAGTAAAAGACATAAAGGCGAATCATCGGCATAGAGACAGCTTTTCGCTTTTTATTTTCCAAAAATAATTTCATTGTTCAAAAAACAGTATTCAATTACGGTACACTTATCGCATACCAGACTGTTATCCATTTACTTTACGATCATGGCTCGCGATAATCATAATCTTATGAACTCACGCCTGACCTTAATTCTGGGGTAAGCAGGAATCCAGACAGCCTTAACATTGATACATTGAGTTACGATGTTGTATCGACTGCCCTTATCTAGATGGGATATCTGACACGATACATTTACGTCCATAAATTAACATCAAGTTTATTGGAAACTGCGATAAGGTCTTTTACTACAACTAGATCTGTGCCGTAAACAATAAATAACTAGTGACATAGACACAAAACGACCTCTGATGTTCTATAAATCAATCACTTTAAGTACGGAGTTTTTTCAGGGTACATACCAGGAAAGGAAAAGCGAGTTGTATCACCTAACTTTAATACTAACGATGGTAACACTTTACAGTGAAAACATATTTTCGAATCGAAAGTAAGCAGTTTACAAATGAACCTAGTCTTGAAGAAAAGGACCATTTTAGTAAGTAGAGAACATCCTGAAACGGATTCCGTACTGAATTAGGAAGCGCTGGATACGGCTAAGTCTCTCCTGTGGACATCGGCGATAGTATCGGCCGATTGTTCCCGATCTGCCGCCGCGCTAGTCGTAGCGTTCTCTCAATCGCCTCGTATCTTGTTAATTGGAGAGAAACAATGTCGCCGGCGGCAACGCTCTCGTGTATTGTCTCAGCTTTCGACACTTTCTAAAATTATCAGCCGCTACCGATCTGCAGTAATGATGCGTCTAGGGTATTATTAAATAAGGAACCGCTACCGGTAGATATATGAGGATTATGTATAGCTTTGAATTCAACATGGTCGTTACTGTCTAACAGCTTTATTTCACTCTTGTGTAGAGTGTGTTTTGGATTTAACCACTTAAGAGGTTTTTTTTGATAGATCAGTATTCTCGTATTTGGAAATATTCATGATATCCATCTATGGGGCAATTAAATTAGTTTATACTGCAAAAATTCATTTATCTTTTTAATTTATACAGTTTTTCTATCTCGCAAAACCTTGAAAACGACCTTCGTAACCATTATTTGCATTTAAAATTTTCCTTGACTTCTTTTTCATTTATTCTTATTCATTTTTTTCCTTTAATATCAGATTATATTTCCATTTCAATTTTAAATGAACAACTTGTTTTTAACTTGTATTGTTTATCTCATTTGTATCAGTATTCCATTCAATACTGAATAGGGCCTTTCATTGCCGTGTTATTCACGTGTAGTACAAGTTCAGACAGGCCGTCGCCCACACTAGGAACAAATAAAGCGAACAAGTCTCTAGCGAATACTTCTAGATCTTCCCGGTTCTTTGTATCATTTGGACCAGTTTCATTACTGACCTTAATAAAACTTTTGATTAGATTACACCGAATTATTGTAGTTCCTGTACGCTCGAGTGGGCACGCACGAAACTCTGGTGTAATTACGATCTCCGTAGTTCTAATTCGTGAGTCACGGCCAAGTGAAATGGCGTACTCACCGCCTCCAATTCAACACGCCGTGAAGGTAGCGTTGGACTTTTGCTTTTACGATAGTTTGATCCAGTGATCTATTCACCCATTTGAATCAGATGAGAATATATCGGTATAATTTACCCTGAATGAGCCAAATACACCGAAGACGTTTCATTAAAACGATAACTTAATGTGTGGTCTACATTGATCATTTGAAGTAGTAATACAGTTTCCAATTACTAACATCGAAAGCTCTGCTTTACGTTAATCATTAACATTACGTTGATTAGATTGATGTTGCTAGACTAGTGTCATTTCATGTCGTGCGATGTACTGCATACGTACACTCATTACGATGTCTCCGAGACGGCTCTCTAGGCTGGTTGGTAACGGTGCCACGAAAGTGGGACGCGTTCATACGTAATCCTATTATTGGCTTGTTATTGTAATAACATCGTTTGGTGTTACTGACCTTTTTATGTACATGTTTTGGTAATAGATTACATCTGTGTTATGTCGCGATCCGCGATTAACTAGCTCTATTGGTACTTTATCTTTGTTTAGTTAACAAACTGTTTTATAGATGATTCTTTAGCCACGGATGTATAATAAATTCGTAGCGAAAATTATATCTGTAATTCACTAAGTACTTATTAACTATTTGTGTGAAATGCGAGACATTTCAACGCGAATAATCCAGTCTATCGTTATTACTACAAAATAATTCTATCAGGTCTCACGAAATGCAAAGGTTTTTGGGGCATTCATACCATATTGGTACCATAACGAGCCACTAAAAGCCCATTTGCTTGAGTCGGTTATGACTCATAGAGACTGGCCTTCGATACAATTCGATTCGTTGCAAGCTGCAATGTGTCATCGGAACAATACGAAGGCTATTTACAACTTATAAGGCGATGTGTTGGGACCTAGAATAATGACCCGTGTGACTTACAATGATAGATGGCAGACGAAACCCCGCCTATGGGGCCTCATCATGAAATAATGACAAATCATCGTATTGCGGACTGGGTCGACTTAAACGACAAATAATGAGTAGCCCCAATATGGTATGTAGTTTCATTTTCCCAAGTAAATTTTGTCAAGATTTCTATATTTATTTGTCAATTTAGTTGTAACAAATATTAAGATCTCATTAATATCAATAATTTCATATATTTTCAAAAAGGTGCGATGATTTGTTAATAATACAAAATATAAAGAAATGTTAGTTACGTTATAATAACGCATTTTAATGCATAACCAACAATAATTAATGAGAATATCTCCAAACATCACCACGACATTTGATCATTAAGTAGATTTATTGTCCCCTTTAACATTAAATTAAGTCTTATCTTTTCATTATCAAAGATTATAAGCAACTTTTTCGACATTTTAAACGAATGACTTGTACGAAGTGGAAACGCAAGGTAGACAGTCCTAATTTCCTGCTTCCATTGTGCCCGGCGAGATGGTATCGCGTGTGGGCGTTGTGGAGCCGAATGCCTTCACATTGCTGTTGATAGCTCATTTTGCTTTATGTCAATGTTGACAGTCTTACTGCCATACTCAGAGCTTACTTTAGCAGTTCCTGACTATATTTCTAATATTATACTAGTATACCCTAAGTGTCTTCTTGGAAGTATAATTATTACAAGAATATCGAGTTTTTTTCTGTTACTATCTTTATCTCTCTTTTAGGTCACCTGCATTTTCTTTCATAGGATTTTAATTTAATAGAGTATGCTAGATTTAAAATCTTGATTATAGTCAGTTAAACTAGTCACCTGATGCGACATTCAAGTGGAATTTTTCTGTGCCGGAGCAATTTCCTCTCGTTGCCTTTAATTGCTTTTAGTTGTTCGCTTCTTACGGCTCCAGTGTAATTGCTCCACGACTGTAAATTACGAACGGGCTTTTTATTAATAAAACGGGACCGATTTCATCAGATGCGCTCTTTACGAGTAACTTTTTTATTCCAGTTTCCCTATTCCGACTCTTAATTTTCTTAATCGCTTGATAATTAAATGAAAAAGTTTTGATACCAAGCTTTCTACGGCACTGATGAGAAAGTTAGGGGAGTATTTTAAAATTCTGACACTGGGATGCTAAAGACTGTAAATAGCATCGTCTTCAAAGAGTGCCGACTTGAAATTATATTTTTCTTGTCGGTGATTAGTCCTAACAGGAGGTTTTTTTATATGAGAAGGGGCAAACGAGCAGCGGATCGCCTAAGTTAGTAAATCCGACGCCCACGGACACCTGCAACGCCAGAGAAACCACAGATGTGTTGCAAAAGATTAAAGGTTCGACGTAAATTGGATTTAAAATAAAAATTGAACTCATATTTGGAGACACAAAAGTAAAACATGCAATTTTTGTGAATCTCCAACCCAAGGCTTTTATTGTGACAGTTAAATCTTAAATACATTTATGGCTACCAGGTCCAAATTAGCATATATTTTATCCGTGGAACAAAGATGGTTCTGTAATCTTTTGTTTCATCAATTAAGACAATGTTAATAAATATCGTAATCATGTGTGCCGAAAACGCAATAGGTTTATCGAATGACACACATCTTTATCGAGTTGTATCAGAAATGATTAATTGGCTTGCACAGTCCGTAATGGTTTCGTTTTTTAACAATCGAGAGTCGAGTCGAATGCAAAATTAACCTCTTTATCCCAATAAGCGATGTCTCTCCATATATTGCATAAAGTAACAAGGACATCACACCGCTTTGTTAATATCCAATTGGCTTATCTTATAAAAAAGGTTCGGGTGAAACTCAACAAGTTGGCGTCGAAACACCAAAAAAATTACGATTCTTGAAAAAAAGTGGTCGACGATAAAAATCCTTTTTTGGGATCGACTTCGATTATCAAGATGGTCAAGTAATCACTTGTGCTCTTGACCCGCTTTTTTATTCGAACCTTTGATAGAATGTGTTTGGATTGCCTCTGGGAATGTTTCCAACTCAATAACGCTTTCATAGCAGCATTCAATTTGCACTTTACAACTGTAACGTACTCGAAACCCTAATATAATTACATTCAGGTCTCTATTAAGTTATACTGCGAATAAAATATTGTAGGCTTATGATATTGTTATATTTGATCAACACTTGGCTTTTGACAATTTTTTATTAAGGCATATTGTTTCGCCGATGTGTTGTGTGCAAGCTTGTAATGTCATTGGAGCTGGAAGGACAATCAGAGCGTGTTCTGACCATTTTACTCAATCGTGCGACCTTGCTTGAATCAGAGCAAAAATAATATCGACTGTCTGTATGCGTTGTCTTTATTTTTAACGTCGACTACTGTACCGACCTCGTTTCCACAACAGCTACGATTGTAATTTTGTTTTGTACGCATTCCATATTTTTTTGAAGTACATAAAGTGGCTTGTAGTAACGAATCTTTTTCGTAATAAATTGCGCTACATTATTGTAGTTGGTTTATTTCTGCTTATAGATTCTAATGATTCTTGATTGTGGCAATGTTAAAAGGTTTTGATGCAATTGTAATTGGTAACTATCTTTTCAAGGGAAACAAACGATATCATTTGAAAATTGACTTTGATATTATATAAGTCTATATCTGTTGGATACTGATCAAACATTTTTATCTGAAAATGTATCCCTGTATGAGAAAAGTTTAGTTTGTTAGTATGTTTCATTGTCCAGCAGTGAACTTGAACTGTATATTGTCCTCGCACGTCATAACTCGCGTAAGATCATTGCTACGGTTATTATTTATGATTCATGTTCTAAAGATAAAGACTTGATGACATAACTACATACAAGTTATAATACTTTAATCCTGGCGAACTTTTCAAGGAACTGACAAATTATTTTTTTGACGAGGAGTTTGAAGAACTGAATGTACATAGATACTATTAAATATAACAGAGTACAATTTATTCATTTCATTGATTCTAAGCAAATTAAATGTCTCGTCTCGTCTAGTAATGATGATACATTTTTTCTCTATCATTATACCTTAAAAGATAACATTTCGTAATCAGAAACGTATTGTATCCGGCCTTAAATCACTCGCTAACAAGTTTATGGCTTACTACGTTTGATTATTATCCCTTAAAAATAATAAGAGATTTATCTCCACAATTTATTGCTGCAACTATCATCCAATACATAACATGTCAATATCCATAAAGTAATTGTACGTCGAGCCCAAACACCGCTTCCCGGTTCGTTCAATCGAAATTGCTTAATGATCCGAGTAACCCGTACGTGGGAGGTAATGGAGGGGACTCGATCGCTTCGATTTGTGCCAGGTATTGCCTACGGCTCGAATATTTTACCTTCGATCGTGGTTGTATGAAATATGTTTGGAAAATACGGTTCTACTGGAATAGTATTTCCGATAAATGGAAGTCATTTAGACCATGATTTTTATGTACTAAAGTGTATACTAAACTCATGACTATTTTGATATGATCAGTTCCAACACGAAGCAGACCGACTAGTTTAGAAGACGTCATACTTTTAAACAACTTCATTCTATTATAGAACCACTAACTTATCGTATTGTCGCGTCAGAAACAATCGAAGTTATAATAAATCCTCGGCCAATGATTTCGTGCGCTATCTTACGGTAGTAACTAATGCCAGTTCCGCACGAGGGCAAAACAATTAAGCAGAGTAGTGGACAGTGCAGTACTGTCATTGTTAAACTTCTATGCAGAGTAAGAGTACTGCTCTTTCAACTGGAAGTGAGAGTTCAACTAATAGCGGTACTGTACTGTTCCTCTACTCTACCTCAATGTGAAACTGGTATAACAGCCGGTTTGAACGGGCGAGGACCAACGCGCTAGAGTCGCGACCCTCGCGCCTTCCTGTGATTAATCACAAACCCAAGACGTACCCTGTCCGTGCTTTTAACAACGCGTTAGAAACGGCTAATTTACCGACTGTTTCGTTCTAATACGGAAATGGGTAAGTACGAGATTTATCTGGTTTTTAATTATGACTGGAGATATTTTTAATTTAGAAATGATAAATGGTGAGCGATGAGACATGAGGAATTAAAGTTTTGTAGGATCAAACAAAAGTTAACAGTTAATCAGATAATACGTAAAAACGCTGGTAATTCCTCGACATTTTTAAAGCATTGTGGTCAAATTAACTTTCAATTTCAATCAATTACTACAAGTCCCGGCGATAGATGAACAAGCTATTTTCCATTGTAAGTATGAAACTTTTCCAATTTCCAACTTCACTGGAAACTGAACGTTGCGAGATTAAAGTGGGATTATGAAGTGAAAAGTATTAATGAAGAAGTTTCAAACTTTTTGAAATTCTTTTTAGAGATAAATTTTATTTTTTCTGTTTATTTGTTGGAAATCTCGTAAGCCTTTTTGTTCCTTGAAGTCGTAAGTTCCATCGAAAACAGCTTTAATTTAAACAGCACAATTTTTTTTTACCAACGATGTACTTAATACGGAAAATGTAAACGGTATGTAATGTAACCTACAGCTTAACATTTAGTTATTTTGTTTTGTTGTCTCCGCCTTGTCTTCAAAAGTAATAATGTAGTCTTTGAGTCTGCCTTCACGTTTCATATGAACCGTGCATTTGTTTTTTTGACAAAAGTGTTTATAGAGTTGCCACTAGCTTCTTTAATCACTAGCTATAAGTTCTTCAATTTTGTTTCCTTCACAATATTTCTATCACTATGTGCATTCTAACATGACGGATTAGTCATGAGACACAGTCGTGCGACTGTCGATCCCTTCCCGATATCACTCACAAACGCACCGCCAAACGCCCCTTGGATTATTAATCAACACCTGCTTCTTATGTGTACGGCGCCTAAGATATCCGGTTCATTGTTGCACTTACGACTATTTAAATACCTGTTAATGCATGTCGGGACCCTTATATCTTCATCTTTGTTGTTTCCGTGCGTCGAATGAAAATTGTATTCCATGATTTATCGTACCGGTGTAAATTCAAGGAAGAGTTTTAATAGGATGTTTGTGACGTGTAGACATGTATGGAATAATATTCTTACTTTGACGTAGAAGTTAAATTTCCGTATACTATAAGTTTCTAAAGTATGTTTAAAGCTTTAACAAGTTTAAAATAGCGTAGTATTACATTAGTTAACCTTCAATCCAATAGTCAATTAGAGCGCTGTCTGGCAGTATGTACGACACTAGGCAATGACAATTTATCTCGCTGTATTCATTAGAATAAAAGCTCGTAAAAGGCGCGGCGACAAGGTTACCAACCTGTTGGACGTTAGAAATGTCAGATACGAGGTTGTAGCGAGGAAATCTGCTTTTGTATACCACGGCACATAGATATTATACTTTGGTATAGACTATACCGCTGGGGTTTAATAATGTTTAAAAGAAATAATGTCAACTTAAGTTATAATCTTTTTTTTATAAGAGAAGGGGGTAAACGAGCGGCGGGAACACCGAGGTGGTCAACGATGCCCATGGACATTCGCAATACTAGAGGAACTGCAAATGCGTTGCCGGTCTTTTAAAAAGAGATACGCTCGCTTCTTAAAGGACCATAAGTCGTACTAGTTCGGAAATAGCGCCGAGGACAGACAGTACCACAGCGTGGCTGTGCGTGGCAGGAAATTCCTCTATATAATCTTCAGATTGCGTAGATCCTGATATAGTTAATTTAATACATTAATTACTCTAACAAATAACATTAAAGGCGCGCGTAACATTCGTTCCCTAATTAGACTTCGCTACACTTCAACGCTATTTTACAACCAATCCAAACAGCTATTAAAATAATCAACCCGCTACAGAAGCTATTCTCTTACAAACTGTTTCTATCTCTCTGATATTCAGTTACATTTTTTTTGTACAACGGATTGCAAACTGACATAATTATAACCGCCTGCCCCGGCTTTGTTATAGTTTATTTTATTCGCTACATCAGACTAGTAATTTAGTTCATAAATGCCTCTGAGTACTCACGAGTTTGCAGTTTCTTTTTTTGTAAACGTATATCAAAATCATAAACTTTAAAGTGATTTTAATATAAATATATCGCCCGATTGCTTAACGCCAATGAAATTAAATCTTCGCTTAAAATCTATATGATGTCATAATTAAACGAGATCGACGTAAAATTTGGAGTTCGCGCTTAAACTTAATATGTAAGACGCCTTTAAATATCTGTGT
Organism: Papilio dardanus tibullus; assembly: GCA_013186455.1. NCBI lineage: Eukaryota > Metazoa > Arthropoda > Insecta > Lepidoptera > Papilionidae > Papilio > Papilio dardanus. The sequence goes on from QDHC01002900.1 coordinate 711,452, forward strand.
GGCGTTTGAAAATTCTGAAGTATACGTCTTAAATTATATGAAGGAGGAGAAACAATTACCATTTAAATTTTAAGTAGATATGCATCGCTTGCTTCGGACATGTTTAATACAATGATCAAAGATTTTATCAAGCTTCGGTATTAGTTCTGTTTATATGAATATCTAATTTTCATAAACTACGAAGGGAATTTCTTTCCACAAAGTAACCAATGATAACATTCGATTCATTATTGTATACCTATTTTTCAAGCCAAATAGAAACATCTAGAATAACAGTGATATAAAACAGCATGCTTACTTTCAATTCCATGTTATATAAGACGCCTCTGATCCGTATCAAGCAATAAAATTAATTTTCGTTACAGCCGAGAATACATATCATATATTCATTGCCCAGCCTCATCTGTATTCGCTATTATAATGATAGCGCCAGGTGTTTATTCTGCAGTTAGAATCTATTACAAATGTACCCTATTACGAAGAAATTGTATTCGATAATTCAGAAGACACGGATAGTTTTATTAAGGGGCGTGTACGCGAGCGTAGTATCTAGATAATGTCGAGAATGTGCGTGATAGCGGCCCGGTATCATCTCTCGTTTAATGCACTAATGCACACCCCTCTGCGGGGCCCTGTTCGTAATGACAGACCGAGCGTAGTGAAATCGACCTTGAATGCCTCTTCACAGCGAGATAGAAATTTGTTTAAGTTTCAATTACGAACTGCTCGGATGAAAGTCGAATACATAGCCGGATATGATGAGTTTCTTTGCCTTGTCAATAACCTTAAGGCTTCATTAGACCGATGTCACACAAAAAACGGCCTTACGCCGAAGAAAAATCTTCGTTTTTTGCGCGGACTCGGTCTAATAAAGCCGTAGGGTAATAAACACACGTTATTTATACCTAGCCCTTATACTTCACTCTTCTCAGAATATAATGTCCTTATAGAAAAAAACTCAGTAAAGCGTACTTTTTCTAAAAAAAAAATGTTGCATAATCCTCTAGTATGCAACCTTGGAGGACGCTCGAAATGCGGTCGTCTTTGTTCCGAAACTTCATTCAACGTACACGTATGTTCTCGGTCTATTTCTTCAACATTTAAGCTTAAAGCTTGCACAAGAAGTGTCGTTATTTACGAAGTTTGTGTTCCAGTATAATGTTTTCTTAAGGAGTTTTGTTTGCCGGGATTGTGAGCTGTATCCATATTTTGTAATGCATCTTGCATTATATTCCAGGGAAAAGTTTTCCGGTGTTAATTTTTTTAAGTAATAAAAACTAATGAATGCCCGTCAGAAATAGAAATACATTTTAGGAGTAACGATTTTTTCCTTTTCATATTGTAGATAAATCAACAAAAGAAGCTGTATTATGAGGTTTTACTGATGAAATCTAAAGTATATTTTTTATAACACCCTTTATGTAGTTACTTTTTAGTCAGATTTAAAAAGGCTGGCTAAATATCAATGGATTTTTTTGTTCTTAACACTTTGAAGATATTCTTGAAAGTGTTAACAGCTTAAATGTATTAAATTCAGTGATAGGCGTCTTATCGTATCATATGTGGTTCGTAAATTTCGTTTTATATCTCTGGCAGTGTTCCATCGGCGGACATGTCTCGTTGTAAAGTAATGGAGCCGCGCCATAATGTAACACAACGACACACTGACACTTATATGCTTATTTTATAGTGCATTATGCCCCTAAGTGACGCCCCCAATCGACTTTAGTCACTATTACGATAGTGGTAGAAATTAAATTAGAAGACGCATCCCGCTTATGAACATTAGTTGTGTTAGGTTTGATAAGACGGTAATTTCGAGTTTCCCGTAAAATTAACGCGTGGGTTCCTTATGTCTTTTGACTTGGTGATGTTATCGCTACTTTATATCCTAACGAGGTGAAGGAACGCTCGCCCACGTCAAATACCAACACGCCTAACACTAAACACTTAATAGGCGATAATTGTGAGCATTCGCGATGCAACGCCAAAGCTATATTGCACCCGTATGCCCATATATCTGCAAACACAGAAATTACTTCCTTTATAGCAGCACATTTTACGAATTAAAACAACCAGAAAATTATTTGAAAACTAACAATTATATGGGGTTGAAAGTATTATGGTGGTTAATATCAATAAACCGATATTATTTATATTAACCACCATAATACTTTCAACCCAGCAGAAACAAATCATAGCACAGAGGTAGAATGCAACCAATATTTTTATAATTATTGATATTCATATTTAATTAACAGCAAACTAAGTAAAATCCGATCACGCACGGTCAAAGGTACAAAGTTCACAAAACCATAACCCGGTTTATGTTTCCATGTCGAAATATTGCAAAGACACGAATATTGCTGAAACTTTGAACGTTATTAATGCAGGGTTCCATTGTCGATAAACTTGCATAACCATATTTTTAATTGTCAATTCTCTCATTATAATTGAAGGACCAGGCAACAGTATAAGTATTTTAATGCAGTGGAATAATCAAGGATATAATTGAAATAACGACTTTTACTGACTACGTCATTAAACACGCCACAAAAGAAATCAGTCAACAACAAACTTTTCGGTCAGTCAAATGTCTGTCATTACAATGGATGCCAGTAATTATATAAAAAACAAATTCTATTGTATACAATATAAAAGGATGACCCAGCCATGACGATCATAATAATAATGTACCATCAATAATTGAAAATAACCGTATCAGAGAATTATATGCTGACTCATAAACGATTGTCATAGCTGTCAAACGTCGACGAAAAAAATATTGTTTATAAACATGTGTTTGTAATTTTAATGCAGCCAAATACAAGTATCACTTACATACCAAAATAATAAGAAACGCACGTACCGAATGCAATTTTAATATTTAGTTAGCTAGTTCTGATTCATTAATGTTACAGATTATTAAATGAAAACTAATATTTTGTATTCTATGAAACAAACTTGTCATTCGATCATTCAAATCATTCACATTTTATATTAATTTCTTCCTTCCGCACATTGTCGCGCTTCCATTTTGTGCTAAAGTTGAATAAACATATAAAACTTTGCATAATTCTTTATATTTCACAAAAACCCACAAAAATCTCATACAATTAGGTACTCGTTAGTGTTGTAATATTGATATTAGGTTAGCAAGAATTCAAAAACTTCTTTGCCTTATTAGTTTAATTAACAAAGAATAATCCACACTCCTGACACATAAGGCGTCTGTACCTAAAGAGTCAAATCTGTGCCTTAGCAATATTTCTTCGGTACCCAGCATGTAGTCTTCGCGCATTGCGTTGCGTGTGAAATAAAAGATGTTCTCAATAAGAAATAAATATAAACTGGACTTATCCAGTCTTAACGCAACCTACTTTCTCAGAATTCGATTAATCGTCCATCAGATATGATTATCGATTTGATTTGGAATGGGGTCGAGTGGGGTTTAACGGAAGCGTTTATCTCGCGTGTGTTGATGTTAGGATTTAGGTCGGCACCATAGCCGCACCCTACGCTCGAATTACTACCGAAAAAATGACCAATAATTACTAAACGTTTATTTATATGTATTTTAATTTTTTTCAGGTAAGAAGGTTTGGAATTTAGAAGCGAGGATATTATACAAAATGATGTGAGGTCTTGTAAGGTAAGTTCGTTAAAATTTACTATACACAATTTTTTAGTTTCATGAAAGTAACCTTATGCTATGTTAGAGTTCCTCTGTAGGCACGTATGACTTATGACGATTAAATACTGGATATTCTCTGGTTCTCACGTTCAAATTATATCTCTATTAATCGTAAGAAATAAATCTACAACTTTGTATAAAGTTAACAATTTAATAATCACTCAATAGTACTACTAGCCTGTAAATAAAGTCAGTTGCAGTTCATGAGAAAAGTATACCCCGCAGTCTAGACCTGTATGTATTTAACGACCCTTTGACTTTTAAGAGACAGGATCTGTCAAGAGCTCGCATTTCTGTCTTTTATATAAAAATGGAATTATAAATTGTAATGTTGCTGGCTTTGGTGCTGGTTTTATGTAAATATGTAAATTTTTGATGCGTTCTTTACATCATCTGCGTAGTAAGTGGCAGATTTTACTAATAGCGGAGGCTTTTTGTCTAGTCCTTTTCTCTATGTTCAAAGTAACAACCAGATGAGCAGGTCTTTTTTTATGAGCTGGGCCATTAAGTTGCTGCGCTCACCGACGCGTCTACCAAGTTCCTCATTTTGTTGATCACAACATCGGTTGACGAGTTTTATTTTTCATGGAACAAGCAGATAATCCCATATATTAAAGGGTATCGTTGACCGGAGGAAGCATTTACAGCTTGCGCTTTATTAACTGCAAATTTGTAAGACCGTAGTGATAATGTTGGGAAATATAACTTGTTATTGCGGTAAATTATTTTTAATGCGTTTATTAATATAATGACTTGGTAGTCAAGCGATTAATTTATTTAATAGTGATGTTCCAATCAAATAAGTATGCATGGAAATCACCTCTTTTAAATTTAGGAACTTATTTAAGTTTTACAAAAAGTTTGTAGTAATTGCTCTCTATCAAGTCTACTTTAATCACGTTACAAGAAGCATTTTTCTAGGATTTTTTATTAATTTGCAATCAAAATACTTTTACCGTTTCTAGATAGTTGAAAACGTACTAGAGCTACTACATCCACGAAAATTAATAGATATTTTTCGAGTAATATAAACATTTGAGTTGTCCATTATCCGTCGTCACTTAACACTTAATAACATTCAAATTGCTTTTAGATTGTCGCTCATTTCGCCGGCTCTGCGGCTCGGCGCAGCGTCGCGGTTCTCGTCCGCTTTCTAACTCCAAACGCTTAGCTCTCGATTATTAACTTTCTAACAATTTCACCATTGTGCAGGACCAAGCGATGCCGAGATATCTGCGCTGTCGACATATCGCTCTCTGTCGTATTATTTATTCATCATATTTCTATTTAGAGTGCGCCGTTTGCCCGTAAACGTTTTGTGATTGCTCAACCTTACACTCAAATATATTGCACCATAAAATATGGTTGCATTAAATCGCTTATCGTACTATTCTTGGACTTGGTTTTCATGTGATTTCAAAGTAACTGATCCTAAACCTAGACTATATTACCCTCGAGAAACTCTTTCAATATTTTAATGTTGGTCGTTCAACAAGTAATATCATAAAGTAATAACGAATTGATTTGCATGAACGAAAACATTAAAATGCAAGCGTCACGCTCTATTTAGTTAAAAGTCGATAACCGCGCGCAGCATGACTAATTGAACATCATCGAGAAACAATACACAAGTAAAACATTGCAGAAAATATTAATTTTCATCGTTTGATGTACGGATTAGCCGAGGTCGGCACCGACAACGTCTATGATCGTAGGACTGGCTGTTAACGACTATAATATTATCATTAAATATCGCACTCAGTCATTAAATAACAACCATGAGAGTCCCTTAGTTTAGATTTAGAGGCATTTCTGCACATATAAAGTTTAAGTCAGAAATAAATGACACTGGGTGCGCTAATTAGTCCATTTTGACTAATTGGTTCATAGTACTTTAAGTAACTTATACAAAATACAGTATACTTATTGTATAAAGAAAAAGATGTAAAAGAAATATTTATCTTATTGTTTTAGTCATCGTAAGCAGTTGAGTGCATTGCACCTTTGTTCTTGTCCAATTTCAGAGATTTTATTAACAGAACCGATTTGGAGGACACCCAACGGTTGAAGTTAAAGTTTATATTTTAATGCTATATTATATCCCCCGCTTTTGTGAATTTATCTTTATTTTAGTGGAATTTATTTTCAATGCTGTGACATTTTATTGAGATTTGTACATCGTGCATGATAGCTCGTTATTGGTGCATTACATATTTTAAGGAATATCATTAAAAACATATTTAAAAAATCAAATATGTATTCTAGGAATTTACTATAAAATAAAAGATTTTATACAGAATTAGCACTACAAATGAAACAGGTCGTGCAAACTTCCGCGTTTACAATGTCTCAATACTACATGACCTCGATCTTAATCTAAAAAAAATCTTAATCTAGTTGATACATTACCGGATCAAAGCGCTCCGTGTCGAATTGTTTCTTCTATACCTTTTTGTCAGATTAATGAACCCGTATACCTGATAGATATCACTTGATAAGCGTTAGATAAATCCTTATGTAACTATCGTTGCCTCTGTTCTTTTCAAAGGAAATAAGTGAGATGGCAGGTGATAGAGTGAGTCAAAGGAACTTTCGAGCAACTTTCGGAGCCCTTTCGATGTCTGTCTGTTTTATCTAAATCCTTTGATCGCACATATGTTTCCTGCGGTTACATCTTTACCTTTTTGTTTTTGATTAGTGGAAAGGAATCTCTGATCTTGATTTTGATTGTCACTTTAGATCCATTAGTATGTTTATGTGGTTTATGTTCTTATTTTATATTCTTTGTTGAAGAACTTTAGAAAGAAATTAAAGTTAGATGCTTAACGGTACATTAAAGTTGTAACCCGATCATAATTTGCAGACTTACATCCTGAATCAAAATAAGTAATAAAAAAGCGTTCGGCTCCACTGCGCTTATCGGGGAACGTATTCTAAGAAAACATTGATAACTTTCTATGATAGATAGCAGTCATCATTGGCCCCCAACTGCCAAGGCAGCTGGCATTTTGTTTTATTTAAGAGCACCGAGGATGAAAAAAACTGGCTCGAAAATACAAGCTTTCTCTTGTAGGAACTTGTGGGTGAAAGTAAGTTTGTCCTTGAGACCCCTGTTTAATTAAGGAGCGACCAACGAAGCGTAGCCATCACTGTTTACGATACAAGCAGACATGTTACTTGAATTACATTTTAAAATATCTCACGAAATATTCGGGTTTACTGGAGTTAAAATTATGTGTACTTTACTTATTTATATTAACAGCTTTTGACGCGAAGAATTCGTGGAATAAAACTCTTGTCATATTGCTGCTTGGTCCGATCAATACAAAATTTACCAAATGTATCCCGCTTTTGATGTTGCGATTAATATATTTTGGTTACTAGAGTATTTTTTATTATGTTAATTTATAGATTATGTGTTTTCATATTCGCTTACATTTGCATAACTGATTCAACCACACGTTATACGATGATAATCGTGCCTGGTAAACTGGTTGATATTTATAATACTTATCTAATGTTTTAATCACAACGGAGTATTCTTTTCCTCCTATGCGATAGTTTTAGTTCTTTAAATGTATCTAAAGTTTAAAATGTAGCTACTTATGCCAAAAACCGTCGTACAACATTGGCAATTTTGATGTCTCCGCAGAGCTTACCTATTCATAACCGTCTGTTTAGATGGATCAGTAGTTTTTGTCGTTTCTACTTCGTCTTGTGTTCTATCTGCATTACTATTTGGAACAGACATTTTTGTGATTTCTTGTTTTCACAAAGCTACAGTTCCTGATCACATCAATAATAATCTTGAAATAAAGTTGCAACGTAGGTGAACTTCGGTTTATAGCTAGTTTAAACAAACGATAGTTATTATTTATTGATATTACCGCGTCAAGAGATAGTTAAACTGTTGCCAAACTTGTTTCTTTACGATCAATAGATTAGATATGGCCGTTTGGGATGTTTTGACAAGCGAAAACTTTTTATTTAACCAATCGATGCTTTCTAAACGCGAAGCGGTAACTATAAAACTATTAACTTAGATGTAAACTACAAGCTAAGTCGAGGAAAGTCTATCGAGAAAAATATACATAAAGGACATTATACTCGTAAAACGAACAATCTTAAAAATATGAACAAAATGTGAGCCATTTTCAAAATAGTTATCACGATAATCCGCTTTTGTGGAACATGAAGATTGTATCCGGGTAGGACGATGCACCCAACCCATCGGGGTCTTTAGAGTTAGATAATAGAGACCGTTATCATTGCCCGATACTGTTATACAAACCTACCAGAAACGCTTAAATATGCTCAGCCGGGGCATTAACGGCAAATAAAATTTGCATTGACAAACAGAATTAATCAAAATATATGCTAATAATTTTATTTGTAACGCAGATTACAATCTCCATTTATTTTGATGAGAGACAAAACCTAGTTTTAAAACCAAATTTAAAATAAATATCTTACAGTTAAGAAATTTTACGAGTTGCATGGTCTTAAATTTTTATAAATGTCAGATTTGTATTGGCTTATCATAAAAATAATAAAAATGAACAAGTTATTGATTTGGTTTGGTTTCAGAGATATAACGTTATCTATGAACTAAATATTCTGTAGTTACTAATTTGCGGTTATGATAACAGTAGAAAGTATTGAAACAGGATAGTTTTTTTCATTGAACCAGAACGTGAGCTTTCGTCGGTCTTAACACAACTTTTTGTTCCCGTATAAAATTTCTCTTTACCGAAAAACTTGTAGGATGCAACGCTATGATAAAAAATGTGAAGTCGAAAAAATCTCGTAAACGTCACAAAAACCATAGAATAGCCGTCGACCTACATCACTGAGGCATTGATTGCGGGGAGATGAGCCCTCGTTAACTCACCTGGGGGTAAATGACCACCTGACCCATATCCAAGTCGACTTTCACCGCCGCCCCGGACATTCACCCGGGAACAGAGCGCCCGGCCCAATTCCAATGGAGCCGACTGTAAATTAATTGGAACGTAGTCCAATTAAGTACTCGTTACGTAATAGGGGCGCCATCTTTGTTGTTGAGTCACAACAAGGGTGAGTACAATAATTGATAGAGAAGTGCGTGATATGTCATTCTACATGTATACTATTTATTCTTTTTCTGAATCTTCGAGCTAGTTCATAACTACGTTAGTACCTTGGATCTAAGTAACACTTGGCAAAACTGGGATAACTCGTTAAAAATTATCTTCTCGCCTTGTTATTTGTAATTCATCATAAAAGCTCTCTATATTCCTTGAAGAACAGGAAGACATCAAAGGTGCAAATCCTTCATAAGGAAAAATATTTTTGCCTTCATATTTTTACAACGGAGTACGTCGAAAGCAGCTAGAGGAAACTCAGTATTGAAGTAATGTTTTAAACTGTAAAAGTTTCGTGCAACTAGCATATATCAGGAACCACTATGAATAAGACACATACCTACCAAAAGAGATGAACACATTTTAATATAAGCAAATGAATATTTAATACGATATCGAGTTTTCTTTATGATTTGTTGATAGAAATTTGATTAAGGGGGATAAACTGATCTGTGGAGACAGTATATGTTGCTACAGACCTTGATAAATGATGGAAAGACCTATCTTAGTTTCGAATTACATGTTACGACCAAGGTTTACTTCTTATGTGTTTGTAAGAATATAGGTCGTGGCGCATTTTTCCCTAGATACGTGACTTTAACCACCGTAGTGGTCGGCAACAGTGTGGAACTAGGCTAATGAGTAGAAAATCATAACGTGTGTCAACCCTACGTGCGCCTCTTTCGCAATTAGTGACCGGCTAAGTCATTACCGAGAGCGTGCCCAATTTTGAAATTGGAACGCTCTAGCTGCATCGCTGCGTCAAGTGCGTCAACGTGTCAAACGCTTCCGTTGAGTTGACGCTGTGTTTGCTCTCGCAAGTTAATTGACTTGAAACGACTTACTGTATAGTATAATTGAAATTATTTGAACTTGCTGTTGAATTTATTGTAATTTATTTTAATTTAATAAGGTACCATACAACCACAGGTCTGTTTACGTTTGGTAAATGATTGTATTTTTGAAGAACTGAAAAGTTTTAAGAATATCTCTAGTTGTTTATATAGCAAATAACGTCGTTTCAAACACAAATTATTAAAAACTCCATCACTCTCGTGGCTAACATGCTCATCTTTCTGTTTTTTTTTTATATAGAACGTGCACGTAGCATTGAAAAGCGGAATGCAAAATATAATAAGTTGAGTTCCGCAGTGCAGTCCTTTGAATCGCGCTAGAACCCAGAACAGCTTTTGTTTTGCTAAATAAAAACAAGTAATAGCATAAGCCGTATTTTACCCAAGCTTTGCAGGACTAGCCTAAAAACCGACGTAGATAATATTTTTTCTGTTTTTATTTTTTGTTTTAATACTTTAACTCTTATCGGGTTTTCGAGTAATATCGGTTAAAACTCTCTTTTGATAATAATTCCTAAGTACCTACTGCTGCTACTTGAAAATTATATTCCAGGTCGAGGATGAATTAGGAATACCCAGTTTGGCGTGATTCCAAATACGTTGAATGCTTCCATGTTGAGATTAGTGTTATGCAAACATTGTGAACTAAATTCAGCACTACTTTTATAAAGTGCTTTTAAAGTAGGTTTTAATCTAGAATTCGTTTCTTCTAATTCCCAACTTCATGCCAGACTTTTAGTTAAAATGATACATTCTAAAACATTCACCAAAAATCATTGGTAATTTTATTATTTGTTGTGTTTGATGACCTTCCAAAACACATCATCTATTATGTTCTAAAACAGAGGCGTTTTATTGTTGCACCGTTACAAAAGAGATTACCTGAATGCCAGATTCGGTACAATGCGATAATTCTATTCATAGTCCTATTGTCCACTTGCCAAGCGATGCAACAAAGGTGTTGTTTGCATAATGACATTATCCGACGCGGCCGGATCGATAACGAAATGCGCCACGCCAGTTATTTCAAAAATTTTCTTTCGTCTGGCGCAGTATAAGATAAAAAGAATTAACGCTGCTTTCAAGGAGCTTGTAAGTAATTATGCATAATTTGAATTCGGACCACGGTACCAGAATATCCGTTACTTGGTACACTGTTTATGATATTTATTGTCACTTAACATCAGCTTGGCTTAGTTGATTGCCTTCTTGTATGTTGTGTCCATAAAGAATTGATATTGGCACTATAAAAGTATGATTTAAAATTCATTACTCAGCAGTTTAATTAATAAAATACAACATGGAGGATCTGTACGAGTGCAGGAAGATTGCCCCGGGTCGTTGGTAGCGTTTTAATAATAATTTCACCTTGGGAAGGCGGGCGCCCGCGCGCTCTTCCTCATATCTCGCTACATATTTAACTGCCGCAAAACTTGAATGTTTGGAGGCAAACCAGGTTCATTTGCTCAGCTTAAGGGGCATGTGAACCTTGAAATGACATCGCCCCGGACGACCGCAGTCGTATTATTAAATAAAGACAACTAGACGTTCCTTAGTAAACATCCTTTGAACTTTACAAGGCTAAAGTTGTAGGTATCAGGCGGGACGTGATTCAACGCCCGCTCGAGTGCATGGCTTCTTTCTGGACACCATATGTGCGGTTTTATTTTTACTTCACGCTCTCGTTGAGTTTAATTGGTTGTCTGTGCGACTACTACAACATAATTAAAAGAATAGTCTTCAGCAACGTAACAAGCTTTTACTCTACATTGTAACCCTGATGTTTAATTTTGCAGTTCTTTGTTTGTTTTAGCTTTGATTGACTGATTCTAGGCTACCCGATCTTGAACTCATTGTTTTGTTTCTGCATTCTTGAATCTTTGTTTTGTCTTTTTTATAACAAAGCTTAATCGAGGTCATCACTTTCGTCTTTCTAGTAGTGTCTACGTTGATTGCTATATTTTTAGTAGATATATTAGTAACTAGGTTTTCCTTAAGTTATATTGGCTCTTAAATCGCAATTTATCGTAAATTTAATAACTAGGTACTAGTTTTTTGCAATTTAAACTTAATATGAGGTTCTTTGATCATAACAGTCGACTGTTGACGCGTTTGTTGAATAATCTGTTTTGCAACATCGGTCTCAGTGGCATTATTGCGCCGCGGCGACGGGGGCGATGGCCCAGTGAAAGTGTGAAAGTGAAGCGAATGCGCCTGCGCACGGTCACTGGGAGCACGACGACTGCGACACGCCTGTCGCATCAAAAGTCTTTGTAATATGAATATTTTCAATACGATCTGTTAGTCTGTCGACATGTCTGCTTGTTTTATTGTTTCGCGATGACATAGAGTCGCGAACTGTAATTTCTCACAATCAAACGCTAGTTGGAGCAAGTCACGTTTCGACTAACAAGTGAGCACATGGCAAAAAATTAATGAGATCGCAGGAGAGCATCTAGACTTTTAACTCTTTACTTTTTGTTCAAGTCAGTTTTTATGCTTCTGTGCTACTCCCTTCTGTAGACGTCTTCATAACTTTTTAACTACAATTGCTTATGTAACGATATAATTCTTGCTTTCATGTTTATCGTGATGAAATGTCATTCTTCATCTATGAATACATTTAAAATATAAAAGCTTAATTACATTATTTTCTTGCAATGTTCAAGTCACGTATTACTTAATTACATTTATCATCATTTTATCATTGTAATGTAATGGACGCCGCAAACGAAACCATTAAGTTAGAAAGACGATAAGAGTACAGCTGACTAGACATCGCGCATACTGATGATCTGCAAATTGTAATGAGTTCTAAACTAGACGGATAACTTTAGTTTGTTCGATCATGTTCAAGATTCTTTTATTCTCTATCAGGCGTTGGCTTCAGACAAATTACAAAAAAATGTTAGAGAATTTTATCACATCTTGTTTAATCGAATTTTAGGTAATGTGAAAATTAGTAATATTGCTGTGATTTTAGAATAAATCTCTCTCTCAACCTGGAATGGTACATTTTATCTCACCCAGTATTGATACACCAATAAAGCGAACGTAGTATTAAGTTCAAGACAATTTGACTTTCTAAATGCACAAGCGACACACATTCAGCGTGCATAGGAATAATGGTGCAAAATTATCAAGACACTGTCGAGTCATGTAATTGTAGTGCCGTTGCTATCCTGAGATAACAGTTTGCACGTGAAACGGATGTTGAGAGCTGAGCTATGGATGTACCGGCCCGCGGCGAACGCAGGTGTCCCGAGTTCTTTGGTACTAAGCCCTGATGAAGACTAAGAAATAAGTCTAGAAAGTTCTTTTAGAAATATTAAAATAGCTCGTACTTTCTGTTACCCACTTCAAATTCAAAGTGTTTAGTATTATGCTTTAATTTCATACTCTATGGTTTAACATTGTCAACGTTCAAAGCGGTACTAATCTAAGCTACGATAAATGTGATGTTACTTTTTAATTCTATTTATGGGTTTTAATTTTAAACGTTGTTCACATTAAAATTAATGTATGCGTGATTTAACTGTGCATCATTAATTTTCAACCGCGTGCCGTAATTCAGTTAGCGTCCCATTTAGACACGCCTATCTGACGTTTGTCGCGTTATTAATTAAAATTTACACATTAAATGTGGCCACAGTCACCGTTTGATTATGTGGTAATAATTTCTAAACGTGTCTAACGACTTAGTCACCAATTTACTGTATAATCTGGTGGACAAGCAGGTGGTTAGAAATAAAAGAAAAAAAAGGTTTCTGCCAACTACATATATCTAAGAGATAAAACAGAGATACGATGAAGATATTTCCATATCTGCTAAATCTGTTAATTATACTGATATTTTGACTTTGTTTTTTTTTATTTTGTAGCTTTTAGAACTTCCCTCTCTGCGTTGTGATAGAATAACTTTTCGATGGCAAAGTTATCCGCCTTCGTAATGCTTCGTACAAATTGAGCTCTATAAGTTTGTAGTTGGCGAACAAGTGGCGCGTAATGGCCGCTCCTGAAGCGATCCTGTGTGGTCCCGCTGCTATATAATTCTTTATTTAATTTATATGAGTTAGTGCCGGTATAGTTTTATAAGGGAATTTATCGTGATACTTGCATTGTTTATCTTCTTCGCTGTAAACGTAGTCTGCGTAACAAGGTAGGATAGCTGTTATTTTGTAAAATGCCTGGTAGCTTTTATCTTTACTGCCAGGATAATTTACTGATTATACTAAGTAAAGTGAATGTAAGTTCACTCTTTATTTTATCGTCTATTTTTTTATCCAATTGGGTTAAATAGTAATGGCGTATTCATCGATTCCGTTAAATTCCATTACGGAGGTAATTATAACTGCAACATGTCGGTTACTATCAGCCGTACCTTCCTGTTGCTTCTGAATAACATTCTCGCGAAATCACCTAAGTCTTGTAACCTGTGGTCCAACTTTGCTTTTCTATAAAGTGAATTTGTACATTAAAATTGTATGAATGAGCAAAAGATTCAACTCACGATCGTCAGACCGGAACTTGACCATTATTTTATTTATGAAGACTGTAATAGAGTATTGAAATTCTGTGTGCAAATAATTCGACAATCTTCTTCGATATTTTTTGCAACGATAAAGAATTAATGAATTGCTTTTGCCGACAAAAAGCAATTTATCTTTAATATGTTTATGCATGCAATATCTGTCATCGGTTATTTATAACCGATTTCTGAATGAATACGTTTTTTGTGTTTTAGAGTCGTTTGCATTTTACGTAAATACAAAGGCTATAAGAATACTAATTGGTTTTTATAAATGCAAGGAAAATACTTTGCCGTCTTCATTTTATTTTATAGTGGCCGAGAGTGTAAACATTTTTGATATCAGATCCAGATGTTAAATGTAAAATACTTTCCACTCTTCGGAATTAACCGTTCTTTGCATTTATTTCGATTTCTTTTTCTTTAGCATTTTTTTACAATACTACATATGCTATTTGAAATGAACTTAGACTTTCGGATTGGTTAAAAAAATATATAACTATCTAAATTAATAAGGATTCGCAAAGCATAAAAAAGGGGACATTTGATCACACTATATGATGAATTTAAGTAATTATTAGGTGCAAACTAAAGTCTTGGACAACAGTTAGTCGGAAATAAACGGTTGTTGTAAACAGGAAAAATCAGTTTAAATAGGCATCAATTTAATTATTATTAAATCTATTAATTTTAATGTGATAACGATTTACTGTTGTTGTTTGAAAAGTTTGATATGTTATTTAATTTATTGGTAGCTACGCAAATATCCCGGAAGAACTGTTTAGTGTTCGAGAAATTCTTTACATACATTTTTACGACGATCGTTAAACTACCAAGGTTACATATTTGGAGTTGACAGAATACTTGTTTCATTCTTATATTCGCTCAAATAAGTTCACATCTACGTTTGCCATCCACATGCAATCTTATGCTAATAATATAATAGGTACCATAACCAGAATGGGCTGCATAGAATGAAATACATTGTAAAATACCATGTTAATTGAATGTCCAAATGATAAGTGTAGCGACAAGAGGTCTCCTGTTACCTAAAGATAGCTTAATGATTCAATTTCTCACGATCTAGTCGTTTTGTAATACCGTTGAAGTAAATTAATATACGAACACGGTGACTTAAATAAAAGGGATAATAAAAAATAAAGCAATAAAAATAAGGAGATTATAATCTTGTGACGGGTTGCAGTTATAGGATTGTAAATTATAGTAATTAGTTTGTAAACTAGAGGTGGATTTGATGCAATCTAGATTGACAAGACAATTTGTAACAATTTAGTGTCTCAATTTTCCCGTAGTATTTAATGACAAAAACAAACTTCTTTAAGCTTCGAGAATGTTTCATGTTTGTCTTAAGTTACCATGAATGGATGTTTGAAGATATTGAACGGGTTGGATCTCAAAGAAATTTTGCACAGATGTATAACAAAGTCTGGAAGAAGTTTTTTTTACAATTCCGCGGAGAAGCTAGTTATATGGAGTGGTACTTCTTCGGTTGAGCTGGCATTAACGCAACTGTTAGTTACTGTTCAATGTATTTTTAATGTTATTCCAGTAGTGATAAGTTCTTTCGAAATGTACTCATTTGAAATTCTAATATCTTAATTTGAACTCACATTGAATGTGTAATTACGTGAAATTAACTGAAATATGGAGCGTCTGCTCTTAATGTAATTACTTAACTCAATGATATGCGGACTATGAATTCGGTCTACATGATTATTAAGAGATTTAACAAGAATCTGCTTTTAATATTAATTTCAAAGCTTTTAATATACATAAATCTTTAATTTAATATGTATAAAGTATGCGCATTATGGTTTTTATGTCTATTTTTTATATGGGCCCTATTTAAATGCAAGCAGGGCTTCAGATTTTATCGTACCGAATGAGTGATTGCCTAGCACTAGTCCTATTATGTCAGTTAAACCTTTATTTGAACAATATAATGTAATAGTCACCGTTTAAAAAATTCAATTGTCCGCCGAGTGTCGGTGTCGAGATTATATCGCGTCCTTGCTTGCCCGCTTTTACTGAGTAGCTAGGTTTCCACGGTGTGTTTTACGAACCGTTTGATACAACATAGAAACGGTGTTGATTGGGGTAACGAAAGTTAGTTCGTGTTCGTATGTCGGACGTTCCTAAGTTATAGGGAGCAAACGAGAAGTGGGACCCATTCTCATGGAAAAGATGTCACCGATGCTTATTGACATGTGCTATACTAGAGTGTTTTGAGCGTGTGGCTTGGTTGGACGCCTTTCGTCTGCAGAATCACTCACCATGGAAACCCAGCTTCAGCACTAACGATTGTTGGGAACCGCACGCCGGAGTGATTAGTAATGCATGATGGCCGCTTCGAACCCGCTCTCTCCATTGTATCCGTGACGTTTCACAATCTTTTGTGTCGCACTCGTCATTTCTCTTGTCGTCACTAAAAACTTTACTTTTTGTTACGTGGAACCGACAGCACGCGTTTGACGGTTTTTTGTTAGGTTAGGTAAATTGGTTGAAATTTTTGGGATGTTAAAATGTTTCGGATATTTAGATGTTTGCTGGAGATGTCAGAAATTGGAGTCCAAAGATTCAGACAAAAAGTTCGTATCAAATATCATGCGGGATAACTTATACAAACGAATTTTAACAATTAACGATTTATAAAGCAGATAGTCTGTTCGCCATTCACTAGAAATCATATTTAGGAGCTAGGCAATAAAGTATCGTAGGCAAGTCGTGAATCGTGCGTTCCTAATTCCCATTAAGGCGATTGTTGCAATGTAAACATCGTTAGTGGCGGCACCTGGCGGCTGAGGCGGCTGACTACCTACGCGGCAATATTTTGAAATCCATCACAGACAGCCTACTTCGCGGCATAATTACGGCGCTAATACTGTTAACTAAATGCTGATGAGTGTACAGGAAAGGTGCGGCTGTAACTACGAAATATATTGACATACAAAGCTATATTGACTTTGATTTATGGATTGGTCGAAGTTAACTTAGCCGGAGTGCGTATGTTTCCCTGATTGAACTATAGCTCCTTACTAACCACAAAAAAACTTTCGCTGTTTTAACTCTACTACGAAATCGTTACCATTGTGTCTCGGCAGCAAATTATCTAATCTCAGCTACCACAATAGACCGGCGGCGCAGTGCTTCCATCCTCATCGGTTCCGCTCTCGTGAATTGGGTAACTGGTGCATTCGATGACACTTCACTTTTTCACTCGCCCCACTTTTGATACAATGTTAAACTACTGCCGGTTATTTGCCATCGATTATCGACGCGTTTAGCCATAAAGCGTAATTTTCACGCCTTCTTAACTTTGCATTATAGAGATAATTGTTAGGAGATGCTGCGCAGAACTTTCGCACGAGAAAATCGAAACGCGACAACTGGAGCGACAAATAAATTTTCGTTTCGGTCGTTGATGCAGTTCTGCACGTATGTGAAGTACCTACTACCTTCTCATTGGCGACTTTGTCAACCTCCTCTCTAATACCGCTTTATTTGAAGATAAATTAAAGATTAATAATTGGCAATTTAGCTCAAATTCCACTTGTCCATAAATCGTGTAATTCGATTACCCAGTCTGATTCTTAGCTATTTACCCGTCCGAAGATAACGCCGATGGTAATCTGTAGCGGTCTAAATGCCCGCGGCCGCCACGCTCTTTCGCGAAATGGAACTATATTTAACGAGGTCTTTGCACTTGCTAGCGTTGCATACCTAAATAGCAGTATGCCTCGATGCCACTGGCCGCTACACTTTCGTTTGCGATATGCAAATCAGAGCGTGAGGCGGCCGGCCGTCGGCGTCGTCCGTGACGGGCCGCCACTAATAAAACTGCAATTTGTTCCTGAGTCGCTACACAGTGCGGTGCAGTGTTCATAGCGACGTTAATATCATCGTGATTACAATGATTGTACAATAATGGCGCCCCCTGACGTACGACGCTTTCACCTCGATTTAAACAATTTCCTTCGACGTCTCCAATCCTGTCATATCACAAAGCACACATACATCTTGAGTGTGTGGGAAACGGGGCGTTCCATACTTTTTTAATTGCCCGGTGTCAGCAAGGTGTGTTATTATTGCGGGGCGTAATGCAAGACGGGCCACAGAAGTAAGGCGCCTAGCTGTCTCCGGCCAATTTCGTTGTTAATTATCTTTCATTGGCTGGCTGCTCGGCGGCACGTCTGGCCCCTTACTGCTACGAAAGTAGGCAAGCTGTGTGTCTAACTTTGAATGTCTTATTCTCAGAGATTACAATATTATTTGATGGGTATTTACTGTTAAGACAACGATTCCTGTTAATATTATATTTCAATAATGCGATAAGGAAACCTCTTATAATTTAACTACCTACTCTAGATTAGTTTTAGTTTATTTCAACTTATGGTTCATAAACTTAATCAAGAAGCTATTAAAAATTCTCATCTCCATGGTGATTTCTTAGCGGTGTAGTTAAATCAGTCCAAATGTATTATACTTCGTTTTTGTATACTAATGACATGAATCCATTCGGCGGTATAGTTTTAAAAGCAAACGTAAATAATCGCCTTAGTTACGGATTCCCAGGTGTCATTATAAATTTCACACACAGTAGCTGTGCGGTTCGGCCGTGTTAATTCGTGTGTGATTTTTTAACGAAATGGAAAATTGAAAATTCAACAAGCACTGACCCAGTGGCCGGGCACTTATAATCCACCGCGAAGTTTGTATCGTCTCGAGCCTCGATTGCTCTCAAAGTTATTTCGAAACAAAATTGCAAAAGGAACTCTTCATTCCGCTGGTAACTTTGCATGTTCGTGAGAAAGTTTTTTATTGCATGCTCTTAGATAAATTGGGTTTGTAAAGATTTTTCCTCATAAAATTGAAGATCTTGATATATCATTGCCTGATGTTTTTGGCCCTTTGGTATCATCTCGATTCGATCATCCATAGTAACCTTACGAAGCAAATAAATGCACAATTTCAAGCATCATCAAGTTCGACACGGACTTACTAAGGTCACCTCAGTTGTCTTTTGTTGCGCAACTTGTATTTCCTTATAGATCGAGGTCGCGATCGAGGACGCCTCAGCGCGCTGTTTGCTCTGCCTATCGCCCGGACACGCTAAACATAATCCGCTTTATTCCGAAACGAGTATCAGCGTTATTACTGTTGTACTTTCTACGTATGGTACTGGTACATTCATAAAATTATACCAAAATACAGAACATCCTTCTTCCTGGTACTTCTTATGATACATAATTTGGTCTAATGAGACCCCTGGTCCATCTTATTTAGTTCCAAGTGTCCTCCAGTATCGTATAATCGACGACTTATTGGTCCTCCTTTATCCCAGTACTTTATACATTTTTTCGGAATAAGGGGAAATATCATTGACCTTTAAAACCTCGTAACATTTCGTGCTCGTAACTTTGATTGTAATATCTTACGCTATTGATGACTCATCACGAGAACAAACAATTATTTGTTTTAAAATATATTTTTTCTTTTACTCTTACAATTTTAATATAGCTTGTACTCTTTCTCTCGCATCTACAATCCCTCTGGTGTTCATAACTATCATCACCTAAGCAACCCACTGCTCGTTTGTCCTCGTTTGTCGATGTTCTCTTGTAAAGAAGGCATTTCTAAAGAACTTTAATAGGACTAAAAATACTCGATACTGGTCCAAACCGCATAAGGAGAGTCATAATAAAGCAAAGGAAATGAAAGAAAAACTTGAATTTTAACTCAATCAATGTAGTTATTGTAGAACGGGAGATAATGTAGCACCAGTTGTTTTAATTAAACATTTATTCGGCTGAAAAAAGTTACTGTAAATCGGAATTATTTACCAGTTTTTACTATACGAAACTTCCGCATCGCAATAGCGTGTTTAATAAATAATTCAACAGTTGAATATGGCTCGATTTTCGGTATTAAAGCGGTAACTGGTATTCTTATCGTCCGTTACGAAGCCCACATGACAACGCTGCGTAAAGTATAAGCCGGTATCGAGGTATATAGAGCGATGTCATTATAACATTTTTAATTGTAGTGCCGCTAAAATAGTGGCTTATGTACCGCTTTTCACCTACTCTGTGAGATGAGGACAGATAAGGGTATGTTCATACAAATTCACTACGTGTGACCTCTGTACTTAATTACACTTGTTGACATTTAACATGGGTCACGGAATATAAAATGAGGCCGTCCTAGTGGCCAGTTATTAAAGTTTGTGTATTAAGTGAAATTCTTTAGAATTTAATTGGACAAAAATTGCATCAACTAAACGAAGAAAGTCATAAAAAATTACAACCATTGAAAATGAATTTATTCACTCAAGACAAAACATTAGTCCAATAATATGTTAAGATTTAAATTATTAATGTTCAACTCTATAAATATATAAGATTAAATACGAATGCATTAAGATAACAATATTGATCCTGATGCATACCACATAATGATTAATGGAGTTTAAGAAAAAATCATACGTCATGTTTCGTCTTGTTTTTTTATTGACCGCCTGTTTAACATTTCATTGTAAATGCGTTCTGATTTAAATGTATTTTACGTTTAGAAAAAGTTTGTTTAATCCTTAAAATCATGTGTTGCTATGAAACAGAATAGATATCCAATGATTTCCAAAGTATAAGTACAGCGAATATAAAAGTATTTGATTTTATATCATTTGAGTATTGTCATTTCGATCGTTTCTACTTACTTAGGAAGTGTTTTATCTTTGTCTATAATATTATTGTACAATATAAAGAGAGAAACTTAAACGTATTTTGGTATGTATTGAAATAACTCAAGAACTACTGAGCATAATTAAAAAATTCTTTGACCATTAGAAAGCTACATTATCCCCGAGTAACATATGCTATATAATTTAATACGACGGCCACAACACCTAGTTTTTTATATTTTTGCTAACATAGTCTTCCTGGGCGACCGCACGCGTACGATGAATCATTGCTAACCAGTTGTACTCGCTCTACACGGAACATACAATTTCGCCTAAGATTTATGAGATGCCTTTCAGACGATGTAAATGATTACAGTAATTTGACGCGCTTGCCGAAATGAAGTGCGCAAATGCGAGCTTAATAATTGACCGCGCTCGCCAACGCCCGCGCCACGTCGACTCGGCTTAAGTTCGCAGCTGAACGTGTTTCAGAGATCCTCGTTGATAAGAAGTACTATAAGTTTTAATTGCAAATTTCTACTCTTTCTTACTTCATTCTGCTGTCTTGTCTTTGCATTGGTAAGACCTGGACGTATCTAGATGGTATGTCGGAACACAAAACACAATACTTTTCATTCATTATTTTTAAACTCTTCTCTCAGTCTCTTCTCATTCTTAATAAGAACAGAGACAATAATATTGATAAGGCGTCTCAGAAGCGTGAATCCGTGGTAATATAAACTTTGTGTACGGAACTAAACAAGAATAATTTAAAAAATATTCTGTTGTCTCATATGAGGAACAGGATCTCTTGAGTTTATAAAATTCATGTAACATCATGTATGTGCGAGGCAACGCGCTTAGTTTTTTGCCGTCCACACTTCAAGCAAAACATACAATGTTCTTTGCATAAATATATTTAATCATAAGCTTTCAAACCTTTCAATACGAATTAGCGTAGCCGATTTTGCAAGTCAACACTTTTTGTTGTAATCAATTACAGTTTTGTTGTGACATAACTATTTTTTGCTTTATCTGTGAAATGCTAACATCTTTATCTAGAATGTTCCTTGCAAAAACTTTAAGCAAGAAATCTGCAAGTTGTGTTGCGCTTTATAGCGATGTTCAGCTATCTTTATTTCTTACCCATTTAGATCTTTAGACGCCAATGCAATTACGACTAATATTAGCCAAATCAATATCTACATGTTAAATAGCTAGACTCCTAAATTGGAAACTAATTTAATTACTCGACTATATGTATCCATAATTACCTGATTTCAACGACTGTTTATCTTTGAATCATATCTAATCTACCTGAAACTTTATTCATTATGAGCTTATATTCATTGCTTTATTACAAATATTTGCGTACAACCACCGAAGCAATTAACACTCGACGTTTCGGCAGCGGGCGTGGTGTTTGCGATATAATTAGTTTCAATTCGCACACACAGTTCTCTGCACTTAACAAATAAGTTAACATAGTCTGGCTCGTGTAATATATAAGAAGTAAGAAAACTAGATGAGCGAAGAAGCTACGAGGGATAAAAAGTCAAACTATAGAGAATGTAATGTAATAGATTAAATTGTCAAATATTTTTTTTAAAGTAGCTTGTTGTATGTTTTATGGACTACGGCATAACTGATTAGCTAGTCCCAATTACGTAGAATTTACACAGACCAGTTTGATAAAAACAATTTGTAATCCTTCTTCTGTAGAAACTGTGTTTTGTACACGCGCTTCGGCAATGAGGACCCATGGTAAAATGCATCACTCAATTGTTTGTTATTACATTTTGTCTAGACTCTAGGTTCAAGGTAAAGTATGGCATTATTATTAGCACTATTTTGTCTGTAAATTGATTCATTTATTGTTGTCTGTTTGTTTGTCGGTCAACGCCTTGTTTGTCTATCTTCTTACTTTATTTTTTTCTACTGCTATTTACTTCTTGTTATAGCATCCATTACTTTTTGTTACGTGTAATCAATTTACTTTGCGATATAAACCTTACCGTCTGTCTATATGTCGTGAATTAATCGAAACTAATTTGTTACAAATATTTTAATAGGAGTCTTGTAATTGGCAGTATTGATTGAAATCATTTATCTGGTTGATAATTGTAAGCATTTTGATATGACTCTGCAATTATAAATTATAATATCACAATCAGTTGCAGGTGTAAGGCAAGAATGTTTTTAGATCATATTATTGAATAAACAATGAATAAATTTAATTTGAACTTAATGTTATAGGTATTCTTATACTTCTATACTGATATTATGAAGAAAAAACTTGTTAAAATATTTTTGTATTTATTGAAACAACTGAAAAACTACTCGGTCATTTTCTTAAATTCTTCACCATTAGAAAGTTACATTATCCCCGAGTAGTTTTTTAATTCCGCGCGGACGAAGTTGCTAACAACAGCTAGTCTGGAATCGAGCATCGTTATCATATTAAAATATAATATTTAAATTACAACGAAAGTAATAATCCATAATTCTAACATATACTCGGAGTAATTACTTTTACTATTGGTGTTACAACGTACAGACTGACAGTTCAATTACATATTAACATTCAACTCTATTACCTCTGAACGAGTAATTCTCAGTATATGCCGCTTAATTAAGTAGTAGTGCTAGTTTCACACGAGGGCACCACAATAAAGCAGACCCAGGGCACCCGTTACCATTTATGCAAAGTGTCTTATACACACGGGCGCCATCCTTGGGGTGCCAAAGTCAAGGGCACTAAAAATGAGTTCTTTGCTTTATTTTCCTTGAATAAAAGATAATTTAAAATGCTTAAGGGGCGCCAAAATCCTTTTTTACACACAAGCGCTAGTAGACCAGTAGTTAGTAGAGTAAACAGAACAGTTTTGTTTCGACAGCTAGTATACTAAATCTTACTGGGGCTTTACCCAATTTATCTTTCGATTGGCGATATAGCTGACGGAAGTGACAAAAATGTATGACATCCGATAAGTCATGTGCTTGTTACGTAAGATATCGAACGTTATTGTCAATTTTCATTCATATTTGAGTAACCCTCAGGTCTGCTTTACTTCTCTGCCCTTGTGTGAAACTAGTCTAAGAGCCATTGGAATTTAAACGGGCATGGTTTATAGATTCTGATGCGAAATGTCCACCGTCTTTGGCCATGCCGCCGTCTTTATTACCGGATCAAACTCCCCTAGTATCGCTCCAGTGACGTCACAGTTTGATTCAGACATCTTTTTATTTCATTGGAATAAAAAAAGTAGCTATAACTTATATTGGTAGTCACTTTTTGTCCAGAAACATTTACATTTATTAGTAAATACTGTAATGGGTATTTTTTTAATTGAGAAATACGTGGAATCTATTTTATTCAATAGATATTAAAATAGTTTATATATTCTTTAGAATAAAACCTGTTGTATATTCGTATAATATATCTGTCTGAAATGGTGTTATGTGGAAGTGAAAAAACTAGATAATAAACTATGTTGAAGCTGACAAATAACACTATCTCTAAAGCCTTGTTCGCACCAGGATAGTATTTTAGTCGAGAAGCAAGTAACATTATCCGAACAAAGGATTTACTACTGTTCGGACTCGTTTAAGCCTAAACCTACACTAGGATAGTAATTAAGAAACTGAACGTGTCCGAACAGCAATATTATAGTAAAGTAGATTAGTAAATCCTATTTTCGGATACTTGCTACTCGAACAAAATACTATCCTGGTGCGTACAAGGCTTAACGATCGAAACCAGTCCAAGTGGAAGATGGGACGAGAGCAAACATGATACGATACCAAAGCGGGACAGGACCATCGTTTATTGCAGTAATGATGTCACACGTCTAATATAGTTTGTCTACTTAAGAAGATAACGCTAAGGTTATTAACCTCGCGGTCGGC
>QDHC01002900.1:736941-747329 GCA_013186455.1 Papilio dardanus tibullus
AGCATTCCCCTGCAGTCAGGCAGCAATGACTTCAGTATTGGATAGAGGCCGAAGATATGGAGTCTGGTAGGGCTTCACCTAGACATTAGGTGGCGGTACACACCGGTGCCTAAATTGCGGTGTGGAAGGCAAGTAGGGGAATCCACCACACTATGTTTTCCCTATTTGGAGCTATGATAAAGAAGGAAGACCAAGTCGTGATATTACTAAAAGCACATCACTAATTTTAGCATCTACTAAGTTGAACACCGTAGCGGGTTAATTAATTAACAATTTGTAATCGACGAGCCGATACAGGCTGCAACTGCTCGTCCTACATACAGACTGGCGTCTTGTAATACGAATTGTATTAATCTAAGACCTAGTCTACTTTTAGCTGATTCTTAGACTGTATAGATAGGCCAAGTAAAGTTGGTACGACGCTAACAATCCTGAGATTAAAGGTAACCAACCCCTAGTTAATTTGTTTTTGTTTGTTTCAGGTATGGAATAAGCTATATTACAAGTTAAAAAGGTGAAAGGTAACCGTAGTACTTTTATTTACTATATACATTATATCTTGTGTATTTTTTACTTTAGAAGAATATTAATTAAGAACATTCAATATTTTCACATATATATTAATAACGTTAATCACACATCTATAAATAAAGACATTTTTAAATGTTTAATTATCAAAAAATAACAAAAGCCATTTAACGCAATCACGAGACACAAAGAGATTATTTGAATAACAATGAGTTCTCAAAAGTCTGTTCGGTGTTAAGCTAACTCGTTCGCGTATGATAAAGCTTTGTTCACACTTCAGTGTCTGAAAATTATAATCAGTCAGTCAGTCAGCTTTAAACCATGATGCGCTGTATTTCCGCAACTCCACGACTAGCGTATATTTTGCTTGACTTCGTACCTTTGAATTTCTTCGCCGATATGTGCAGGTTGCATATATCAAATTATAATCACTCGGGTTTTTTTTTCTAAGTAAATATCATTCTTATCACAAAGGTGTCCAGTCAGTTGTTTCTAATAAACGCAATAACATCTAACGTAGTTCATGACTTGCATTGTCAGGCCTCTCGTTTTTCCCTGAACATCTACTACCTCCTTTTCGTATAACAGTTAATGTTTTCGTGATTCCTATAATCTTTGAGTTCTTTTTTATAACAGAAAAATTATCTGTTTTCCTGATCTGTATCGTATTCACCAACTTATTAACAAATATAGATGCTGCAGATCTTGTCGATAATATTATGACAGTGGTCATGTTTCCATCAGTCACCCATATATCATTGTGTATACTTCCTAAGCCGTCTCAACTTGACCCCGGATTCGTTGAAAGGCCCGCTCTGTTCACAGTCGACGCACGCTCTTCACTTTCACTAGCTGAACCATCAATCTCATCTGTCACGCGTAAGGAAAATATATTAAGATACATTAGCGGCACTGTCTTTTTTCGACTTTTAAAAATCGTACTATATTTTCGGCTCGTTGTTTTGGCAAGTCTCATAAGCTTTCACGCCTTAGTTATAAAGAGATGATTAATGTATTACGTTCCAAACTCGTTTACTGTTAGGATTTTGACAAAAGGACGAAGTATATTTTACAGGATTAAGTTATGACCGCCTCTCTAAGGAATTCAGATAGCTTTTCAACGTTTAAGAAAGGACGTAAAACAAGCGAGACATAATGCGAAAGAGGTGTTGGTAGACCAACTATTGGACCAACCAAAAGTTGGTGAAACATTCTGTAAAAAGTCTTGAAATAAGGTGACATAAACTTATTCGACTTCGAATCTTGACGTTGGCGTGACTTCTCAATCGACTGTAGCTTATTAAAACATTCCTCGCATATCGTCGCACCGCCTGTTAAACATATAAATAGTCGGTTATTTTATTTATTGAATGGTTTCCCGTCGGCCGAGAGTTCACCGTGTCAACACTTAATTAACTACTACGAGGAACCAATTTAATTGACTGTTTTAGAAGGTCAATAGGTGAGAGTTGTAGATTTTGTTTTGGCGTGTAGTTAACGAGTATGTTTGATTAGTTACTATAGAAATAGCAATGCAAAATTCTTAATTGGTTGAGAATATGACGTGATTTAAAATTTGTTTTCATCATCATCATCAGCCTCTGCCATCATTCTCTACCGATTGCTGGGCATAAATTTCTTTTACTTTATGCTTACGCCAGGATTTCGCAATTCTTTAAATCTTCTCATACTGACCTGCTTAATAACCCTTTAAAGATTCCGACAGTTATTCTATTCTTCAATAACTTTTTAAGTATTTCTGGGGGCTACCCAAGGTATCTTTCGATTGGCGATATCGCTTATGGAATAGACAAAAATGTATGAAACTGACAATGACATTCGATAAGTCATGTGCTAGTCACGTGTGAGATATCGAACGTCATTGTCAGTTGCCTTGATTTTTTGATGTTTGCTATCGAATCGCTTTGTAGCGCATGTACTTTGGATAACCACCCTGTTCACTACAACACGTTGTTGGTCAGTATAAGTTAAGATTAGTTTTAGTGCTTAACCTTAACAGGATTAAAATTAAACAGCTTATAGTTATAAGTCTCATAAACTTTCCTTTTATGAAAGGAATAACGGTGATTTAGATAATATTTCAGATTTATACCCGGATCTATAAATGATAAATTAATAAATATTTATCTGGAACGATTGCGGATTATTGCGGCTATCGTAAAGCGATTGACTTAACGTTGACCAAGGAAGAAATTGAACGACGAATTTATAATAAGTCATAAGAAAATTATTTTATAGATGAAATAGATTACAATTGTCTTCTATTAGACTAGATTTATCCACATCTTCAACTACAACGCAAAAAAAAATCGTCATTATTTCGTAAACAACTAAAAGTGTGTTTCTTACAATTGCCAGGCGAGTTGATGCAACTGATTTTGTTTACCAAGAATAATTCCCTAAATCACATGAGACTTTCCCCGAACATAGGTCTTAGGTGCTTGGTAACTATTTGTGAGATTTGAACCATGATCTGTTGAGGTCGTGTGTGGGAGCGAAAGCGAATAACAGCCACCGTTAGAACAATGTGAAAGTACATCGTGATGTTTGTTCAATGCTTGTAATGATATTTTACTGTAGTGTTTGACGAATGTTTGACATTGTTTTTAGACACGAGGAGGATTTTTAACACGTAGAAATTAATCAAGTAGACGATTAGCCAATATGACACATTCAAACTTTTTAGATAACGTTTGACCTTTACTTTATCAAATATTGTATCGACGGGGACTTTCAGAGTTCAGGCGGGCTACCCAAACTACTTTTCGAACGGCGATGTCGCAGATGGAATCGACATAAATATATGAAACTGACATTGACTTTCGATAAAATCATGTGATTGTCACGTGTGAGATATCGAACGTCAAAGTCAGTTCCATACAAATTTGTCGATTCCATCAGCGAAATCGGTGATCGAAAAGCATGTTGGGTAAGACCACAGATGTAATGGTAACATTTCAATTGTATCGTCGTCCTTTAATTCTGCTAAAACTGACAGATCTTACTAGATTTATTCTCATTTCCAATTTTAAATAACCATACTACATTTTAATACAATGAAGTAGTTTTAGTTAAGTTTTGTAAAGCTAGATTATGTAACGCTATATTGTTTTACACATATGATCACGTCTGTTGCCGGAATAGTAAACTAATGTGTATGCTGACCTTTCGTTGCTCATTAATGTAAAATTATAGATAGTAAGTAATAAAGATAATAAATGTTTATTTAGTCTAGAATTAGTTCTTATCGTCTCGTCTGTCGATCCATTTTCTGACAGATACGCAAGAGACTAGACAGGTTGCGGAAACTAGCCCCCTAGTAGGAACTACAACAAGTACTAAAATCGTTTATAATTTCATCATTACATTAATTAATGTCTTTATATGAAGAAATAATGCAAAAAAGATGTATCAATTCAGAAACTGATGATATTTATTCACATCTAATGCTAGTGAAATGTGACTCAAATACAAAACATCGGCGCCGACCCACTACTGTTAATCCGATTTCACTATTTTCACTAATGCAATGGTAATTCACAATCGAACTTTTAGAGTACAATCGCTCCACTTTCTATTCATGATCATACGTTATTCGAAACTATTATTGAACTCAAAGTCTTAATGGCTTCTAAGGGAGACCCTCAGAATGAATTAAATAAGAGCTTCCTATTCCTTGTGTATTTTTTTAACAATAAATGTTATAGGTTACGAGATTACATCTTTGATATTACTTGTTCTTTAATAGTAAATTGAATTTGAAACATGATAATAAAAAATGTGCCTAATATTCGCGTGACGGTGGTAATGCCTACCTTTTATGTCAGAAGCATCGTAATCTATGCTGAGAATATCAAATATCTGTTAGAACAGATATTTTTATATATTAGATTATATATAGACTAGAGTCTGTCCTTAAATATTGTATTTTATTTTTCAGAGATAATATCTAAGTGATACTGTCTGAGGGTATATTTGAGGGTCTGATTCAAGTTTATCTTAATTTTTTTTTTCAAAAAATTGGCATAATATATTAAAGTATCCCAAATCCAGTAAACTCGACAACGTCATTCAAGGGAGATTTCGGGAGTATAAAGAGTGAATGTTGAATATACAGAAACGAAATATGTTTCAATAAATTATATTTAATTACATTTCCTGTGTGACGGTTTGTTCTTGTTACATTTGGTGTTAGATTTCATTATGTTTGTGTAACCGTGTGCGGTTACTTCTCAACTTCTCGTTCGACCTTTTGTGGTTACTACTTTACCTTGTTTGTTCATATCACAGCAATGTGCCCACCACAGTGTATTTCATTTGTTTACTACTTCACGTAACGACAAAACCACAATTTCTTAATTAATGTTCATGTAGATTCATTAAATGAAAATAAAAATCAATTTCCTGATTGAATTCGTAACTATTTATAATGTGTTGGTCAGATTTCTTCTCTGCCATGACTGCACTCCTAGGCTGACTGAACCTGATCTCCAGAATATTATACTTTCATGTACATTACCATAAAATACATTTTATTAAAGTAAACGTATATAAAATATATAATACCCTACATTCACAAAGTCGTTTGTTGGCTATAAGATGAGGCTTACTATAACCCAGTCGTTCTTTAGATGTCCCTGTGCGCTCGTCATCTGTCACGTCTGATGGAACTCTCCAGAGTACCTTGCCTCGGATAAAATCGACGTTACAAACTTCTATCTCTTGCGTACATCTACAGTACCCAAAGGTTCCCATGAACTGAGTTATTTTAATAATCAAGGTAAAGTAGCTCGAAAATTGTTATTAAGGATTATTGTGGTTCACTTGAAACGTAGTTTATTAGTTGATAAATAAATCAACTAACGAAGACGTTAGTGACCGATTAGATCAAGTCTTGCTAACTACTGATAAAGCAAGCTTCGTTCATTAAGTGTAATCAGTCGTTCGTTTAAACGGTCGTTCACCTCGGTACAAGGTCTCTTCGCGATCTACGCATCTCACAATGCCAATGCACTAGGTTGGTAGGACGAGGCGCGTGATGGGAATGCGAGTCCTAGAGATGGTATCGCCAGTAAACAGTCATTTAAACCGCTCCCCCGTGAAGCGACGCCGGCAAATTGAATTCCAACGTGCGCTAGTAATCACTCCCGTGCATGGCTTTATCAATCCAGATAAGCGTAATGGTGACTCCATTACAGAGCGGCTCATATCGATCTCGCAAAGAACAGCTTCTAATCGTGAACTGATTACCTTTATGGGTTTATCTAATCCAGATATGCTCAAACTTCGTAGACCCCATTCACAATGTTACAGGTTTCTGTGAATGCAAAGCTGTCTTCTTCAATCTGTGAATCCCGAAATGTCCTGTCATTGTACCCTCGCCAGATCTTTCGTGGATCTTAGAGGGTCCGTCTCAACTTTGGGAATCACTGATCTAAACTCTTGTACAATAATGTTCAATCTGATCCTATTTGTGTAATGTTTTTAACGGGAAACGATTAAATGGTACTGCGAACTGGTTTACGATGTTTTACTAGTATTGTACTTCTAAATTAAACATGACGGGAATTGTATCAAGGATACCGTCGGCTCAAATGTATCATAGATTTAACGACAGCGCAGTTTAAATATGTAAATTTCGTAATATATCAAATTATTATAATATTTTAAGTACGTATTTACATTTATACTTAAGCCTACTTTATTACGTAAAGCATTTATTTCATTATAAAATAATTTAAGAGTAACTAGTGATGATTATTTACCACAAAGCGGTCTATAATATGATATGATATATCTTTATACAACCATAAAAAACTTTGCGACTATCGTGTTAGTATAACCGGTCTGTTTCTTTAGAAAAAACCGCGAAGTCACGCGACAGCATTTCATTCGCGGTAGATCTGTCGATGGAGTAATTTTCCAAGTCATTAAACGTTCGTCTGAGAGCTAGTAAGTCGTAAAGGCTCTCCACGTGGGTAGGCGGTTGTTTTTTTTTCGTTCTCGCTGGCACATCGTTCATCATAGTGGCTTTATTACCGCCGCGGCCTTGGCCGTGAACGGACGTGTAATGACAACGCTCCGTACATGCAAATCGAAGAAAAAAACATTCAAAATTATTATGCTCATGATCACAAAAACACTAGAGTAATTGTTATGATATGTAATTTGTATTTCTGTTACGCTTTTTTGTCACAATATGTTACAATCCGTGTGAGCATAAACAGCGTGGCTAAAAACTCCGAATTTTCAATTGTAGTTTTTTTTTGCTCGCGGAAACACTGAGAAGATTTTTTCTGGTTTGAGTAAATAAGGATATGTTTTCTAATGCGATTTCAAAATTCGGTTTAGTTACATTTTCAAGATTTAAAAGCTTGATAAAATGGAAGAGTTTGACGTGATCATAGTTTGCTTGATTACGTAGAGTACAATACAAACATTTACTACATGTACGTTTTTATTATTTAAATGAAAAATCAAAAAATAGCATCATTATTCATAACTCATTAAAACTTCGTTAATAAATATCAGTAATCATTAATTTTGTAGTTGGTCTATTAACCAAACGCCTTAGACGTCGTGTCACGTCCGACGAAATGAATCATTTCGATATAATGTAGTTGACATATGATATTAATATAGATAGAAATGGTTGGCAACAGAATTGGGCCTGCCCCCCGCCGGGCCCGACAGACCGAGTCGACTTGTAGAAAAAGTGGCTGGCCGAAATAATATAAGCGAAGTGACGTCATCAGCCGTAATTATGGTAAAAGCTGATGATAGTACGCTTGCCCGCTTTAGTTTAAATCGTTCAACGTTGTTATAATTGCCGTTTTTTGTGCTAGATTATGGAAAACACGAAGTTCATTAGATGAAGTCTATTCGTACTACGGCTACGTTAATCTAGAGATTACGTAACTCGATATACTGAACAATTAAACTACAATAATTGGAAATGTTTCTAAATGAGTTTCTAGTATTGTTAACAGTTAACAAACCGAAGCTTTAAAAGCCCCTCGGCAGGTTTATTCCCTAATCCTTAGGTAAGCACCGCCGGATTACTGTAGCCCCAGATCGATACACTCTACAGACTGTTCAAAATGAGGTGTTTTTGTATTATAATATAACTTTCTATTCAAATCGACAACATCATCAAAGCTTGAACAAAAAGCTCTTCATAATTATTGTGACTAATTTCATTGCTTCCAATTATCTTTGATATTTTATAATCACAAAAGTCTTCTTGATAGGATCAAATTATTCGTTGAACAAAGCTATTAAGTCGTTTAATATCCTGAATGCCTTGTATTTAAAACAATCGGCGATATATCAGAATTAAGTGATTTAGACAGACGTGCGAAATTAAACCTGTCGTGAGGGGATTCAACCTTGTGTCGACTTGACAAATCTGTGGTGTACAATTACAGTTCGTCAACCCGTCAATTCGCATGCTCGTAAACCTTACCTATTAGCCAATCCCAACTGGCATTCAAACACAAGATATATACGAGATTTGACATCTTTTTTTTATAAGAGAAGGGGCAAACGAACGGCTGAATCACTGAAGTGATATTTGACGCCCATGGACATTTGCAGCACTCTAGGAACCGCAAACGCGCTGCCGGCCTTTAAGGAATAGATAGGCTTGCTTCTTGAAGGACCCTATGTTTAAGTTTTTTGGGTACTACATATTCATTATAAGCAATAGATAGACATAACAATTGTAATGGTAGTATGGTGAACAATATTGACTTTTTATACATCTACATGATCGATTTAGAAATAAAGTATTGCGTTTTTCACACTTTTTTTAACTTTTCCTTACCAATGACTATGTAAAACTTCTCTCCTTATTATTTGCAGTAAATGTTAAAAGGTAAAATAAAGTATACCTTTTAACATTTTTAAAATATTTCACGGATTACGACTAACAAAATTTCAATACATTGTTAGCATGTTGTGTTGTATGTTCATATAATAAAATGGAAAATGTTTGTCTACCGATCTCGCAATCGTGTTAAGCCTAACTTTCATATAGAGACCCATTAGGTATTGCGTCTTGACAATTATTGGCGTGGGAATTTCTGGTGCGGTTGCGTCGCTCTCTGCAGGATTATGAAATTTGCTAATGCTCACGGCTTACTTAGCGACTTACTAGCTGCTGTACTGTGAATTTCAAAACTATTCATCTTATCCTACTCTGTAATATAATCTATGTTAGGTTGTTTTATTATTAAACCATCATGTGGGTCGATATCATTGTTAGGGTGCATATGGAAACCAGATTTAGTACAGCAGTAAAACGATTAATACGATTGAAGATGATAATTATATAGTTATAGATAATATGACAAAATTCAAAAAACAATCCTTCTTTTTTGCAATCCATAGTTTTCGTACTCGTTTTTTTGCCACCAAAATTGCGCAATTTATTAAATTGATGTCACCAATTACACTATAATTTCTCATGGGAATATCGCGAAAAGACATTATATTTTTTGTCTTTGTTCATCTTCGCGCGGGTTCAACGCACCGAGGTGACAATCTTATTAGAACCAACGCTTCTGGAATTAGCGTCCGTTTTATTAATAGCGTTGGTATGTGATATATGAATCCGGGACTCGTCGTCAGAAATAAACGTAATATCACTTTACCATGTCTCCATATGCCAAAGATTTCCAGACGAAATTTGACTCGACTTAACACGCTCACTACGTAACAGGCCGATAAAGGCCTTTCGCGGTATTTGAGCTGGGTGCGGTCGAAGAAAACTATGACCCTCTCGCTTGTGCGAAACGATTATATCAGGTGTTTATAAAAAATCTTACAGTATAAAAAATGTATACATTATGTTTCCACAAAGTTATAGCAATTTTATCTATCCTTGTGCTGGTAGGTCCAGAAAGACCTACCACGGACTGGCGAAAATATACTTGGGAGCGCACTGTGGCCCGCCGCAGCACTAGATAAAGAATTATGATTTTACTTGCCGCAGTAAACGTGTTAAAAGAGGTGGGCTCGGTCATCGACCATATCATCTCTAAAAAGTTGTTACTAATAATATGCTATTTTATATGTTAACATTTTTTATGTAGCAGCTTTTTATTCATAGAAATGTTGGCTTAAATAGAAAATATAATTTTTATGCGACAGGTTTTATACGAATTTCCTATCATCAGACAAGTATGTCCACTGAGAAAACCAAACAAAAGCATATAGTAGACAATACATTACAAAGACTGGACAGTCCAGCTACTTTGTATTTGTAATGTATTCAATGTACTATGAACCCTTTGAACTGAAGTTATTCGTCACCA
The DNA here is from genome assembly GCA_013186455.1 of Papilio dardanus tibullus. Lineage (NCBI taxonomy): Eukaryota > Metazoa > Arthropoda > Insecta > Lepidoptera > Papilionidae > Papilio > Papilio dardanus. Next base: position 746,808 of record QDHC01002900.1, read on the forward strand.
GTCCAGTAAACACGACGAAAGATTGCAATACATTTCTCATACATTATCCTTTTAATATATCTTATTGTGATTCAAGTCGCGGTAGGCACGCGAGCGATTGCGCATAAAGAAGCATAATACACAAGCAGTAAACGCAAATTACTGCATCAAATGAAAAGGGCAGATGGACGATGCACTCTTGTCACTTGGCAGTTGTCACACGCTTCGTATCATAGCTAGATCGTTATGCTAGTTTCACACGAGGACGGAGCTGTACAGCAGAGCAGCGCGGAACAGGACCGCTTTGTAAGCAACCTATTTAACCACAAAACTATGTATTTGATTGGTCACCAGGAATGGCTTTTTGTATAGATTTAAAATCGATAGCAAGGTATTTTTTTTTTTTTTACGCGGGGGAATGGTTATGCTAATCTCAAGCCGACTACAGACGCTCAGTTTTATAATCCTTATCCTTATCCTTATCCTTACATAGTATAAAACAATAACGCTTTTTTATTTTTGTCCCTATATATGCTTGAATCT
>QDHC01002900.1:761158-802927 GCA_013186455.1 Papilio dardanus tibullus
CACGAGTTTCTCTAATCTCGTCTCTTTATTCCAAAGCATCTTTGGAATAAAGAGACGAGATTTTTGAGATTGAGACGAGACGAGACGAGACAAAATTGTAAAAAAATCTGAGCCACACTAAACCAGTAATTGTGTTAAGTTACGGAATAAGGAATGCATTGATCCGACTCTCTTCCGGCTTACTCGTTTTCATCATGACGATCGTTTCGAGACTCATTAAAGCTTGTTTTAGTTTCTGCGAGTACCTTCTTAACCACTGCAAAGTATCGCAGCACTGCGTTTAGGGCTCGCGTAATAAGCGTAGTTATCGGTACGTCAGCACTCGCATAGGCAACCGCTTATACCATTTCCACTTCATCGACAATAATCCTAATGCACTCCACACGACTGGCCGTGGGGCGGCTAACGCGATTGTTAAAATGCTCATTTTCTTAACCGTTTAGAGGGGTTAACGTAATAAGCTGTCATCGTAAGAGCGAAATGTAACGCGCAACACGTCGGCGCGGCGTCCGGCTTGACAAAACACGGTGGAGTCGCGTGCTAGCGTCGGGTGGCCGGTGCATGTAGAGCGTGATACGTCTCACAGTAATGGGAACAATTTCTATCTGTCACGCGAGGCGCGCCACACAGCGTCAGCGTAGCTAATTGGTAGCTTAGCTCCGACGTGCACTACATACCTATCGGCAACATTGATCTGTGCCCATTGTTTAAACACCTCAACTTTTGATTTCAAAAGTCCCTGGATGATAGCACACAGACTAAAGCCTTGTACGCACCAGGATAGTATTTTAGTCGAGTAGCAAGTAGCAAATATCCAAACAAAGGATTTACTAATCTATTCTACTAAAATGTTGTTGTTCCGAAACCTTTAGTTACTAATTTACTATCCTAGTGCCTAGGTTTAGGCTTAAACGGGTCCAAACAGTAGTAAATCCTTTGTTCTCGGATAAATGCTACATGCTACTCGACTAAAATACTATCCTGGTGCCAACAAGGCTTAAGATGTTATATAATAGTTATTTGATTCATAGTTGAATGTAATGTTGTACGCTTGCAGGTATATTCACAGTGATGTGCTACAACGTGCTATGCGACAAATATGCGACGCGGCAGATGTACGGCTACTGCCCCAGCTGGGCGCTCGAGTGGGACTACAGGAAGAAGGGCATCCTCGACGAGATCAGGCATTACTCCGCTGACATCATTAGCTTGCAGGCAAGATTCTCAGATAATTACTCAAACAGAACTGCGAAAATTTTGATGAATTTATAACTACATTAGTGATACTGCCGTATCTGCAGTGTTAAAAATAAAAATATCCTTAACAAGTACCCTTAGCAACAACAGAATTGATTTTTTAATTTGTGCAAACAGGTTTGCGTTGCCTTCACGAAAATAATTGACGATCATCAATCTTACGTCATATTTTGCATTTTAAGTTATCCTGCCACTTTTCGAAATTAAGGTTCATGAAGTATAATGTAAAAAAGTAAGTTTTTATTACTGTGTAACTTAAACTAGTACTTGCATTTAATTCCACGTTTCATCAGAGTTTTAATAAAATTGATTGAACACTTTTCTCTGCGAATCAGATTTGATAATGTCAACTGCATCAAATAAATCATAGTTGTGTAAAGAAGGCACTTATGCCATAACCTATGCAACATAATATGGACGCAACGCAATAAAGTAGGGATGTACCATAAGTATAGAGCTTTCTATCGAAATATCGAATCCTTGGATTACATTTGGAGTATGCTGTGTAATGGTATAAGTTAGTGTTTGTGACAATTTCAAGGAATATCAATGTCTGTGACGTTTCGATAAACGTAAGTACGTCACTATTCATCGTTTTGCGTCCCTAATCAGCCGGCAAACATGACGCAGTACGAGCAATCATTTGTCCGCGGCGCGCCCTTTCAATCAACGTAATCTTGTACCACCATTGTACGTCAGATTATACCTTCCCAGAATGTCGAGCTCCTCTCTTGTGTCATTATATACTTTGTCAGTGTCATGCCATCTACCAACGTACCCAAGGCAACGATTTGCATCTCTTGAAGGAAAAATCCTCGATGGCGGGATCGCATGCTTAACAGAAATTATTTCTTGACCAATTGCAATATTAAAGAAATGAAGTTAAGTTAGATTAGTTTTCTGGAGTACTCGTAGATAAAGCAAGGAATGTATGCCAAGATAACGAAATTGTAGACACATTAAAAGTTATAAGCATAGTCAAAGCATGCTTCAAGGTACAGAAATGTAGAAACGAGAGATTTACCAAGAACATTGTACTCGTATGGTAATTGTTACCACTTAGGGATGGGGTTGATTAGTTAAACAATACTTTTTTTACTGTTGTATAGGAAGTGGAAACAGACCAGTTCTACAGCTTCTTCCTGCCGGAACTAAAACAGGACGGGTACGACGGTATCTTCTCGCCCAAGTCCCGCGCCAAGACCATGTCCGAATCGGAGAGGAAATACGTCGACGGATGCGCCATCTTCTTTAGATCTGCTAAGTAAGCTTTAACACGTTTTTTCTCCGCTCTTTGTCTCTCATGTCTTTTGATACTTATTTCCATCTTTTTAATTGATTGAATGTTTTCCAGGTTTGCTTTAGTAAAAGAGCACCTAATAGAATTCAATCAGCTGGCGATGGCGAACAGCGAGGGATCAGACAACATGCTGAACCGCGTCATGCCCAAAGACAACATCGGCCTCGCCGCGCTACTCAAGACTAAGGAGGCCGCGTGGGAGAACGGTACATGTACTTATTGTTGCTTCTATTTCTTTCTATACTTATAAAATATCTGCTTGATTGTGCATATCAAAATTTCTATCGATTTCATATGAAAATGTATAATTTATACTTTTTCAAGCTTGCAAAGGTATGCTGCTTTGGAAGGAAGGCATGGATGGAGGTGTAGGAACGTTGCTTGGATGTATCAGTAAAACATCAAAAGTCTTTCATTTATTTATTGTTAGAATGAATGTGTTAGGATATGTTTGTCTATGGAGCAGGTATCCCGACGGACGCATCGATACTGGGCCAGCCGATACTGGTGTGCACGGCGCACATCCACTGGGACCCGGAGTTCTGCGATGTGAAGCTCATCCAGACGATGATGCTGAGCAACGAGCTGCGCAGCATCCTCGATGACTCCGCGCGCACGCTGCGCCTCGCCGGACAACGCGACAACGTGCAGCTACTGCTCTGCGGCGACTTCAACTCGCTGCCCGACAGCGGTCAGTTACAGTCCACTATGATTTACTGTTCACATTGTTATAGAGATTTCAATTTGCAGAAAGAAAGTGACCATCTATTAGCCAACTTCTTTTAAGGATCAAATGGCATCAAATGTTAAGGAACCACCATTAAAATTCAATACTTCTATACTCCTATAGATTACATGTGTGTACGTAACATTGGCAATTGTCCACATGTCATGTATATTTGTGTTACAGGCGTGGTAGAGTTCCTGTCTGCGGGGCGCGTGTCGTCGGAGCACCGCGACTTCAAGGAGCTGGGGTACGCGGGCTCGCTGCGGCGCATGCCGGGCTCCGAGCACGAGTTCACGCACAACTTCAAGCTCGCCTCCGCGTACAGCGAGGACATCATGCCCTACACCAATTACACGTAAATAGAGCTCGTGGTTTCCAAAGATCCTTTGATTTTTCCAGGTTTTGTGTTGTGATGTGACTATTGTTCTGTGTTTGCAGCTTCGACTTCAAGGGCATCATCGACTACATCTTCTACAGCAAGCAGTCGATGACGCCGCTGGGGCTGCTGGGCCCGCTGTCGCAGGACTGGTTCCGCGAGCACAAGGTGGTCGGCTGCCCGCACCCACACATACCCTCAGGTATACGAACACTGGCACACAGGATCTCTTGTTAAACCGGAGCTATTTTAGCTTATTATTCAACCAAGGTAGCTATCGGTTCAGTACAAAATGTATAATTTGTTCCAGATCACTTCCCCCTGCTGGTGGAGCTGGAGATGTGCCCGAGCACGAGCAGCAACTCCAACGGACTGATCGGGCGCAGGTAGCACGGGTCGCCGCGCGCGCCCCGCCGCCCCCGCCAGCGCCACCGCCCCCGCCTCTGATGCCGCAAATCTCATGTCCCGCAGTGTTTTAGTGTGAGAAACTTACGCTAAAGTATCCCTTTAGCGCTTAACTAGCGACTCGCATGGCACTTACATGTTCTAATCCTTCGAGCAGGAAGAAAAATTGTTTAACGCACATTTTACACCGATGATATAAATGTGGTAATGTACAGTGAACACAAGTGAACCCGCGACATAGTATAGTGTTGACCAAACTATTGCTTTTTGTTGTAATGTCTAAAGTAAAAGTGCCGAGTGAACTGTAATAGTAAGTATTGTATGTAAGTGTTAAAATGATTTTGCGATCGTGACTAATGACGAATTTGTAATCATGATCGATCATGATTTATCGTGATTGATCATGATTTCGATGTTGATCGCGATTTTTTGTGAACTATGTATTTCCTTTAACTCACGCAAAGTACAAAAAATAAGTAACTTTTGACCAAACAAAATACGTGAATTATAAAGGAATGGTAATATGGCACTTTGACTTTAGATTTGAATATGCAGTGTACTTAGTTATCGGAACTATATGTGATATCCCCATTTGATTTCAATATATTTTTTATATCATACGAATCTCTTTTCTTCATTATTCAAACTGAAATCAGGGTATTTTAAAAAATATTTTTGCTTTAGTAAATGTATGACTTACATTTTTATTTCTTTTATGAACAACTTTAAATGCTAAGAACATGTTCAATCATTTTTATTATGTGTTTTAATTATTTTTTTTAAATTATTAAAATGTAATCACAATTATTATGTTCTTTAAATGTCATCATCAATTACTAGTTTAGATATGCACAAGGTGGTTACAGTTCATATAGTTTTTTTACTCATAAATAGGTAAATATATTGTAAATGATGGGGATATCGATTTAGTCAAATTTTCAATCAGATATATGTATGTGTTAGTTTATGTATGCCGTTATGTGCAATCGTAGTACTTTATTGTATTGAATAGTATATGTCTTAAGGTTTTTGTATAGATATATAGTGATATATCAAATCTCTTGTCGTATTCGCTGTTGATATTAGTGAAGTATACAAAATTGATGAATTTGAATTAGGTGTTCAAGGATTATGTATTCTCTCATAATTACATAGACTATATGCATATATACTTGATATATAGACAGGAAGTTACTATATATGTCAATATTAAGATTTTTGGACCTATGCTTGTTCAATCGATTTTAAATGTACTAAAATTGTATAGTAAAAGAGATATTTTTTCATTAGTAAGTGGGTGTGTCCGTAATATACAGTAATATACAGTAGTATACAGTAGTATACAGTAGGGGAATCTACGTTGAAACTTTGGGAAAAACCGCTATGAAATCTCAATAGCTTTCTTTTCTCATAGCCGCTTTTTCTTTAATCGAGTTTTAACATAATTCTATTAGATTTCGAATTAAATTATAAATATATTTAACGAATGGATATTTGTTAAGTGTCAAACGTCCATTTACCAATTAGTGGTTTTGAAAATTCCTCCACTGTATATAATTTAGATGTATTTAGTATGGGTGTGTACGACAGGTTGTATGTAGTTCATACATTACATTAGCTTTTGCCTTATTGCTCATTAATGTTCCGAGATCAGTGAGACTAGTGCTTTGAGTGTCGACAGAATAATATCAAAATATATTTATTAATAGTGACATTGACAAGCGCAAATATTAATATGGCATCTTTAAGTAATTTAACGTATTTATTTTGACTAAATTGTATCAAGGTATTGATCAGACAGGACGAACTTTGACAAAAGCGACCAAACTAAAAATCATTAATTTGACAACCACGAAGAATGCAAAAATTATGATCGTTTATGGTGTGCTTTAGCATTTAATCAGTGTTGCCATGTGTACATTTAATTTCTATTGTCAAATCATGTTTTGTTTTAAGCGGTCGGACTAAGGGATGCTGTTAAAATGTTAATCATAATAATTATATTTTAGTATAAGCTTCAATGTCGACCCTTGAACACCATTGTGAACCATTTCTATGTGACCTGTAACAAATACCTATATTTGTAATTCAATTAGTAATAGAATGTGCGGATTAATTATTTTTGATACTTTATAAAATTAACTATTTGATAATGTTGACAAATCAAAATTCTTCGTTGATGTTTTAACTGCCTTTTAGTGATAACTTTTGTGGACTTTACGAAGTATTAATTGATGCTAAGGTTTGTGTGCAATCGATTTGAATGTGGATAAAATGTTTGTAATGTTTATACAAACTTAGAAATCTTTAAAAACTTATCACCGACGTGTGCGTATCTTCGCGTGACTATTTTTTGTTAAATCGTGTAAATAGTAACGCGTTCCTTTAGCAATGACAACTTCTGTCAGATGTCAGTTTGACATTTTGAAATGTCAGCAGTCAGGTATTATTGACATAAATGTTTTGACCATCACATACTCAACGTCTCACTGGTCGGTGAGTTTAGTATTGAATAGTTTCGGTCCCTTATTGCCCCAATCTAGTAATCATGGTCTGATCTGTCTGTCAGTTTGTGCAATGTGTGCGTGCGGGCGTGCTGCGGCTTGCGGCTTGCGGCGCGGGAGTCGCGGAGTGCGGTGTCAACTTAGAACAAAGTCGGGCGATCTTAGGTTAATGTTGCATCTTGAGTCTAGCAAACTTCACAGCGAGACTACCCCCTCCCCCTTTAGTATCTTTAGTGTATTTTTAACATCTACACTAGATTTTTTTTTATAACTTAATCTCCTCGAGTCGGTATCGCCGTCGAACATATCCTTTTAGTTGTAAGTAGGTTCTATGTGACAATCTTTAACTTAAAAATATAGCAAAGCTTCACAAAATAGTTTATGAAGTTTTTGTTTCGTATGCATTGACTCAACTCAGTATTCGCGTCGCTTACGATATGGTCTGAATTGTTTTTAAGAACGACGGTAGATGCATTTTAATTGTTAGTTGTAGTAAGCTTGTAAATTGGTTATATTTAGGGGTTTGTTCGTCGGCGAGGCTCCGTGAAGCGGGTACTAGTACAAATGTCTGTGTGAATGTGAACGGGCGCGGCGCGGCCTCGACTTTGTACACCATTCATAAATCGTGTTCGGAGAATTGCAATTTTTTTTTTGTCTTCCTTTAATTTAAATGTTAAATTACCCATTTGCTGATTCTCTTATTAAGTTTTTAGACATCACATTAGTTAGGAGGATTTAATTTCAACGTTTTATATATTTTTAATAGTAATGTTGCAATATTCCGGACTAGATCTAATTACTTTCTGAGATGTGTCGAATTATAAAGCCTAGTCATCGCAGAGATCGGTCAGTGTCTCTGAGTGAATTTTCGATGGATTTTTAAGCACTTTTTAATATTATATTAAAGTATTGAAATCATGTTAGTATCAATTTTTTTTTCAGGATGAAATTATTTTTTCAGTACAAAAGTTTTATGTTTCTATTTGCTCGATTTGGTTGTTTAATTCATTTTATTGTTTTTTTTCCGTCTCTTCTTGACTGAAAGTTTTGTGTCTCAAATTCCTCGTTGTTATGCGTTAATTGTCACATCCAGTTTAGTGATGATTTTTTTCTGTGTTTTACTGAATCCAGATTTTAAATATTTTATTCACTCTGACGAATTTCAACTGATAGGTGCTGTTGTATTTTTTTAATATTACTTATGCGATTGTGATAGGGTTGTCTATCTTGTAATCTATCTGGTGTGTAAGAAATAAAAATTAAGCCAAATCATGTATAGGGTATATTGAATTATTTCTTTTAGGATTACTTGAATTCAATGGAATTTTGTAATCAAATTTTACTACAGACGACTTTTTTTCTAAGTACAGATAGTTTTTAATGTCATGTCATGGTCATTTTGGTCGACTTTTTTTTTGTAAATTATTATAGTTTAATTGTGCAATATCGGATTGGAATGCATTGAGTACCTTATTAGAGCACAAATTAACATTAATCTTACAAAATCTGCAATATATGTAAATTTTTAAAGCTTTAGAAGTTTTTTTTTAATCACTGAATTCCATCAGAAATTATCTATTTTGACAGCGTAATTTTACTAAGTAAATTAATTTGGACGCGTAATCGAAAACCGATGAAATTTTAATCAGTGTACAAAGCATAATATAGATTTAGTAGTGAACAAAATATTTAGATAAATAGAAGTTAAATCTGTGTGCATGTGTACGCTCCATAGTGTATGATTTGGCTTATATTCAATCCACTCATATTTTTAACATTTATAAATAAATATTTGACATTACATACTAATAAAAGGCATCACTAAACGCAGCTAAGATTTAGAAAAAAAAACAAACATCCAAACTGTATATTTTTTTAAACATTTTTAGACAATATTTGCTTAAATTATGGAGAAAATTGTACATCATTTTTATTTTAACTTTGTGACTCGATTTTTCATAATCAAGCGACTTCATTTTACTAAAAAGCACCTTAACACGAATAGACCCGAGAGCTTTACAAGATATATAGCTTGTTTCTATAGCATGTGATCTCTTTATTTTTAATTCAATTTTGATGGACATTTTTACTTTGTAACTAGAAGAGTAGGCTCAATGTATCACATATTACGTTTTGTTTTATCTCATTGTGCGTTTCCACTTCAAAAATTAAAAAACAAATTGACGTTCCTCTTATATTTGACAAAAGAGTTAGCAATATAGTTGGACCAGAATTTTGAAAAGCCTCGCTATATTAGGGAATAATAAGGACCTATTTGCGCACATTAGAAAGTGTTTACGATTGTAGTTTCCCGCGGCTAAGTTTTTTATAATCTTGTTTAAGCTATACAAGTATTTGTGGTGGAAACTCGCGGTGATACTTTTTATCCACTCACACATTTTAAATATAACGGTTCATTGCACTATTGAAACTCCTTTTTCTTATCGAAACTTTTTTTTTAATATTCCGATCAACAAATATAAAAAATGAATTTTTATTTCGGCAGACTTTAAGACCTCATTTTTGATTGATGTTTGATAAAATTATATAATCTTCTATTAGCTTTGCAGCTTTTAAAGGAGTTTTAATTTTGCGATTTTCGTATCATATATTTTCTGTACATTGATTTTGTAAATAGTATCGAATTGACGCTTAGCAACGGGCGAATACCAGCGTACTGGACTTCTGCACACCGCTTGAGCAGGGCTTACATACTAGCGTTTTATAACAACCACAATATATCAGTTTATACATTAATTCAAACAGACAAATCATCATGGTAATGCATAATTAATATGATTAATAGTACGCAATTTGATTTGGCACGTCGGAAAGACGAGTGTTCTACTGACCGGTGTGCCAACTTAAATACCTACTAATAAGTGATATCGAGACGAATCCCATAAATTTATTGACTATTATAAGTATTTGTTATCTAAAAGAGCTATACGGTTTTTGGTAATAAATACGTATTTCGTTTCTACTGTGATGAATAAATTTGAATCGTCTTTGTAACGCTAGTTGTAAGCGTGTTTCGGACATTCCACGGGCCCCTATCGAATTAGCTCAATAAAAAGACTGTTTGAGACTTTAATGAAAAGATTAATATCATATATTGTGAAGAAAATATTTTCTGAAGCACCTCGACAGAGAATTTACATGCGTTTACGGTGTGATATAGGTAAGATCGCCGCTCGACTCACTAGTATGTAAGGACAAATGCTTAAAGTCACTGTGATAGACGCCACACATCTAATGACAACTTTACACCATTGTTTAGTAAATTATTAATATGCAATGTTGCGCGAACTCTCAGATTGTAAACTGTGCCCTCTTTATTCTTACTTTACCTCTATTTAACGCTTTTTGTGCATTACAATGTATATGAAGTCAAAAGTGATAAAAATGATTCTGACCAAGTTATAAAAATGTTTGTTTAACCTTGAAAATGTATGTATAAAAGTTGTATAGTAGAAGCATTCGTAGAATAATGAAACTTAATATTGGACATGGCTATTATTTTTATTAATTAAAAGTAAATAAAGAAGGCACAGTAATGGTAATGAATTGTTAAAGTACAAATGTTATGTGCAGAAGTAGCGAGCGGCCGAGCCCGCTGCGCGCGCGTGTCTCGCTGTGCTGTTTGTTGACACATTATGTATATTTGAATGATTCAAATTATAAGAGAATATGAATTTTATTGCACGTGTTTTCTTTGAATACCTACAAAAAAATTTGGAATATCAGCCAGAGAATCAGAGAATTTTTCTCATAAAGATTTGCGTATTAAAATGCGCAAATAAGTCCATAAACTATTGTTTTAACGAAAATGTATTAAATGTCCACTCTATAACTAGTTTATTCTAAACTCTATGACATTTCATTTCATAACAGCTAAAGTCGAAAAATCTAGCAAATTGTTTACTATCTATTTTAAGGGCATTAAAGGGTGATAAAAGAGCAGATAGTATTTCCCTATTCTATTTATTACTTAACACAATTTAAATATATTTGAATACAACATCTTGGAAACTATCAACAGTCTGCAATTCTAAAGTAACGGGGCATTGTATCCAATTTGATAAGAGTTCCTCAGTGTATCCAAGTAGGAAATACATCTTAGTTGGAGATACAGCCCGTCTTATGATAGCTGCAACTCGTATGTGGTTGAATTGTCTTTTTATAATGACCTGAAAAGCATAACAGAGCTAGTAAATGAAAATCAAGAATTGTATAGTATTAAATTAACATATTGGAAACATTTTTCTATCAATTTTCAAGGCAAAAAAGGCACCTATTGTATTGTAGTTTGACTCATATGGGCTCTATTTTGCGCAACTCCACGACTAGCGCAACATACACACAAACACTTATAATACGAAAATTTTCTACTAAAATAACCAGAAATAATAAGACTCACTTCACTACAGACAAGCCCATGCCAAGTGCCAGTCATAAATCTTCTGATAAATTCATCCTCGACCGCAGTTTCTGATCTACGTGAACCATCTTTTAAACTGGCTGTAAAATTATTTAAAAACATAATACCATCATTCCAAATAGATACAAAAAATTTTAATATAGTATCGTAATAAAAGTGATTAAACATACACGTATTCCATGAGTTCCAGGACTTTCTGTGAGCAATAAAATGAGGAGGATTAGCCATTTCGTATGTTAGAGGTCGATCTCTCTTTTTGGTAATTCTATATTTGCCAGAAACTACACGACACAAAGGTGCAGATGTGTGCATTTGTGAAGCCAATACCGGTGCCAGATTGGTAAGCTGACAAACTCCTAGTTTCGGCTGTAAATTACGAATTCAACAGTTATTTTTGTGGTTAGAATAAAATTAGCTTAGCATGTTTCTACATACCTGAATAAGTTTTAATACTGATGTATTCATTTTGTTTTGCGTTTGCAGTATAATTCTATTGTTTATAATAGGAAACTTTTAAAAACAAAACCTTTATTTTTAAATTTTAGGTTATTGTTATATCAGTACTGTAGATGACAGCTGCCAGGCTGACAGTTTGTGTTTGTGACAGGTGTCAGTTCATCTGTTGGTATTACGTTCCTTTTTATAAAAAATACTTTAACCTCCACCAAAGGCAGTTCGTAAAATAAAATTAAAGCATCAGCTTAAAAAAACATGACGAAAACTTCGTATAATTTTATGTATACTAAACTAAAAAAACTAAAATCAATTTATTTTATTCCGCGATAAATGTTAATTTGTCAGTTAAGATTCCATAACATAAAAAAACAATAAATTGTCGTTAGTTTTGCTAAAAGATGGACTTTCATTCGCGGATGATTCCTGAAGTTAACTGTTATATTACTCTTATCAATCACGAACTCTTTGGCTTCATTAGACCGAGTTCGTTAAAAAAGGGAGAGTTTCCTTCCGCGTAAGGCTGTTTTTTGCGTGACAGCGGTCTAATGAAGCCGTAGGGAAATGCAAACAAACACAAGAATAAAAAACGAAATTAATATATTCTAAGTAATTGCTAATGAGTAATGTGTGAAATGTAGCTATTAAATAAATTCTGGGAAATTGAAAATTAAGTGTTATGGTAATTAAATACTTATCGCTGAAGTTCATAAACGATTTATAGATGCTAAAGGTGGTTTAGTAAATGTGTGCAGACGCTTTAGATCAAAATGCGTTTTTCTTTTAGTAAGGGAATTATTATATTTGCGGTGTTACGTTATGGACGAGGTAAGTATAGCAACAATTTACTTAATCTCGTATTGAACATCGGACTTAATTACAAAATCATTATTTAGCAACTGATGAAATTGCGAAAGATGAAGGTAAAAAAGTTATGGTTAAAGATATCATTAATAAAATTGGCAAAATATTGACCATAATATCGAGAGCACCAAAGGAAGAGAAACCAAAAATATTACAACAATTAGAACTAAAATTAAAACTAGCAGCGACTAAATCTTTCGGTGACGATGGGAGGAAATACGTGGATATAATAATGGAAGGGATCAAAACTAAGGCGCTCCCAGAATGGAATAGTAACAACGAAAAAAGTTTTCGGGAAAAATCAGAGGACCATGCTGAAAGTGAGGAACGTGTGGTAAGAGACCACTTGGCTCAAAAAGTGACTGATAAAATCGATTCTTTCGCCAAAAGTTACTTAAATCAATTGCATACAATTGATGAAAAACGTGCCTTTTTAGAAAATGTTAGAAAAAGAATGCTAGAAGTCGCTCGCGTTAAAAACATAGCATTAAGAACTGTTAATAATATTGATTACAACGAAATAATAACGAATAGCATAAACGAAATTTTGAAACGACATGTTTTTCAAAATTCTAGGAGAACAATTAGTAATGCCGAATACGACGAAAAAATAAATCGAAGTGTTAGTAAATATTGGTCAGAAGATAAAGGCAAAAATAAAGCAGAATTAGAAGCATTGGATACAGATTGCGTTGTTACTATTGCTATGATTTGTTCTGAAGTAAATTATTTAAACAAAATTACTTGTCCTGATAAGGTGAAAACTTTTGAAGTAGATAACTTTTGTGACGGCCTCGTCGACTGCTCGGATAGATCTGATGAGAATCATTGTCGGGAACAAGGTTGGAATTTATTGCAAACGTTGTTAATTCGTTATTTTACAAAACTTAAGTACTTAGATAGGCAAAATAATTTATTATTTTATTAATCATTGACCAGTCCTATTCATTTTTATTTCAGCAACTAAAAAGTTAGACTACGCACTTAACTCTTTGTTTGAAATGAATCGGTCTTACGAGTTAAATTGTGTTTTGGGAAAATCAAACGATTCTATTATTCAACAAAAGATAATTCGCGATTGGATAAAAGGACAAATCGACGTAGTAAAAGACTATAAAGATAGTTTTAGAGAGAGTAATGTTACTCTAACCAGTGAGGGTATAGTTAAAAAAGTATCAGAAGCTTTAAACAAAGTAATGTTAAATCTGGGCAAAGGGGTATGCTCGCGACAAGAGAAATCGAGCGCACTGGTTGATAACTCTCGTAAATTCAATCGTATATTAGATGAAGACCTAGAAGATGTTCTGAGAGATAGCGCTCTTTATCCAAAATCATGTAGTTGCGAGAAAGATCGTTGTGTTTCTCGCAGTTGTGTCAAGTCCTGTCATGAGGCTTGTATTCAGATGTATGATTTGAGTAGATGGAGTTGCCCAGGTGTTAATGGGTCCACTAGTGTTCATCTGGATACAATATGTGATGGTAAACTTGATTGTTACGACGAGTCCGATGAAGATGCGTGTACCACAGGTAAGTCAAATGATTTAATACAGGGGCCATTTCAATGATAATGTTATAACTTTAACTAAAAATTAGGTCTAGTGTTGTAACTTCAGTTTTACTCGAATCTTCTTCAGTAAATTCTTTTGTATTGATTTAGGTAAAGGAAGAGGCAAATTCGAAGCGAATTTTGGATTTCAACAAATCATTAAATTACTCGAGATGAAAATGGCGTCCAAAGAAAACGCTCAAGTTAGGAGCGATTTGCTCCGTTTATATAACACCGTGTACAAGCTGCAGCATTTGTTAATGGAACCAAATCTGAAGACTGACGAACTGAGGATGTTAAGAAACAAATGTTTCGATTTTATAAGTCTAATTTATGGAAATTATATCAAAAATACTTACAACGCAAATCATGTCGATGAAATGTATAAGTTCCTGAAATCAGTTAACGAAGTTATTGTGAAAATTCTAAAACATTCTAACACGGGGAATAATAAAATTATTTCATCTTATGGATGTATTTGTAAGAATAGTAAATGTATCAAGACATACTGTTCACCGGAATGCGCTAGAGCTTGTGAAGTTGAGAAGAAATTAAGTAGATATCTCTGTAGAGGTAACCGAAACCAATCAATATCGGTCGAAGCTGTGTGTGATGGTAACAAAGATTGTTCTGATGGTGATGATGAAGATACTTGTAACGGTAAGAAAATAACTTCTATTTTTTTTTATCCAACTTCCAGAAAACAAGTGGTAGAAGCAAGCATTCGTGATTACTTTTAAAACTACCTACTCGATTTTGAAAAAATAATTGTCAATTAATTTTACTAAAGTGTATCAAATATATTATTTTAAAACCATTACAACGATCTGGTTAAAAGATTTTTTCTAATAACAAGGCATATTTAAAGTCACTTTTTTTATAGCGGATGTTTGTCGACGTCATCATTTCTACTATCTTCGTATGAATATAAAGGAGGTAGGAAAGAAGCACGAAGGTACAACGTTAGGAGAAATGCTCAGGTTTTGGAGATCGAAGGTAAATTAATACTTTTTCCTATTTGTTTCCCAAAAAGTTACTTATAACATGGGGTATCATCCCAAGGTAAAGTTTTTTACTTTATTTTTTTGTCACTAGATGGCGTTACAAGTAGAGTATTTTACTAGTATAGTATAATCTGTGGTTATAACTAGTAAAGAAATCATTACTCTCTTTTTACTAAATCTTAGTCAAAAAGATGCGTTAAATAGTAATAAACTTTATTTCCCCAGGCCACATCCATGCTTCTCTTAGCTGAAAAATTGGGAAGACCAAGCATACAATTCTATAAGAAATTAATCAAAGACATGCTAAAAGATTTGGTCCACGTCTACGCAGCCTACGATGTTAATAAAAAGAAGACAAATAGACATGGATTTGGGGAGTTCTTTAAAGTCTCCCAGATTATTATTAATGCTAAGAAATATTGTTTGAAGTGAATAAAAAGCTGGATTGATTTGTTTTTTTTTTCTTAGTAAACTAAGACAGGAGTCATGGTTATTTATTAACCGACTTCCAAAAGAAGGAGGTCTTAACCAAGACAATACAAATTGAAGTTTAACCTTATTATTTTATTCACGATAAGTATTAAAACACGAAAACTATCAAAATTATAATTACAGATTGCGTTTCGGTGATTAGTTTTGAATTAAAAGTGTTTAACGCATTTTATTACACGTAAACAAATTAGTTAAAACAAACTGCAAAGGTAAAACGTTGGTTTTTACAAAATCTTATTCAGCTACAACTGTGTACATATTGTACTGTCTGCGAAATAAATGAATATTTGTAATAATGCACTGTACGACAGTCTTATTTTTGTTAAATTGGTAACCATTTTATCATAAAAAAATATTAAATAACTATGAAGAATTTCGTAATATTTGGCGCGAAGAATTATAATTCCACATTTCCGTTATTACAAAACATTTACGGACCGTAATATCAAATCGGGACGAAAAATGAGAACTGCCCTTATATTAAAACCTTTATATCGTGTTTGCCGTTGGCGGATCGAAACCTTGCAATCAATGGACCGAATTATTTTTTGCATTAGGACGATTGGCCCAACGGGACACACCACACACCTTCTATTTATATTATGTGAAACCTTATTGCTAATGTAAACTTTTACTTAACTAAATCTCAAGAAGTAACTACTTAATTGGTCATGTGACGGGAATACGCGCCTGATTCACATTTTACTTGACCTACCTACATTAACAGAACGGAAAAAACTCATAGTTACCAAATCAATTTTGTAAAAATAATGTAAAGCACAAATACAATAGGTGTGTCATTTATTTATCGTAAACGAGTCAGTCGATTTATCAAACTTCCCTAACTAATCTTTGTTAAATGTATCAAATCAGGTGTGTAGAATAAAAACGAAACACTTGACATTACCCGCTCAGTGTATCAGTAGACGACGTTACGACAAGATGGCCGGTGAGTACTGCTTGATAAACTGATAACACTTGATAATATTCTAACAAATTGTGCAATAAAAAAGACCTATTTTCTCTTAATTGTTCCGCGTATGTTTGTAACACGTAGTTTTTTCTTAAACAGTTTAATTAATTCAATACATATTAAATTATATATGCAATTTTTGATGTTAAATGTTATTTAATTTTATCGCGAATAACCTCAAAATGCGACACATAATTTGCCGGGAAAGTTTTGTGACGTGTTGTTTTTTTAATTTTGAAAAGGTAGGTCCATGGAATATGTTGTTCATCTTTGTTAATTAATTTTTATTGCGTTAGTTTTAACTTTCTATATAACTATACAAAATAAATGAAAGGAGAAAAGGACAGTTTTGAATAATATTTAGAATAATCACGTTTTATACCAACCTATCTGTTTAGAGGTACCGTCAAGAAAATTACAAAAATATTTCGCTTGTCTTCAACAATTAATTAATTACGATAATGTATCAGTTTTGAAATTCGAAGAAGTTCGAAAATTCATTTTCCGATTACAGATAAAAAAGTAGATAACGAATTTATCAATCCGATTAAAAATAAAACGTGTAGTTAAGAAGTTAGATTGGGAGTTATATTTCGACTACGTCACACGAAGACGCTCGTGATTATTAAAGCAAAGGCAATTGTCCTCAAAACACAATGAGTTTTAAAGTAAATAAAACGAAGCGAAGTTGTCCAAGGATTAAAGATAATACACTGACATTACTCATTATAGTATTTAACTATTGATAAAATGTATGTATGTATATATCTATCTCTTAGGACATTTACTATAATATATCTTTGCATATTTTGTAAACATAAGTGTGGAAACTGTACTTAAAGGTATTTAAGTTTGAAGGGACTCTTAATTATTCATGTTAACTATACCTAACCAAGACTTCACTGAGAGTCATTAAATGGTTATTTAAAGAGTCCCTTAGTATAGTTCGTTAAACGGAAAACTCCATGTTAAGTGGTAATTTATAAATCCCATTTGTTAATGCGATACTTGAAGTATCTGTAATTGATATCATGCTTATTTATTCATTATAAAACAATTATTTTAAAAGTAAATTAATGATAAATAATTGTAATTAACTACGTCTAAATACTAAAACATGCACTAATAGACTATCAAATAAACTACGAAGATATTTGTCTTACGGACCTATACATTTGAACTAATAATAGCGGTCCTTAAATTGCGCCCCTAAAGCCTTGTCGCACCAGGATAGTATTTTAGTCGAGTAGCAAGCAACAAGTATCCGAATAAAGGATTAACTAATCTATTCTACTAAAATGTTGCTGTTCGGACACGTTTAGTTACTAAATTACTACCCTAGTGCGTAGGTTTAGGCTTAACCGAGTCCGAACAGAAGTAAATAATTTGTTCGGATAAATGCTACTTGCTGCTCGACTAAAATACTATCCTGGTGCGAACAAGGCTTAACCGAAAACAGTATGATTCATAATTTGTATGATACGATTTCGTAAAATAATGATATTAGTGTTTATCTTTAGTTCCTTCGGTTCCAAATGCCATATTATAAAATGCCTATTAATATATGCTATGCCTATTAATAAACGTATAATAAAAATGATAACATGCAATATTTCATTCAGGACGTCCTTATTATGGTTACGGCGGTCCCCCTCCTCCGCACGGGTACCCGCCCGGTCCCCCCGGACACCCTCCGCCTATGTACCCACCGCCGGGGGTCATCTACTACCCGTACCACCCTGCATATTTCTATCCTTACCCACCTCCGCCCGGTCCCGTCGATGTGGTAGAAAACGCTGAACCAGAAGAAATTGTACCTGAATTACCGGGAGAGACTGTTGAATTGCCTTGGAGTAAGTAGGTAACATGTTACACCCGTGTTACATTTGTAACATGTTTTCAATTGTAGCTCGGTGTTACGTGTAACGTTATTATCAAGGCTGGTTTTGGTAGTGTAGGGATAACACCTTTAGTACTATTTGAATTCTTTTTATTCTGTGGACTTGTTTGTCTTTATTTTTCCTTATTTGTATATTATCTTATCGATAAATCCGTATGTTGAAATTTTAGCAATCTAATCCGTTATGAGCAAGTTTATCTATATATCGAATAAAATACTAATGTTTCAAGCGAAAAAATTATGATTCATTTAAAACCACGTATACGGAATTGATAATTGTTATATCATTATTTCATTACTGTTACATTAATAGCTTTTTAATATCTAAATGTAGAAAACGTATTAAATAATGCTAGGGTTGTACAAAGTTACAAGGCGATTTAACTAGGGTTGTACAAAGGTGTTATCTTGGGATTCCGTGTTGTCTGCCAATGTTGGGCCAATCCTCTCTATGGTTCCTAAATCCTTCAACTACCTTCCTCCTTGCCGTAACCAATCTTTTTAAAATATTATTATTCTCTTTTTTTAATTCGGTGATACCATACAGAGTGTTGGCCGTCGCTTATTGTGTCGTTACAAACATTATACCATATAATAAATTATCATGACCAAAACATGATGATGAAAAACGTATTATTAGCTTAATAGTAAACCTAACTTTTGCTTTTAAGTTTTGGTTCTTCTACGAGTAGCTTCAATATTCAACTGCATAAAAATAAGCCATTTTTTTTTCAGTCGTCGGCCTTTGTCCATCTTCTTTTCTATTATTCATATTATCATAAACCCAACTTACTTTCAAACACTATAAAAATAGGAGTCTTTTTGTTTGTTCCTATACCATGAACATTTGGTCTAACTAACAAAGGTCTGGACCTACCCTCATCGCTTTTCCTGATAAAACCTATATTATATGAAATTTGGCATGTCGTTGCTAGCATGGTATAACACTTCACCTGCTATTTCTTCAGGTACATACCGTTGGGTCCCCGCGTGCCTCAGCCAGCGCAGCATTCCTCCCGGCGCGCTGAGGGTTGGCACCGACGCGGACGGTGATGAGATCTACGCTGGCCGCGCGCCGCACGAGGGCGACATCTTACCAGCGAAGGTCATACCTACCAAGAACGCTTGCTACATAGCGTATGGCGGAGAAGAAATATTGAAGGATCAGTTTGAGGTATATTTCACCAAACCGAGAGATATGTAAACGATATTATTTCTATCTCTGTTTCTACAAAGAAAATTAGAGAAATCGTATCGCAAATAAAGAGATGACTATATGTCAGCACAGACAAAACAAAGACTTGTCTAATAGCCTACAGTATTATATTAATGTATGGATATTTAGTGTTATTGGGATTATTTAAAGAATTGGACTGACGGTACCCTTGACCTGTTCTCACGCAAAATACGATCTAGTCGTGTAGTTGTAAACATAGCATCTACAACTAATTATAGAGTGTATAATTGTAAGAACCATAACGTGTTCCTCAGGTGCTGGTACCAGCAATGTTCTCCTGGCAGTTCTCAACGAACGGCGCGACGCCGCCAGGCGCGGTAGAGGCCGGCATCACCGCTGAAGGAGAAAAGCTATTCTTCGGTAGAGTGACGCACGACGGCTGCACCACACCCGGAAAGGTAACTAACGTACACCAACTGCTTAAGTAGTCAGGACTAGTTGTCCGCTCTACGCGGATTCTAGTTTTAAGTACTGTAAAATTTAGCTGAGCGCCTGACAAGTAACAATTGCAATTTTGCATGAAAGAAACAATCCTTATTATAGGACAACTTAATTATATTTTCAGATTCATCCAAGCCACGGCGTCTGTTACTATCCTTTCGATGGCGAAGAGAGAAGCAGCTCTGAGTACGAGTGCCTGGTCCTCATGTAGACCTCAAAGACCACCTCGCGGAAACCATTTCTAGAACCTCATGAAGACAAAAAGAAATATAAGAGACCACTGTCTCTTTATTTAGAACCTAGCTGCACGGTGTTATACCTTAATTTATTATAGATAAATAATTTATGTAAAACCTTTTTTGAAAACCAAATATCGCACCATATCATTAGAGCAGTGTTTAAAGAATTTTCTAAATATAAAAAAGATACAAATTAATATTTTAATATATAAATAAAGTATTTTTACTATAAATATTGTTGTATTTCTAAACATTTCAATTTCTAACCCATCAATTTAAAAATTAACATCTTTCAGTGTCAATAAATAAGCGCCTGTTGTAATATTGTCGCAATTGTTTAATGTATTTTTTTCCAAATTAATAAGAAAAAGGTAAAAAAATATCTCCGAATTAAGTTTTTAGGATTATTTTTTAAACTACTTAGCTTAAATGAAAGGAGTTAATAAATGTTTACGGCAAGATGCTATTCCGAGAAGACACACTAATCAGCCACTATCAATAATACTATCATGGACAGTATACTTATCTACTATCAATGTATCTTTTGAATTATCAATCTATATCTATTCTATAATATTATAAAGAAGAAAACTTTGTATTTTTGTATGTATTGAGATAACTCAAGAACTACTAGGCCGATTTCAAAAATTCTTTCTCCCTGAGTAACATAGGCTATATTTTTTAATTCCACGCGGACGAAGTCACGAACAACAGCTAGTCATTATATAAAATAAGTTCAAACAGTGGATTCTTACTGTCGACAAACCATTGACAGTTTTTTAAAAAAATGAATGGACCGCATTTTTTTTTCTACGAAACTCCTAACCTTTTAACTTTTAATATGTAGACGATTTTCCCAATAACTGTACATATTTGAATCTTCACATAGAATTAAATTAATAAACTGTTTAACTTTTAAATTAAAAAGATAATTTTATGATACAATATTGATTGCCGGTATTGCACCAAGGTTATATACTCGTATTTTATTTGTTTATAAACTTTGCCTTGGTGTCGTAAGTTGATTCATACACAGGTCATTCCCGTACAGATAATCGAAGGAGACGCATGTCTACATTTAAATATAATTTAAATTAATTTATTGTGATCAACGAAGTGTAAATTATGGAAGCATCTTTCTTCTTAATATTGTTTTGTAAGTATTTGATACTTTTATTTTGTCAATGACATAGTTTGATACTGTCATATGTCGCTTGATAAGTTCGCTTGAGTTTACGCTTTCTAATACATAAGATTATGTTTTCTTAGTATTTATATTTTTAATGTTGTAACTATAACTAAATTTAAATTATAATGTCGATAATAGAAAAAGTTAATTACAAAAGAAGCAGAATTACATGCAATAACATGTCTTACTGTTTGTTTCAAAGACATTATTGGTTAGAATTCGTAGTAGTACTATAAAATAATAAAAAAATAATATTTTAATCATACATTAATCGCATCATTTTAATACTAGAGTTCCCACAGTAACATTTGGTTTACATATGCTGAGTAATTTTAAGACCGCTCACCAGACTACAATGAAGACACATGTGTTAGCAATTAGTCTATATCTATAGACTATAGATTATGTACTAAGTACGATTGATGTTTCGGGGTTTTTCCCTTCAGTAATAATTAACTTGACTATACTATTTTTATATGGTAACATTAATGAAAGTTAATAGCCGTATACTGGTGTAAATTAAGGTGGCTAATTATTCGGTAAAAAACGAGATTTTTTAGTATACTTAAAATGCAATATCCATCAATATCTAGAAATAGACAATACATAGTTATTTTATAAAACAATAATTTAAATTCACGACTTTGAATTACGTATAAAAAAAGTGGTCTATGGGGTCCTTCGGACTATGTCCTGTTTATGGCTTACATCGAAATACGCTGTTTTGAACCTTTTATCCAACATCTATCTAAACTGACTCATTTATAGAATACTAGCTGTGTTCGTGACTTCGTCCGCGGGGAATAATATAGCCTATGTTACTCGGGGATAATGTAGCTTTCTAATTTTGAAACAATTTTTGAAATCTGCCCAGTAGTTCTTGAGTTATTTCAATATATACAAAATACAAAAATAGAAATCTTTTCTCTTTATAATATTAGTATAATTAAACGAATTAAAGTTAATTTTGCACTTTAATGTCAGACATATTCAACCTTATTTGATAAATATTCAAATTAACAGTTGAAATAAGTTTATGTTACCGGTTTGTCAAACGAAGTAATACGAGTAACTAGTAGCATTGCGTTTACGACAAATTACATAACGAAAGCATTTATTGTAAATATTGTACAATAAACGCTTTGTAGAACCACAAACCAAAGATTAGAAGGTTGTACGCATTGAGCTATATCTGTATTGTTTGATTTATCAATAAAATCTTTATTTAATACATTATTCAATAACCTTCAAGCTTAATAATTAAATTGCATTTGTAAGTTATGTATTTGATCTATTTGACTAATTTTAGGGTTATCGTAACCTCTAGAATTCAAATGTTTAATGATATTTGTATCATTAAAACGGTACGTTTTTTAATAAAGTTCTAATTTTAGTGGATTGGCGAGGAAGAGGTATTATTCTCTTGCTGTGCGTCTCCTCCTCCGTAGATTAAGGGTAGGCGACGCATCTGCAATTGCAAATGTCTATGGGCAGGGGTCGCTTCGGATTTTTCAGCGAATCCTGGTGGCCACTCGCTCCTTTGCCACTTTATATTATAAAAAAATATATATAACAAAAGTTGGTATACTTATAGATTGTAACTTCAAACGTAAAAAAATAGGGTTAATTAAACAGTTATTGTCCGAGTATCCGATTTTAAAGATTGCTTATGTTAATATTCTGAGTGCACATTATTTTATTAGTATTTTAATTATCCTTTCTTCCAGTTATCGGGTCGGCACTCACAGACATGAGCAATGAGTGTAACCTGGCCGGGTTCTACGCGGAGTTGGGCTGCACGGCGGTAGCCGACACGGCCGACAACAGCACTAGTTGCCCCGTTGCATATACCTGCCCTAAATTACATCCTGATCCGGCTATGTGTTACTATAGGTAATTAATGATTTTACTTTGCTTTATGTAATCGAAGTAAGCTGATGGAACAATTTTCGTCCTGTTTCGCAGGTTTATAGTAGTTTTTTTTTTCGGAAGAAATTGCATTTTACCCCTAGTTTAGTCTTGAATTTGAAAAGTAGCGCCTTTAATATGTTATTCGATAATTATTTGTAATTAAAAAACTTACTAATAAAATTCATATATGTAAACCTGTATTCGCAGTATCTCTAAGTTATTTTCTAATATCACTATTAAGCTGGCTACAGACTGCACAGTTAAAACTGACGTGTCTAAGCAGAACTGTACAGTTCGACTGTGCAGTTCAAATTGACGTGTGTACGTCAGTACTAACTGCACAGTTAAAACTGTATAGTTAAAAAACTTAACGTCTGTAGCCGGCTTTATTAAGTTTCTAGAAATTGAATCGATCAATTGCATTCAATACTATTGACCATTACAAATGTATATTGCCAAATATGTAGCACGAAGGTCATCGACCTTGAGTTCGATGTAAAAGGCCCAACATTGTTTTCGTCATCCGACAAAAAGATGGCCACAAATCGACCTTTGTAAGATTTTTTTTCGGAAATTCCGCGACCTTAAATTGCTTACTTTGGTGACTTTATACAAGTGAGTAATAAAAACATTTAAAAGAAGCAAACAATAACAATCTTCCTTATAGTTATGGATGACTGATTTTTGTTCTTTACAAAATAATTTATTTATTCTGAAGGCTGTATAATACTCGTATCTATAATAAATAAACCGCAGTAACATTTGTGAACTATTTTACACTTCAAAAAAAATCATAGATTTTCTATAGTGTTTTGAATTTACGTTGAAAAAATAATTTTTAGCTTTGTTTTATCACTACACTGGCTGTTGTTCGCGATTTAGTCCGCGCGGATTTAAACAATATAGCCTATGCTATTCGCGGATAATGTAGCTGTCTATAGCCCTATACACACCAGGATAGTATTTTAGTTGAGTAGCTTGTAGCAAGTATCCAAACAAAGGATTTCCTAATACACTCTACTAAAATGTTGCTGTTCGGACACGTTTAGTTACTAAATAACACGGGTCCGAACAGTAGTAAATCCTTTGTTCGGATAAATGCTACTTGCTACTCGACTAAAATACTATCCTGGTGGGACAAGGTTTAACGGTGAATGAATTTTTGAAATCGGTCCAGTAGTTTTTGAGTTATTTCAATACATACAAACATAAAAAAATCTATTTTTAATATTAGTATAGATAATTAGGTGGTATTATAATATTGTAAATTATATTATACCTACTTATGCGTAATAATTTATCTTAAAAATGTGCTTAAAATTATTCCAGAGGCGTCCCATACAAGGACCGTACGATGATACCGCAGTCGGCTATTATGAACCCGTGTTCGCTCGCTTGTCAGTGCACTGTGTCAAGCAAGCCGAGCTTCGACTGCGCGGCCGTCGACTGCGTAGAAGTATACGACAATGATATGCAGAAGGAATGCATCAAAACTTATGAATTGGAATCATGCTGTAGCACTGGAACCGTTTGCGGTGAGTGTTAGAGAGCGATGCTCTTAGGTGAAGGAAAACATCGTGATGCAACCTGCACGTATCGGCGAAGAAATTCAAAGATATGTGTATTCACGCAAAATAATAGTCGTGGAGTTGCGGAAAATGGAGCCCATCATGGGTCGAAACCATTAACCTTTTTTTAGACGACATTATTTCAGTCCAGTGATACGATCATGCTAGAATGCAACATTAAATGTAATTGTTAGGCGATTGCGGGAGGAGAAGACGCATAGGAACGGGAAGTACTTTCTTAAGCCTTGCTCGCACCAGGATAGTATTTTCAGTCAAGTAGCAAGTAGCATTTATCCGAACAAAGGATTTACTACTGTTCGGACTCGTTTAAGCCTACACCTACGCGCTAGGATAGTAATTTAGTAACTAAACGTGTGGGAGCAGCAACATTTTAGTAGAGTAGATTAGTAAATCTTTTGTTCGGATACTTGCTACTTGCTACTCGACTAAAATACTATCCCAGTGCGTACAAGGCTTTAATATGCACCTCCTCGTGCATACTTGGCCCGCGTGTATTTATTGCGCCTGTATTACTCAGTGATAATATAGTTTTCTAACTGTGAAAGAGTGTTTGAAATCGGCCCTGTAGTTTATGAGTTATTTCAATACAAACACTTTTTTTCCACTAATTATACGTTAAATACTGGCCATTAATAATGCGTCATGGAATAACAATGGTGTCCTTATAAGGATCGCGTCAGAATGATCTATTGTCCACATGTTAATATCCGACACGAATAGAATTCAATCCGAAGTGACTTCCTCATTTTAATTGATGATAGGAAGTTCTGTTTTTTATTACCTTCTCTGTATCTATATTTAGAACTAGCTGCTGTGCGCGACTTCGTCCGAGTGGAATTAAATATACAATATGTTACTCCGGGATCATGTAGCTTTCTAATAGTGAAAGAATTTTTGAAATCGGCCCAGTAGTTCTTGAGTTATTTCAATACAAACAAAAATACAAAAATACAAAGTTTTTCTCTTTATAATATTAGTAGAAGTACTCGTATAGATAAAACAAACCAATCTGTGCCCACGGACATAATGTAACATTGGAATAGCTATAGTTATTTTGTACACGCAATGTATTTCTATAATTGCATTTGGGCTACATCAAAATGGAGTCCAATAATCGTTCTTGTAATTGATTTTCATACCTAATTAACTTCTACAGGCTTAAGCCAGCTTTAAACGTTTAGCTTCAAATGCATAGTTCAACTGTACAGTTAAAACTGACGTGGACAAGTCAATTTGAACTGCACTGTCGAACTATAACAATTGTCAGTTTTGCCTTCATATGTCAGTATTAACTGCGCAGTCGAAATGTGCAATTAAAAATGAGCGTCTGTAGCTGGCTTTAAATGATTTCGAAAAGTACGTAAAAAGTTTTTCGATTATTATTATTATTCTTCCCGAGAAAAACTTTCTGGTATTCCTATATCGTGTTTTTTTACTAAGCTTGTTTATTTCCCAGGCAAAGATGCGGTGGCCGCGCTAAAGAGTTGCGAAGTAGACGGCAAGACGTATAGAGAAGGGGAGTCTTTCGAGCCGAAGAACAGCCGTAAGACTTGCATCTGTACCGCGCAGTGGAATGGAACTATTGACGACCCGGCTTACTGTCGCGACATTAATTGTGGTATCGAGATACATTATCAGGACAAACTCTTCCAGAACTGCGCTCCTATCTTTCTAGGAAGTGATTCTGTATGTCCCATCGCTTTTACATGTCGTGAGTATACAATCATTTGAGACCTTAATAAGGCCAACTAACTAAATTAAGTCAAATAAGAATGAGTGAAGGTAAACATCTTATAGAAAACTGCACATATATGTAAAGTTTAAAGATGGGTGTAGTTAAACAATCCCCTTATAACTAGTACGGTTGAGTAAGTAGTAATCCCCTAACTTAGTATTGGCTGGTGGCCATTGGGGGGATGAAAATCAGAGACGAAGACGACGAGAACGACGAAGAACTATTATTAATCTAGATGTAACAGATTATATATTGTATAATTTCTATATATTTCAGCAACAAACTCATCTAAAGTAGTTCGCGGATTGAACTTGAGAGCGGTGACATCGGAGTGCGTATTCGGGAATACGACATTGTCTGTTGGTGACGAGGTGACAGTGGACGAAGAATGCGTCAAATGTACTTGCAATGTACCGCCATTTGTGTCGTGTACTAGGAAGATTGCTTGTAACAATTAAAATAAGTGAGAAAGAGAGATAAAGAAAGTGAGGGGCCGTTCGTAAAGGCCCAATTACATAGTACCAGTTTCTTGCATGTATTGTATGTAATATCATATGATTATAGCGAAGGAAAAATTATCTAGTATGATCTATAGATCACGTAACTAAATTTTAGTTACGTGATCTTAATTAAATTTTTGGGAATAAACCTTACTTATTTATAACTAGCGACCCGCCCCGGCTTCGTAACAGTGCAAATATTGTCAGTATGGCTGTTATATACAATGTTCACAGTTTTTCTGTAGTGTATTTGGTATCAGTTTTGCACCCGTGGGAAGCCGGGACGGGTCGCTAGTGTATTATACATGAGAACTTTTCTTATCAAGCACTCTATCTATTAAAAAAACCGCATCATGATAATTTGATGTTGATACTACAATAAATAATTATGATAAAATAAAGAGTATCTTCTGAAGAAATAAAAACAATAGGATTTATTGAAATTAATTTTATTTCAATCTATGTACTTAATTACTGTTATAATATGAAAACAAAAAAAATCTTATTCATGAACTTTATGGGCTAAAAATCTTACAATTAAAATTAATCATAATTAAGTAGGAATATTTACAATTATGTACAAAGCAAATACACAGCCTTAAGAGGACTTTTGTAAAATAACCTAAATATTAATTTTGTGACGACTTAGTTTTATGTACTTTATTCTTAAGATTACAATATAAATGCAATATAAAAATATACCTTAAATGCTTATCTTATTATGTTACTATAATAAACTTAATTAAAAAAATAAAAATCTTTACCTTTCTTATTTAGGAACAATAAAATAATATTTGGCAGTATTTCTTAAATTATTCTTACACTATGAATAAAATGTAACTTAAAAGAAATATTTAAAACATAAAAATTATGAGCAAAATATTAAAAAGTAAATTATGATGTTATAATAATCAATTGGTTTAAGCAAATATTGAGCACTGTAAACTGTAATACAGATTTTTGGCGCGAAAACAACTGTTATGCTGTTTTTATTAATATTTTATTAAATAAATATGAATATTTTTGATTGTTTTATTATTTTTTTGGTTATCAAGACCTGAAAATGCCATCGAAAATAATATTTATACTGAAGTATAAAAATAAATTGAGAAGATTTTGGAGGTTATGTTTTAACTTTAACTGAAACAAGCAAGTCCCAATTCTATCCGGAACTTCTGGTTCCTCTTGCCGACGTCTCTCACAGCTACATCCAGGAGCGGCAGACGTGCAGGCTTGTCAGTTTCATACTGAAGTACGGTTTCTGCCCATTCTTGTTTCTTGTACTGGAAGTTAGAACATGGTCGCTTATTTTAAGTTTCAAGGAAATGTAATCAATCAAAAAAGTCGGTATCAGTGTCATAGAGGTGCTCAGAAGGTAAGGAAATAAAGAAACTTTTGTGATCTACAGAACAGCTTGAAAGCTGGTTGTAGACTCGTCTAGTCTCATAAACTAAAGAAAAGATCGGTTAACATATCGAGACCAGCGTATGAAGATGTTTGTCATTACACAAGTTTTACCAATTTAAATATGTAGACAGTTACCTGGCAATTATCCAGTAAAGCTTTATATCTAAGCCTGTTGTTGGCCTTAGGTAGGATCTCAGCGTCATTGTAAGCGAGGAGCTTGAGACCGTGTCTGTAGTTGTGTGTTGCCGGGTCGTAGTAACCGATAGTATTGATGCAGTGCAATGTCACGTTCTGAACAGCTCGCGATGACATCAGCTGAAGGTACGTCAGTTGACTATGCTCTGCTTTGTATGATATCTGAAACATGGATTACGTATAAATAGGGTTTGCAATCCGTATTACGGAACCCGCGTGTATAAACTTCAGCCGGTGAAATATTATTAAAATTATGGCTTTAATATACTGAGACACCTGCTTTACGAAGGACTTGCTCTTAAAATTATTGTTTTTATGTAAATTGCACAATTTAAGTCGGTTTCGCGGCATTTTGTACACTGCAAATTCTTATTTAGTTTTTACTCTGATGGAGTGGAAAGTATTTTATTTTATTGCAAGTACGGCTATTTATTTATTATCTATCAACAAATATAGAGACCAAAAAAGTATGTTATCTGGCTGCATATAGTGTTTGTCATATATGACCGCAAGTTAGTGCCGGATCCCGCAGTGCGGGATTGCAAACCCTACGTATAAAATATTTACAGCCACTATTCGTAATAAACTTATCTCTGGAACAGCATCTTACAGTAAATCCGTCTTCCATCTCACTGAGCCATGCCTCGTGGTCTTTCCCCTTATACACAATGTCGTGTGACTGCATCGGCTTCGGGTAGACGCAGCTGGCGCCAATAGACATGTCGCAGTGAACTAGTATGGCGTCGTTCATGTCGCCGCCGTTCGGATCTATCCAATATTGACCTGGATAAAAGAGAAAGGATAGCTGGCAATGATGTTTAAGATCTATATAGTTGAATTTTAAATATTTTAGACGGAAATAGGAAATGTTTCTTTGGAAAATCTTAAAACAACTATGATGCTGTCTTCTTACCGCTCTGAAATTCAGGATAGTGGTATTTAATATCGCCACATGTCTTCGCCGGAGCTTCCTTAGTGCCGTCAGGTTTGAGGAACTTGTTTAGTGATACTTTGAGCTGTTCGTAAGCCTTCATAACTATCTTCTTGCGTTCCGCCGGTGACATATCGTCTTTGAAGAACCGCGGCGGCAGGCTGTTTGGATCATCTCCCAAAGGATCAGGGCCTTTGACTGAACCTAAGAGTGAATATATTGGATATTATAACTTTAGATTTATGAACAAACCAATTTATTAAAAAAATGTTAAAATGTTACCTTGTTGAAGCATAGCGGCAATCGCAGCAGCGTCATAAGCCAGACCTTCGCCGGGTAAGCCCGGAGGACCGGGAGGCCCTGCGGGACCCGGCGCCCCGTGCCTACCCGATTCTCCAGGGGGACCTCTTCCGCCTGGCGGTCCGATTGGTCCTTGAAGACCTGGGCTACCATCACGTCCAGGTGTTCCTGGAATATAAACAAATGATAGGTTGGTTCTTGGTTTGATATTATATTGACTATTTTATTTATCTCTGACTTAGATTCATAGTCAGTAATCACCTCTTGGACCCGCATCTCCATCTTTCCCTGGCGGCCCATTGGTCCCAGGCAAGCCCCTCTCTCCCTGTCTGCCTGGTGCTCCTGCCATACCGGGTAGTCCCGGTAAACCTGCGTGTCCCTTGGCGCCATTTGATCCTGCCTCCCCGCGATCTCCTTTGGCCCCGTCCAGCCCAGGTGGTCCTTGCTTCCCTGATGGACCTTGAGGACCATCAACGCCAGGTGGTCCGGACTCGCCTCGAAGACCTCGCTCGCCGGCTTGTCCGGGGGGTCCTGATTGACCAGACGGTCCCTAAAATTATCGATATTGAAAATTTGGATCAATTTTCGACAAATTTTGGGTAATAAAAAAAATGTAAAAACACCACGCAATGGAGATAAGTTGCTTGCTTCCTATTGTTGTGAATAATAATTTGTATAACTACCTGCATTCCCGGCGGTCCTGCGGGTCCTGATGGTCCCGGTTGACCAGTCGGTCCCTTATCTCCCGGTCGCCCGGGTATTCCCGGTTGTCCAAGTTTACCCGGTCTCCCTTCCGGTCCTGGTTCTCCCATTGGTCCTGGGGGTCCCTGCGAACCTGTCGGTCCTACTGGACCCGGTGCTCCGTCTGCACCTTGTTTTCCTGGCGCTCCGTTTTCACCCTGGAATTGAAATATTTTATTATATAAGTGATATAAGTCAAAACAAAACATAAATTCAAATAACTAAATAATTTCTTCATCGAAAAAGTCATACTTGTGAACCTCGTTGCCCTTGTGGTCCCGGTGATCCCACCATGCCAGGTAGTCCACTTAGTCCCCTTTCACCAGCCGGTCCAGATGGTCCAACAGGGCCTTGCGGTCCGACCTCTCCTTCACTTCCTCTTTCGCCCTTAGGTCCTTCAGGGCCTGGTCCACCAGTTAACCCGATAGGTCCCAACAGGCCAGGTCTACCAGGATCTCCTGCAGCGCCTTTGGCTCCTGGCATACCAGAAGGTCCGGCTTGGCCAGGACTACCTTGAGGACCCTGTAAAGTGCAACAGATTAAAATAACTGTTACGTTAAATTCCTATCCAGTATTTATTTATTGTAATAACACAATCTAAACGCTAACGTATTAACTCAAAATACAATAAGTATTTTGTACTACTAAAGATTACCTGCGGCCCTAATTCACCTGGTCTTCCCGGGAGACCAGCGCGACCGATGTCTCCCTTGAGTCCCTGCTCCCCTCGTGATCCCTTAGCTCCAGGAATGCCAGCAAGACCTCTTTGTCCGGCCTCTCCAGGAATACCTGATTTCCAAATATTTAATGTATATTCTTGACCTTTACATATATTAATAGTAATACTTAATAATAAACTTACCTGGGTTACCAGGAGACCCTTGTTGGCCTTTTGCTCCAAAGTAACCTCTATCACCCTTTAAGCCCGGCATTCCCGTCAAACCTGGAGGCCCAGAAAGTCCCGGAGATCCCTGTAATCCCGGCTGTCCTCTTTCACCTTGCGATCCCGGTGCACCAGACTCTCCAGGTAGACCTGGGGTACCCGGTTCACCTCTTTCGGCTGGTTCACCCGGGTGCCCTTGTGGACCGACAGGCCCTTGAGGGCCTTGTTCCCCTTGGCGTCCTAAACAAAAATTATAGAAAATATGTGTAATTTGTTTAAATTTTAAATTCTACTCAAATTCTAATCTATTTTAGGCCTACCTGGTGGTCCATCATTGCCTTGAGGTCCGGTCGCGCCTCTCTCGCCCTTCTCTCCTGGCAAACCACTCATACCACGCATCCCGGGGAGTCCCATTGCGCCGAGTTGACCCGGATGACCCTTGCTGCCTTTAAGTCCTTCTGATCCCTGTGTTTGTTAAAACTTCTAGTTTTATATTTACCTACCGAATTTATATCAATATCATATTTCCATGTTGATTAACAAAACACGCTCAAAGTGAATAATTAATGACAAGATTCGTTGTAGGTCGTGCTCGTGAATTAATTATGTGAATATTTAAACTACAAACGCTTGTAACTTTTAAAGATGTTGTTTAAAGGATATTTCTGAGAATTAGAGTAAGATCAAAATATTGTTAATATGAAAGAATGATTACTTACTTCACTATATGTTAGAAGGGTTTCAGGCCTATGACCAGTTAGCTTACAGAGGCGGATGTTCACGATCATAATAAATTACGCTTACCGGAGGACCATCTGCTCCTTGTGCCCCCGTCTCTCCCTTTTCTCCTGGTGTGCCGGGCGGGCCAGAGAGTCCCCGTTCACCAGTGAACCCCCTTTCCCCTCGCGGACCTGTCGACCCTGGTGGTCCGGCCGGCCCAGCGATGCCAGGCTCGCCTTCCTTTCCTGGAGATCCAGATAAACCGGCAGCTCCTGGCATTCCCTGGATAAAAAAAACGCAGATTATGAGATTTTATAGGCGACGCAAAGATTCAAACACAGAAACTATATACAATGTTAGAGTATAATGAATGTTACCGGAAAACCAGTTGGGCCAGGGGGTCCCTGCGGTCCCCTTTCACCAGCCGGCCCACTCGCACCTTGAGGCCCTTGAATTCCTGGACTACCATCTCGACCAGCATCGCCTTTTGGTCCTTGCTGCCCTTGTTGACCCGGTTCGCCATCTTTTCCGGGCTCACCCTAAAATTAATAATTTTCATACTCATACAAAATCATCACCCTAGCCACTGCAGAAATAATAAAATTAAGAAATAATACTAACTTGTAAACCTCTTTCCCCTGGACTACCCATCATTCCAGGCAGACCTTGTAAACCTTGAAGTCCTTGTTCTCCGGGCCTTCCATCAGCACCAGGAACTCCCCGTTCTCCAGGTGGACCAGACTTTCCAGTCATACCAGGCCTTCCAACGATGCCTCTCTGACCTTGTAATCCTTGAGGTCCAGGTCTGCCAGCGTCACCCACACTCCCCTTTGTTCCAGGTAAGCCCACGCCTCCTCTTTCTCCTGGATGTCCTTTCTGTCCAATGGGACCATCGGGACCGGGCAGACCTCTCATTCCTGGTAACCCACGGTCTCCTTGTGGGCCAATATTTCCTGCGGGACCACGTAGACCTCGTTTTCCGCGTTTTCCTTCAGGCCCTATAGCGCCAGGTAAACCACGAGGACCCTGAAAGCCTGCTTCTCCTCTAATGCCAGTCTCTCCCTTAGCACCTCTTTCTCCTGGTTGTCCCTAAAATATAAACCACATTAGTTATTTTAAACAGAAGCATTTAAAATTAAAACTTTGTATGTTAAAAAAGGTTATTATACCGGCATTCCTTTAGTACCAGGTATTCCTGGATCACCAGCTATACCAGGCATTCCTCTGGGACCTGGAAAGCCTTGCGGTCCCGAGGGGCCTGTTTGACCTGAAACTCCTTTTTCGCCCGGTGTCCCATCTCGTCCTGCTAGGCCAGGGGCTCCAACTTCACCGGATTGACCGGGTCGACCTGCTTCTCCGCGTGGACCTTGGAGACCTTGACTTCCTTTGGGTCCTATTAATCCTTGTTCGCCCTTTATACCTGGAGCTCCTGGAAAACCAGGTGAGCCTGGTTTACCAATGTTACCCTTTAAATAAGGAAAAATTACTTTGTAGTTTTAATTTTCTCAAAAATAAACAGAATTACGGTTTGATATTTTCAATTGAAAAAGCTTTTACCACTAATCCCGGCGGGCCGGACGTGCCGTCAACACCTCGCATGCCTGGTGGTCCTGGAGGACCTTCTCGGCCTCGCTCCCCACGGGGACCTACAGGACCCTGTGTCACAAAGATTTTATTTGCACAACGTATAAAAAGCTGAGAAATATTTTTTTTTGACACTTGAAACGTTTGTTGAAAAAAAGTGCATGAATGTTTGAATATTACATACCACTGGGCCTGTGGGCCCCATTTGCCCCGGAAGACCGGTGGGACCCTTTTCTCCAGCAAAACCTTGCTCGCCTTTAGCGCCGTCTTTGCCATCAAACCCACGGTGACCCTTTAGACCCTGTATCCCTGGAATACCTGGTGCTCCTCTTGGACCCGTTAGTCCTGCCGCTCCCGCGGGTCCAGGCTCTCCATCTTCACCCGGAGAACCCTAAAAATAAATGAATTTTGAATAAAAGATTAAACTTTTGAATCTACTAAACGTAGAATAGTCTCAGCTTACATCCTTGCCAGGTAGTCCTTGCGGTCCCCTTTCTCCAGGTGGTCCCAAGGGTCCCGGTAGACCGGGTTCTCCGGGCTCACCGCGAGGTCCTTGGAAACCTTGTGGTCCTGGAGGGCCTTGGGGGCCTGATATGAATTACTTTAATTTTAGAAAACTATATTAAGTATAATCTTTAAAAATAATAAACCATAAAGATTAAATAAGACGTACCTGGAATTCCTCTTATACCCGGAGCACCCACTGGCGCTTGCATGTACTGGTAAGGGTCAAAAGCAGGTCCTTTATCACCGCCCGCTGTTGAGGCCAATTGCGCGAGATATGCATTTACCTGAACATCAATATCTTTCATTATTTGAAATCTCAACTGACTCAAAAAACAGTTTGAAGAGAGCAGTGAAGTTAAAAGCATATAACAATCTGTCAAAATATTGCGATCACAATATTTTGCATTATATTTAGCTAATTTACATCAGGCATAGGTCCTGCCGGGCCCGGTGATCCAGGCGATCCCGGCACGCCGCCGACTCCCGGCGCACCCGGAGGGCCTGAGGGTCCGTCGTCTCCGGGTGGTCCCGGTACACCTCTCACTGGTGTGTTCGGCAGGGCACCGGCATTGTATATCGGTCTACTGGTAGCTGAAGCTGCGAATTAATCAGTCAGTAATATACGCTTTATAAAGTACTTTGAAGTGTTTAAATTAAACAAACTTACGCAGGAGACAAGCAGGTAAGGTGGAGCAGTTCATGCGAGCGAGATAACACTGACAAAGAGTGCAGTTGTCTCGCTTCCACGTCTCGCCCTCCAAGTACGTCCTGCCAGAGTCCACGCAGCGCTTCGGAGGTGGTACTATCATAACATTAACGATATACATATGTAACTTTCGAAATAAGAACTGAAATAATAAAATTGAACGTATAAAGTTATCTACCTCTTGTTACCGTTGGTGATGACTGTCTTCGAAGTCCAGGAGTAGCTATAAGAAAGATTATTCAAATCAAATATGCAGCTTATATAAAAAACAAAGAAACTTTCTAGATAAATAAATAAAACTTACTCGTTGTTGACTGTGAAAAGTCACGTTCGGCGGTAATAGCTGCAAATAATAACATAAATAAATAACTAACGACTTGGGTACCTACTTAAAGTACCATGATGGTAGACAAGTCACATTTGACAAGGGAAACCAGGGAAAGTCACTAATGCAAGTCAACCGTGCACAAATTAATCAGACCGCAGTTACAAAATTGGACAATTCTCAAATATATTTACTCACCATTCTCATCTTCGTCGAAAGGATTGTAGTCATCGTAATTGACGAGATCAGCTTCTTGTGCTTGAAGGTCGAGCTCTTCTCGCCTCGCCTCTGTCAGGTCCTTGCTGGCCGAAGGGAGCACCAGCAACGCCACACATGCCGCCGTCACCCGCCACGACATACTGCGCACGCGCAAATAATAGAAGTAAACGCGAAATATCATAAATATTTATATTTAGAAGTATAAAGAAGATTTAAATAACATTTTTTAAAAAGACAACATTTAATGAAGTTACCTAAATGTTCTAATAATAATTTAAGTATGTAATTAAGATTGATTTTAAAATTTCTATTGTATTATAAAGGCAGAATAGTCGCTTACATCGAGAAGTCGTGATGACCGCGCAAGATACCTCTAAAATATCGATTGAAAAGGAAAAAAAAAACAACATAAGAACCATATCTTATGAAGAGCTTTTGGCATTACGCAAATTCGTTAAAATGTATAACATGTTCGCTCCATAGATGTCACCGGTGATTTAGTCAAGTGATCTCACACAGCTAAATGGGTCACGGGTATACATTTCAGTTAAGTTGCAGTTTAATCTGTCAGACTATGATAGAAATGTCTAACAGCATTCTCGTGAGACAGATTTAATTGGTGTCATCAGTAGGTTACATTCCGATGGAGAACTAAATAATGAGCATTATAAAATTGCGATTATTTTAAAGACATAGATAGAATTCGTATCATATTATTAAATAACCGAGTAACTCAGGGTCAGAGAGGTAACCTGTCTAAGGAATATTCTTCGCCCTATATAATTACTTCACAAAATACAAGACTACTGGCCATACAAACAATCCCTAAATTTTGAATAACCCTTAACGCATTTCAAATGTCACTTAACACTACTTTGGGTTTCACCAACAGTTAAGTGTCACTTTAGATCGCAAGGAATCTGTTAGATTTAGGGAGATCCTTAGGCAAAAAGACACCTACTTTAGGTGTTGGTTGGTGAAAACGGGCATTAAATTCTCTTTCGCCGATTTTTAAAGTCTTGAACGCAGATCGTTTATTTACTATGTCTAGTCATAATAGTGATAATAAGCTTGCCTTGACATACTTAATTGATTTGTAGTCAATTTATAAACATTGAACTGTCCTAATTACTCGCCATGATCGATCGTTCAAATAAAATTCCGAATTCACAAACGAAAACAAATAAATTAGACCACAGTGTAGAACCGTAGGAGAATTAGAATGGAACGTGTCCCACTGACCCCTTCTCCGGTAGCCTATATGACATCTGTCAGAATAAAGATGACAGGAACAATTGTTGAGATAATTGATTTTAGCAACTGTGTGTCGTAAGAATTTATCGCTCAATTGTGACTATGAGGTTGTTGTCCACTTTCTAGCGATTTCGGCAACTTTTAATTACGATTGATGTTGCAAAGCTTTGCTGTGGCTATTGTCTTTGAGAGAAGTTATTTAATAAAATGACCACTTAAAATTTGGGAGTTAGGAATAAAGCGGTTACAAATGTTCAATTTCGAGAATTCACAGTTTTTATAACTAGGCACAACTTTAAATTTTAATTTAAATCAAAAGTAATTTAACATTTACCCCCTTATTCCGAAAAAATGTATAAAGTACTGCGATAAACGAGTACCAATAAGTCGTCGAATATACAATACTGGATGACAATCGGAACTAAATAAGATAGACCAGGGATCTCATTTGACCAAATTATGTATCATAAGAAGTAACCAGGAACATGGTTGTTCTGTATTTTGGAATAAATGTTATGAATGTACCAGTACCAAACGTAGAAAGTACAACTGTAATAACGCTGATTCTCGTCTCGGAATAAAGCAGTTAAGGTTTAAAGTAAAATACTATTATTATAAAGAGGAAAGATTTAAACTTTTGTATGTATTGAAATAACTCAAAAACTACTAAGCCAATTTTAAAAAATCCTAGAAATTAGAAAGATACATTATCCCCGAGTAACATAGACTATATTTTTAATACCGCTCGAACGAACACGCAAACAACAGCTAGTCGAAAATATAAAGATTGTTCGTTGAAAGAATATTGTTTATTGCAAATCAAGAATTAATGTTGAGTATAGTATGTGCATAGTTAACTAAGTACTTGATAGGTTCGTCATAAATTTTGGGCTGTGCCAACTTACAACAGCAGTGGGCTCTACTAATACTAATACAATATCCTAATACCAAGAATCTAATCGTAGCAACAGAATTAAAGTTTGTTAGTGCTCTACGAATCTGCTACGCGAGCGCTACTTTTAAGTTTATTCCTAACGTTGTTATTTAATATTTAAAAAGGAAAATTGTAATGCAATTGGTATTTAAATAGTTGTTTAAGTCAAATTATAATGATTGACACATTTATGTACTAAAACAAAATATTAAAACGAGCACATAACTACTGAGATGGTGGACAGATATTGATATTATTTAGTCGTCTGCATATTGAATGTAAAAAAACACATTTAAAAATAATACCATAATAGGCACACAAAAAGCTTTGGTATGACCGATTTGATTATACAAAATTATTCAAGAATAAAACAGTAAAATTAACATATTTATTCCAACATCAACATAATTCCACTATTAAATATAAAGCATTTTTTTCTAATGAATAATAAAAGATTTAACGAAGAATTATTTATGTTATAACAAAATTTTATTTAGTCAAACATAACCTAAAAGTTATTATAAAGCGACATACCTGATGTGTGTAGAAGGGGTTGCGCGGCGGACCCCGCCGCAAGGAATGGGCGGCCGGCCGCCCAGTAGCAATAAATATGCGTACGCGCATCGCCCGCACGCACCGCGCTCTAGCCGCCCCAGAGCTGACCAACTGACGGTCGCTAAACATAACTGAAATGACCGCCTTAATTAAGTTATTACTACTCAAAGGTACCTATGTGAACATTAAATAACTCTGACTGTCAAATGTTCAAACCCCACTCAAAATAGGCGTCGCTTAAAATCTAAGTGGTGTCAGAATTAAAAGAGATCGCCGTAGAATTTGGAGTTTAAGCGTAGATTTAATATGTAAGACTTTCTTAAATACTCGAGTAGCGTTTAAAAGTTCGCCTGTGTGAGGCTGTAAGTTAAAAGAAACAAGACACTTAAACTATGCTTGCTAGGGACTTAAGCTATTGTATCTTAAGAAAAAATACACTAATTAAAGTTTCGGAACAAAATAGGAACATAATTTATATCATTAATAGAAAATCGTTTCGTAAGTATAACTGGTAAGTACTTACTAATATTGCTTTCCAACTATTACAATACATTTATCTCTGTAGAGGAAGCTATTGGTGATGATGATGATAATGATGATGTCCTCCTTGACGTGTCCGTCCATGGCGAACCTTGGTGCTCACTCCACGAGTGCCATCGGAAATGGTTGGCAAATCCGTATTTAGCTATTGGTACGCAGGCCGCGATTGTGATGCCCTGTTTTCAGGCGATATCTAGGCCGCATCTAATATGTATTTAGTGGTACAACAATCGTGATCACCGACGTAACAATTCTTTAAGCAAACGATCACTTTTTAATGTTTAGGTCAACCGACGCACGCGCCAATTATTAAGTGTCGCACAGACCAAGCGACATACAGAGACTAACACATTTAAACAATAGTGTATTTCCCTACGGCTTCATTACACCGATGTCACGCAAGAAACGGTCTTACGGCGAAGCAAAATCTCCGTTTTTACCGCGAATTCCGTCTAATGAAGCCATAGGGTAAGAAATAAGTGTCGTTGGATCTGTTCCAGTATAATTTTGAAATGACAAACAAAATTGTCTTCAAGTTATCCGTACTTGAAATCAAAATCACATACATAAATTGTTTTTTGGTCCTTCGAGCCGGATATGAACCAGCGACCTACAGATTAATAAGTATATCTTACACATTGATTAAAACAAGCTTAAGCAAACTCTTGTTTTTTGTTGCGCTGGGGAATGCTTTTATTCACTTCGCCGTCCCTGCTGCGAGGGCAGCAGGGACGGCTTCGTGCGGGGAGCCCGTCTCCTTACCGAGCCATGGAGTCCATTGTTGGTATATCCACGATTAGCTTAAGCAAGCTCTGTGAAAACTACGATCTTTCACATCCTAGGATGTCGAACCATGGATCTCTTGAGTGATCAAAGGTAAATAAATTAATTCTTCCTATTCCATCATCATTATCGTGGATATCCTTCACTACTGTTACAATCAACTAGCCTCATATAGAAGCGCTATAAAGTTATCTCTATTTTTGTGTACTCTGTGTGCACATCTTGATTGCCAGTAGGGCCACAAGAGCGTAAGCGATTGATTCGCCTATTTAAAATGTGACTATTTGACACATTATAAATACAAATTTATGTTCTTCAACAATTAGGTTATTTTGAATTTATTTCCATGTTCATATTTACATATTTCAGTTTACTTTTTTGATGGTTTTTTATTATCTAGAAATAAATTATTGAAATATCTGTGACGATATTGGTCCAATGAGACCCCTGGTCTATCTTATTTAGTTCCGAGTGTCCTACAGTATCGTAAAATCGACGAATTATTAATCATCGTTTATCGCAGTTCTTTATAAATTTTTTCGGAATAAGGGGGTTTGTGTCGGCAATAAAATGGGTGCGTCTTTTATTCAAATAAAATCTGAGCTTTTTATTAGTTGTAGACGATTTATATTAAATTATGCTATAGATTCTATAAAAGCTTCTTCTTAACGTTTTTCTTCGTTAGCTCATAATATTCTAAGCTCAGTAGAATAAAACTGTATTTATCAACATAGCTTCAGTGTTTAAAATTAAAATGTAATTCAAAACTACTCTTATTATTGATTGTTAAGGACTTATTTTAATATGGGGAAATTCCGATTTCTGTTTATCTATATGACTATACTAATATTATAAAGATGAAAGATTTGTATTTATTGAAATAACTCAAAAACGACTGGGCCGATTTAGAAAATCCTTTCACTATTAGAAAGCTACATTATCTCCGATTAACCGGGGACAAAATCGCGAACAAAAGCTAGTATTAATTTCAGTAAAAATTAAAGACATCACAAGCGTCTATTATATTTGAATGTTTTATTCGTAAACCTATCAAATGACCCACTGGACTAGATGTGTGAGCTAATAATAAAATGTCATCGCACCACGTTTAATTAGTTAATGGGCCAAAGTAATTGTCGGGTGAGTCGACTCTATACTAAACTATTTGGCCGATTTTAAAAATTCCTTCACCATTAGAAAGCTACATTATTCCCGAGTAACATAAGCTATATTATTAAATGCCACGCGGACGAAGACGCGCACAACATCCAGTTATTTAATAAATAAACAGCAATATAAAAAGTTATCAAGTTTTCGATCTTGTAAGCTTCGGAAACTACGTTCGTTACATCCCTCAGGCCCTCAGGACGAGAGGGACCTGTCACATACATTGCCTCTTGTGATAGATTGCCTTCCCAAGTTATATCACTGAGATATATTAAAACTATATTCTGAGAGCAACATACATTGATCTACAGGGTGATCGATTTTTAAAAAAATCTTTAAATTTTCTTGTTTTTTCTATCATATTTTTCGTAAGAAACAGAAGGTCAAACAGCTAAATTGTGGTAAGAATCCCGTTTCTTTCGAACAATGTGTTATTAAAAAATCTTTTTAGTTTTGAAAAAATATTATTTTGTAATATTGGTCATTAATCTATTTTCTATAATCGAATAGCATTTAAGTGTAGTTGCAGTAAACAGAATAATTACCAAAAGTACAATACATTCGCTACAAAGCGATACTATAGCGAACATCAAAATGAATAGAACTGACAATGACGTTCGATATCTAACACATGACAAGCACATGAATTATCGAATGTCATTGTCAGTTTCATATATATTTGTCGATTCCATTAGTGATATCGCCAATCGAAAGATACATTGGATAACCTCCCTGATTAACTTAATAACCACCCCTATGTTACTATAAATTACTGTAACCGATACAATTACATTAAAAGCTATTGAAGATAAGGGTGTGTCCCCACGTAGTAAGTACAGTCAAACCTCGATAAGCGAGAGGCCTCTATAAAGCCTTGTACACACTAGGATAGTATTTTAGTCGAGTAGCAAGTAGCAAGTATCCGAACAAAGGAT
>QDHC01002900.1:811567-855639 GCA_013186455.1 Papilio dardanus tibullus
TAAAAGGTTTTAACCTATAAATGGTACCGTCATCACCCTTACCCTAGCGCTTCATCAGAGTTCGCGAAAAAAACGGAGATTTTGCTTTGGCGTAAGGCCGTTTTTTAAGTGACATCGGTCTAATGAGGCCCTTGGGTTTAAACGTTTTGAGACAATAAGGGTAGTTATAAAAATATATAAAAACTCACTAATATTGAATATATTTAATTTATTTAACATGTGAATTAAATTCGTTTTTTTTTCTTTTAAATATGCTTCTCATAATATTTACAAACAATAATAATTAAAGTTACATAATTCTATAAAATAAGTTTTTTATATTACATTTATTATTCTAAAACAGGCAGTAGAAATGTGTAGAAAATTATATTTGAATAAATAAGCATATATTCGAGTGATCGAATAATATATTTGTTACATATTCTATATAAAGCTGTTTCATTCATAAATTATATAATAAACTTAACATTAAAGTTATTACTCGTTTAAATTAAAAAAAAATGATTTTTTTGATATTTTTAAATACAAAAGCAATTGTTTTCTTACGTAGTGTCGTGCTTATATGGTGCAGTCAAAAAGGCTAAAATAAAATTAATAAAAAAACTATAAAAAATATATTTTTGATTACGAAAAATAAAATATATTAGAAAAAAATTGATAGCTTATAAATATGTTACGTTTACTATTTTCTATGGAATAGGAGAATATAACAAAGGTCTTTAGCAATATAAACTTCGGCAATTTTTTTCTGCTACCTATTGGTTTACATTTAACCACAGATAATATAATACTAGCAACCAAATATATTGTCTAATAACTTAATACTAGAAACTAAGTATCGTCAGCTTAGTGCAAGAACTCATTAAGTGACCAATGCAACAAGTCGAGTAATCAGTTAATTAGTTTTAGTTATATTGAATGTCCTATTATTACCATAACTTTTACTCAGAGTCCAAACTATAAAAGCTAACAACTATTGATTTTTTGCATTATATAGATTTCATCAAGGCGAGTTCATAGCTGTTATTGACTGTACATAATGATGTTTTGTACTCATTAAGAATTTTAGAACTCATTAAGAGTTCTTGCACTAAGCCGACGGTATAGTAAACTTAGAAAAACTAAAACTAGCAGTTACCTAGGTGTTTCTAGTGGAGAGTGTAGTTGGAGTGCTTCAAAACATAACAACCTTATATTCTAAACAAATAATATTGGCACTAAAGTACACTAGGACGGTTGGAAATTCTACGTAGTTATAGGTTTGATTTATATGATTTTTAGAATCATACGTTAGAAGTATTTAAAAGTAACAGTTCTTAGAAATGTTAAAAATAACGAAATAATCTAAGGCACTATAGAAAACTTGGTGATATTAAAAAGATGATCTAAAAAAATCTTAGAACAAATTATAGAAGAAAAAATGGTCCACAAACCATTAAATTACTATTATCATTGCAAAGTTTCACTCAAAATAACCACAATTCAGATACTCTTGGAAATAAAGTCATGAATTACTACATTTTTATATCTAAGTTATAATATAGATTTTACATACATTTTGTCATTTCTACTTATAACTTTATAAAGGAACAAACGCTCCTCAAATATCAATACTTTTTACGTTAAATTTACTGGAATAAGTACTTTAATAATATCCTGTAGAAATAAATAAGGCGTCAGTCTTCCTAATATTATGCGATTCGACGTTGTTGATAGAAATAATATAAATCTTTTGTTCGTAAACTTAGTTCTCGACGAATTAACAACATTTATATTGTTTTTACAGAAAAACAGCATCTTGTTTAAGAGGGTGGGTGAGAATTAATTTAACTCCCCATCTCTACCCTTCTTCGAACCAATCTTCAATATAATCAACAAGGATGTCAAACACGAACATTAGCAACCAATAATAAAACCTAAAAGTTATCCGTCATTGGAGTCGATAACGGCAACTATCACAAGTAAATATAGTTATTGCGATTTACACTAAAAAGGAATGTAGAACTTAAACTATTTCTTAAAAACAGCCGTGACTTCCTCGATCGTTTTATTCTTCGTCTCCGGCAGTTTGAAGTAAACGAACACGTAGAAAAAGATCAAGAGTATCGTGAACGGCAAGAACACGAGATTACCCAATACGTTGGTGAGAGGAATGAAAACGAGACCGACGATGAAGTTCGCGAACCAGTTGACAGCGGCTCCAACGCTGACCGCAGCGCTCCTAGCGCCTTGACCGAACAACTCCGAAAGGATAATCCAAGGGATAGAGCTCGGACCGACTCCGAAGAACGCGACGTAAAACAGCGTAAAAATAACAGCAAAAATGCTCATCGTAAAGTTGTCTTTGTACGTATAGAACGCAATTGTCATGAGAACCGAAGCCAATGCCATACCTCCGAGGCCCCAAAGCTGCAACGTACGCCTTCCCAGACGATCAATCAACGGGATAGACACTAGTGCCATTATAAACAGAATACTTCCAACCCCAATAGTAGCTAACCTAGCATTTTCGACCGTTAAACCGGCGTTCTCGAATATAG
Source organism: Papilio dardanus tibullus (assembly GCA_013186455.1). Taxonomy (NCBI): domain Eukaryota; kingdom Metazoa; phylum Arthropoda; class Insecta; order Lepidoptera; family Papilionidae; genus Papilio; species Papilio dardanus. The sequence continues at coordinate 814,108 of QDHC01002900.1, forward strand.
TGGAAGAATAATATAACACTGCGTTAATACCTCCTAATTGTTGAGATAAATGCATAACGATACCAATTATAAGAGGTGTACGCAAAGCCTTTATCCTGAATAAATCTCCAATGCTGAATTTTTCTTCTTGTTTCGCAGCCCTGTCCTCTTCGTGCATTTCATTGATTTCATCATCGATGTTCCCAGTTCCTCTGATCTTAGCCAGTAGCGTCCTCGCTTCTTCTTCATTCCTTTGTACCAGTAACACGTACCGAGGGGATTCCGGTGCGAACGGTAACATGAAGCATTGCAGAGCAGACAAGAACACCGCTAATCCAAGCAAAAGGGGCCATCCGTCGTTACTTCCCAAGATTACATCGATACCCAAAATTTGTGATCCGACGAGACCAAACGCCACTGCCAATTGATTGACAGTACCGAACGCACCACGGAGCTTTAAAGGCGATACCTCAGAGACGTAAGTCGGGGAAGCGGTAGTGGCGAAACCACAGTTGATACCAATAAGGAATCTGCCTATAATGAGCATCTCGACTGATGACGCGATTTTGCTGAAACCCATCAGAAGTGCGCCAATGACTCCGAAAATGGCGTTGGCTTGTAGAGCGAATTTGCGGCCACGTTTGTCGGCTAACCAGCTGGCCAGCGGGCAACCGATCATACCTCCGATCGCGAAGATACTGACGATGACACCGAATATGAGATCGGGGCTGACGTCGTACTGTTCCTTGATGAAATTTTCGATGAATTGTTTGGGAGCATTGATGACGCCGGTGTTGAAGCCGAACTGCAGCATGCCCAGTACTGCGGCCACGACCGCGTACAGCAGCGCGCCTGTTACTCCGCCGCTCTCCATTGTCGGTCGTTGTGGTGTCGACTCTGGAACTAGAGAAAATATTGAATTAAAATCTCATTTATCAATGTTACTACAAATTAAAAAGACATTCACTGCATGACGCAGGTCAAGAATTATGAAATATTTCGACCAATTCATCGATCTATCGTGAGAGACACAAATCTTTTTGCACTTCCATTCTGGTTTTAGTAAGCAATAGTTTTGCGTACGTAATAAGTTTTTCTGTTGAGCATTCGACATAGACATGTTATACCTGACTGATAACTACCATGTTCTCACATTTTGAAGATTTGACACACACAAGTGTTACGTTTAAGATTACGATAAAGAAAGGTATAATCTTTAAAAAGTTATAAGTAAGACAGTGGAGTTTAACTCACAAAATAATATAACTATTCTGAAGTTTTTAAGGAGAATGGAATAACACAAATATGTATTACTTTTTACAGAAATGAAACAAATCATAGATCAAAATGGCTTTAACAAGATATGCAGAACTGAACAAAATGTATAATAAACCATGAAGAGCCGTGACTAAAATTTATAAAACCATAACAAATCTAAGCTAATAACAAAAGAATTTTAAATCAACTGCACATATGAATAATATATTAACTCATTTTTCCGAAAAGTAATTTCTACCTATATGTTTGTACCATAAACTAGGTACAATAGATCATAACTACTACTAATATAATATCCCTATAGTACTCTTCTGTGATTTAAAAAAATAGATATTTTTTGTGATTTTTAAATAATTTGAAATACTTAAGTTATATAACATGTCAAACTTATAAAATAACTTAAAAATAAATCATACGTATTGGATTAAGAATTAACCTAAATTAATTTGAATGTTTCCTAATCTGATTAATTTTAACTTTTAGAGTAACAACAATTTTAAGTAAACGACCGATGAGCTAATTTTATATTCCCCATAAAATTACACGAGAAATAACAAAAAGAAATAGTATGTACATATTTTAGTCAATACAAAAACTTTTAAAACATACTCACAAGAGAGACGACGTTAACAAAACGTTGCCAAGTTTGAACTAAGAATGAGATAAACTGTGATGCGGACAATGATAAAATATATTTGATATCAATGATAAGAATCTTTGCAACACCAAATTGTACTCCGAATGTATATAATGTATCATATTATAAATACCGTGACCATATTTTTTGTACTCAAAACGGGACAACTATTTCCAGCCCCCAATCTATTTGGTCAAAATTTTCATGATACAGACGACGACGAATCAAGTATTTTGCCTATCTCTAGAACGAATGTTAAAGAATGTTATAATGTACTCTGTGGCCCTCGCACACCATCCGCTTTTGGTCCCGGTGCGGCAGCCGGATCGTCACGCCAGCCCAGCCGCCTCAACTATCAAAATTCTCGCGCGGTTTCCGTAATCGGGACAATTTGGCGTCCCAGAGATTATTCCAGGGACACCGGGACACATGACTGTAAAACTCGACGTCTGGTCACGTTAATTATAAATAAAAATATTATGTAAATAGATAGGCAATTGTTAAAAACAACGTGTAAACTTGCAGTCCCAGAAACTTCCTTATTTGTTTTATATCTTTCTACCTACAGTTTTTTATTTGCCTCAACATCATCTGCTATTGCGAATCAGAATAATTAAGATTTCAGTACATGTAAAGTACAAAGTTCTGAGCTTCACAGTTAGAAGTTTGAGATGTGAATAATTGCTTTCTAATGAATGAATAATCTTCTAGAATAGTTCTACCGCGCTTAATTATAATATTAATTTATCATCGCTTTATTGAGTTCAATGTACTGAACCAAGAAACAAAGATAGTTGTCTCGAATAACAAATTCAATGGAGTTTTGTGGAACACAACACATATGGTAACGCAACACTATATTACTCATAACATGCCTGTGTTTAAAGACAATAAAATATTTGTTGTCTTTAAATGTACGTGAGAACACATAATTGAACTTATTCATATAAAGAACAAGCCCGTTTAAGTACTAAATCTTTTCGTTATTGGAGAAATCAATTTGCGCATCATCCTTATTCCTTATCCTTTTACATAGTATAAAACAGTAAAGCTTTTTGATGTTTGTCCCCATATATGCTTGAATCTTTAAAACTACGCAACGGATTTTGATGCGGTTTTTTTTAATGGATAGAGTGATTCATTCGAAAGTTTTCATGTATAATATATACATATTATACATGAAAACTTTCATTCACAATATATTACATTCACAATATAATAGAGTAACACTGTTAATTTAGAGGTTTTTAATATGATGTCGTAAATTACTTTTTTTCCGCATTTTTGTATTGTATTTAGTATTGCAGCCGTGCGAAGCCGGGGCGGGAGGCTAGTTCAAGATAACTTAACAAAGGTTTTGATTTGATAACTGCTTCTCATGCTATATAATTTACCTCTATTACCCGTATATTACATAATGCGAGTTATGTATAAAGAGTTGTGAAGTCAATCTGTTCAGTAATAGACTATGGTTAAGTTTTATCTTTACTTAGAGTTCATTTGTTAATTAGTTTTGAAAGATGAAATAGGATTTCTTCCTTTTGCAGCCATTTTAGCTTAACTTAACTTTTAGCTTAACTACGTGTTAATGACAATGAAGTTTAAAATAGTCTTCTTCTAGCAAAATCAGATTCATTTCTAACGGGAAATAAAATATTTGTCTCGTTTTTTGTTTCTTTAATGTCATTGACACTTATTACTGTTATATATTTGTATTCATATTTTTTATTGTATTTAAATGTAAATTATCGTATTATCGTGAGAATAAATTGAAAACAATTCCAGAATAAACGAATGCATGTTTTCTTTTTCAGTTATTTTTTGCAGCTACGTTAATTAAGGTAGATAATTAACTTTATAAAAAACTAACAAAGATTCTTGGACATTACAAAGTTAATTGAAAAATGATGGATTCTGTATGGGCTTAATAAAAGTTGCAAAAATACTATTGTACAAAAGACTGTAATAACATGATCATCTCCCTATCCTTTTCCACAATAAAGCCTTGTTAGAACCAGGATACTATTTTAATCGAATAGCAAGTAGCATTTATCCGAACAAAGGATTTACTACTGTTCGGACTCGTTTTAAGCCTAAACCTCTGCACTAGGGTAGTAATTTAGTAACTAAACGTGTCCGAACAGCAACATTTTAGTAGAATAGATTACTAAATCCTTTGTTCGGATACTTGCTACTCGACTAAAACACTATCCTAGTGTGTACAAGGCTTTACGTAGGGCTGGCGCTCAGTTCTCGTCCTCCAGAATATATATTTCATTAAGTATTTTTTTTTAATAATTCTGTACATAGAATGATCTCGTAGTCATTACCGCAGAACCGGTATAGATTTTAAAACGCAATAAGGATAAAAACAAAACAATGGATCTACGCGACGCTTGATGACATTTCGTGAATACATTTAGCGTTCCACGAAAGGACTGACTACATATAACTTTAAACTTTCGTGATTTTTACTAACATATTGTTCATAAGAAACGGGATTCTTACCACGATTTAGCTCTCGATATTTCGGCACAGTTGCATGTGCCATGGTCACGGGCTGACTGACACAGTGAGTGTGGTTTGTCGACCGGTAACATCTGGTGTGAACTTAACGTGTAGTGTAAACTCAGACAATAGTAGTGGTCGCCGTGTCTGCAAAAGGTAGACAGTTATGGCTACCCTTAACTTTTTTCAACACTACCGCACCGCTTCAGTCAGCCCTTGACCATGGCGCGTGCAACTGTGCCGAAATATCGGGAGCTCAATCAGCTAAATCGTGGTAAGAATCCCGTTTCTTACGAACAATATGTTAGAACTGACTATATTAGTAATGTATCTAATATTTTTTTCCTCCCGGCTACTTTAATATAACCAAGCGATGTTAAGGTAGGAAAGGTCATCGAGTATTGGATGCTCAAATGATAAATTCTATAAAGGAAATAAAAAGTATTTTATCAAGAGCGAAATCTTCGAATTGATTTCATATTTTTTGTTAAATTTTATCTGAACAACAATACCGTGACACTTTACAAATTATAATCGAACACCAATTTTTGTAACAATTCTTAAAACTTTCTCCATCAATGTCACTTTTACTAAATATACGTGCAATTTTTTGCGAAAACACTAAGTTTCAATAGAATTCAATTATCACTTATAGTCAAAAAACAAAAAACCTTTTAAAAGCTTTTACAACTTGATAAACACAATAAAATATTAACAGCACTAGTTACTACGACCAAGTGAAATCGTCGGCGCGAAACCGACTAGCTTGCGTAAACACTGCCTTGACACTGCAAGAAACGTGGCAGTTACAATGTTATCGTAAATATTACAAATAAAAACATAAGAACCGGTATACACGGACTACTGAAGTCAGTTTAGACCATACATGAACAGGATCGTTGCTGTTGCCGCTAAAATTGCATTTTGCCGTATGCCAAAACTGTCTCTTACTGCTTGAATCAACTCGTGTATGTCAGCCTTATATTATAGTATACCATAGATTAAAATACCAAATGAGACATGACATATGTCATACTGACAGTGACTGAGACACATTTATACCAAATATACGTAACGTGACAAAGACAGTGACATCTTTGGTCCCTTTCAACGTATGCGATTTTGTTTGTTTGGGTCCAGAAATATGTATAAAATGTGAAGTATCATATAGTATTGTGGCGCTTCAAGTTTATTTTCGGTGAACTATTTTTTTATACGGAAAGGCTTAAGACATGATATTATTGGTTTAATACCGTAAAGTGATGCACACACAACATAGCTGTGACGTAGTCTAAGGCATTTTTTGTCCCTCAACCATATACGCTATGGCCATTTCTATATATTTATCTTTCTACATAGTATGCCGCTAATCACCTTACAAAATAAAAACAAAATTGCAAACGCTGCTAGGTAAAACGATCGACGAAGATTTTTTTGCAATATCAGTAAAGATAAGCAACATTTCTAATGTTAGGTTCTTAATAGTCGACAATTAATGTTATGCAATCAAAGTTAATAATCTGGTTTTAGAGTACTTTTTGATGATATAAAGTGATATAGAAAAAAAACTTTAGCACAGACAAGTTGTAAATGCATTAACATATACATTTAAGTCTACGTTGTTCCAAGAACCGGTTGCACATAACACTTGGATATTTAATACCGTGCCAATAATTACCAGAACGTTCGATATAATTTCAAATTAGCAAACATTTTTGCATTAACATAGGTATCCTGTTTATAGTGTTTGGTGCATCGTGAAGTTATTTGCAACATCCTGTTATTAAAATATGCATAACTGCATATAATTACCAAACAATAAGCCTATCTGCTTTCTTAGACGATTTTTTATAAGAAAATGGGGCAAACGAGCAGCGGTAACACCGAAGTGATCAGCAACGCCCATGGACATCTGCAATACCAGAGGAACCACAGATGCGTTTCCGGCCTTTGAGGGTGTGATACGCTCGCTTCTGGAAGGACCCTAAGTCGTAGCGGTTTGGAAATATCGCCGAGGACAGACCATTCCACAGTGCGGCTGTGCGAGGCAGGAAGTTAAGCGAAAACCGCACTGTGTAGGATTGCCAGCAATCAAGAATCTACATCTGTGCAAAGTTTCACCAAGATCTGTTAGGCCGTTTCGACGATACTTTCAATAATCCATCCATCGTAACTTTCACTAGTTTAATATTAGTAAGATTGAATTGCCACTGATATAAATAATATTATGAAATATAACGAATAAAAAGTTTATAATTTTACTTTGATATCAGTGTACTCTGTAACTTGCGGTATGATTAAAACTTGTATCGACTAGCACTAAGTTGTAGTCCTTGTTAATACTGCAAAGAGGTCACGGCTAAGGAGTTTTGATAAAAATAAACTCAAAGTTGTTATAAACAACTTATGTAGACAATAGAGCAATTACAGGTTTTAATTTAACGGGCGAAGGTTTTCTTAAGACACGTATTATGTAATTAAATTACGTAAACACTTAAAGGAGTCTAAGAATTTATTAAACATTCTGACGCTCTATTAAATGTAATAAAATGTTCTGAGGGTTTATAACGACTTGATACTTGATTACTTGATGAGTACCATTGTTATAACAATAAAAAGTATCAATTACTATTAGTTTTTAATAAATATGTACCTTATTTGACCTATCTTTGGATGGTTTTTTCAGTCAAACTCGGTCTATTTTGGAGTTTAAAAGTTTTAGCGTGTAATTAGAAGTACAAGTAAACAAATTACAACACATTTTATTACTGTTGGTTTTACGTTCAGCTCCCATAGTCAAACGCCCATCATCCCTTCTTAGGAAATCTTTGTCGATGGTTTTATGAAAACTTTCTCTTGGTACAATCCGTAGCAATCGTTCTAACTCGTGCACTTCACTGTATCACACACATTTGAAAGTTTATCTGAGTCTAAACCTCACTCTATGAAATCCTTCGAGATGTTTCTTTAGTTTTTCACATTTGACTTATTTTAAAAGTTAATAGTTTTTGTTATCTGTTTCACAATCTATGCTATGCTTTGTTTCGAACGTCTTACAAAACAATCAAGAGTATACATAGAATCGAAAACCTTTATTAAATAATCAGTCTATTTGCAATATAAATACAATCTAGTATGCCGCGCTATCATTTTTATGATAGTTTCAAACATAAAACGATAATTATTAATATTTATCGCTATCTTTTTAACATTATGTCCTTAAAAGTAAATCAGGAATATTTATAAACACTTTTTATTTTAAATAACTTGATACCGACACAAGATATTTGACATTTAAAGACCACATTACAACTATAGCATATCACAGATAAAAAATATAGCAAATTATTTAAATTCTACACAGTAATACGAAATAATTTACCTTTAATATAAAGTATATTTTCAACACAACACTAAAGAAACCGATTAATATTACTAGTCGTACGACCAAGTGAAGGGAGCAAGTAAAACTGAGTCGAGTAAACATTACCCCCACTGGTGGAACCGGTGACAGTTTAAGCTAGTTTCACACGAGGGCCGAACTGTCATTGTCAGATCTGTATAGACCTTTAAAGATATCTGACCTAGAGGGCATAATTGTTACTACATTATGTTACAGTAGCCCATTAGCCAACCTTTGTTGTTAACTGTCGCATGTTTATTATCGGACTTTAGTTATCGGCCTTGTTTTTAATATCATTTTCTATGCCTATTACGTAATATTTACTTATGATATGACGGATTGATTTTAACAGTGCCTTTCTCACCAGGTGGGATAAGTTTCTCGAACTATTTTGTCGGCGTGAATAAGAGTTGTTCTACTGCAGTCTAATTGCACTCGTTGTTCGTACCACGTGTGAAACATGCATTAAGGTTGCCAAGTGGCAAACCTTGTTGAGGCAGGTTTATTAAACACTCATTCGAAGCAAACTTTTTATTTTAATTATTATTAGATAGGATTCGATTAGAAAAAAAACTTTAAATATGAAATATTTTATCACGTTTTAATACGGAATGCTTATCACAAGTAATTTGTTCAATGATTTAACTGCTTTAGAAGAAAAAAAAATATTTTTGTAATAATTCTTGGTAGTTCCTAAATTATTGTCTTCCCAATCGCAAAAATTGATAAAACTTTAATTTGATGATACTTTATTTCATAATTTGAGGATTAAAGGCAATCAGTACAGCTAATAACAGTTAATAAATTAAATTATTTGATACTAGCTGTTGTGCGCGACTTCATCTGCGTGGAATTAAATAATATAGCCTATTTTACTCGGGGATAATATACCTTTCTAATGGTGAAAGAATTTTTGAAATCGGCCCAGTAGTTCTTGAGTTATTTCAATACAAACAAAAATACAAAAATTCAAAATTACAAAGTTTCTCTCTTTATAATATTAGTATAGATAATTCTATAGATGTGATAATTGATAATGCGGTATCATAGATTTCAACGATAGTATAGACATTTTTTATAAGAAGCTTCTAGAAAGTTCTCTTCATTGAATAAGATATCTAATTTGCTTCCTTGCATACTGCTACTACGAATTCCAAGCAGTAATCATAAACAAAACTCTTGTCGCTTCTTAGAAGATCCAAACATAGACATTATTATGTAAATCTTATCGTTTAATAGATGCGATGCGTTCACACGGACGCTTTTTTAATGTCAGCGTTGGCGTTTTTTTAACGCCTTCGCTCATACGATCGCTGTAAACTGACTCTTGTTTCGTTCGTCCAGCGTTTAAGATCCGACGCTGAGCGATAAACATTTAACCCTTAAATACATGGTTTTTTATTGCGGCCTGGAATTAATGATTTTAAAATTACGGAGACGTTTATTATAAATATAAACTTAGTCTACCGCCAAATAGAAATGTAAAAAAAAAATAGATTTCCCGCTGAAACTTGCGTTTTTTTAAACCGACAGGACTTCAATAAAATAATGTGAAACATGGTATGCATACATTTGGCAAAAAGATGCATTTAAGGAGTTAAGAGCGCCGCCCTGAACAGATCCAGGGAAGTGCATTTGCTCTTTATGAACGCTTGTTTAGCGCGCGTTAAATAACCGCTCGTGTAATTGGAGTTAATACTCAGTACATTGACAATGTTTTTCATTTTTAGATACGATGATTTAATTGTTCCAATGTTGATAGACAGCATTCCTTATTAAAACAAACAAATGAATAATTAGTCTCACGAGAGTCCCACTTTTTTTATATTATAAATTGGCAAACGAGCAAGCGGCCACCTGGACTCGCTGAAATAGCGAAGCGACCGCTGCCCATAGACACCTGGGAAATTTAGAAATCTATACCAAACGAGCATTTTAAGCAACCATTACAAGCCTCTACAGATGCAAATAAAGTTTGATTTGACACGTCAGGTTAAAGAGTACCCTAGGTTTCAACCGACTTCCAACAGAAGGAGGTTATCAAGTCAATGAGTTTTTTATGTATGTACAAGAATTAAGCAGCGAGTTATGAACCGATTTACGTGATTATTTTTTTGTTCGATGCAGAATAGCTGGCATTTGGTCCCATATTTACGTTTTATTAAAGTGCCAAATTAAACGCTGGGTATAGCCCTGGGCTTCCCAAACTGTGAGTCGCAACACTCTGGGGCGTCGTGACATTGTCCCAGAGACATCGCAAAAATAAAAAATATGTCTCAATAATGTTTTTGATAACCTGTCACTAGGCTGGTACTAAAAATGGAAAGTATTTTTGAGGGCTAGGTTAAGGGGCGTCGTCAAAAATGGCATAGTCCTAAGGGCGTCACACTACTAATTTTTGGAAGCCTTGCTATAACCATCAAGATTTCGCTATCTTGTCACTTTCTATTCATAAATATACTAATCAGACTCGCTTATCAGTTACGAGTAAGTTATTACTCATTACCTGCATAATGAGTCTTCTGATAAGAAAAGTTCAACGTTCCTATTTTTTTCATACTTATTTTAATATAATTATTGTACTTTGTTAGTATATATTGTAGTTATAATATATTTATAATACATTACACGTAAATAAAATTGTATATCTATACTAATATTATAAACAGAGAATTTTTGTATTTTGGTATGTATTGAAATAACTCAGTAACTGGACCGATTTCAAATTTCTTTTATCATTAGAAAGCTTCATTATCCCCGAGTAACATATACTATTTAATTCCACGCGGACGGAGTCGCGCACAACAGCTAGTGTTATATAATCGTGTTACAAAATGAGAGCAAATAAAAAAGATATGTCTTATCGTATCACTATACAATTGCTACCCACTCATTACTTACAATCAAGGAACCTTTACAACAGTATGAATAGGATTATTATGAGGAAAATTGTAATTCTATCACATTAGGCTGAGTTCTCAAAGGGACGAGTTTCTCAATCCGGCTGTATGTTTTTTGTCTTTTTTTGCATACCGATGTTTAGACACGTTCGAAGTAAAATTAGGATCAATTTGATGATCAATATATGTAATACTGTTTTATGATCAAAAACCTATACAAGTATAGAAGCAAAGGACAATTAGTTTTACGCAGTTGTAGTGTTTGTACAGCATTTGATAGTAATTTAAAATTCAAGAATAATAAAATACGTGATAGTGCAGCTGTCGATAAATAAATATAATGATACATTTTGTTACGCACGTATGCGTATTAATTATTGTGTCAAACAAAATAATTGGTTAAAATATGTAATTTTACCTCATAGAGTAATAGTAAGTTTTTATTCAATGTTAAGCTGGCAACACAGGTCTCCCTTCCCTCTTTCTCTCTTGTTCAAAATGGTCGCAATATATTCTAACTAATGTAATTGTTTTTCATAATAACTAAAATACATCTTGCTAAAATTAAAAGTACAATCTTTTATTTTATCACATCATAATTTTAGAATTACACTAGCGACCCAACCCGGCTTCGCACGGGTGCAAATCGGTTTATTGCTGATACTAAATACTGCAGCGTTTGCAATGTAAGCGCTAAAAATGTGTTAATTTACATCATATTAAAAAAACTTCTAAATTATCAGTGTTACTCTAGTATATTGTGAATGTATTATACATGAAAACGATCCTTAAGAATCACTCTATCTATTAAAAAACGCAACGGATTTTGATGCGTTGTTTTGAAGTTTCAAGCATATATAGGGACAAACATAAAAAAGCGTTATTGTTATATACTATGTAACAATAAGGATAGACCTATTTCAACGGACTTCGTCATTTTAAAGTTAATGCAAAAAAGTCACAGATTCATTCATATTTTTAGACTTAAATCCATATTTAAGTTTTGCTTCATTCGTATACTATCTCTTGCCACAACCTTTGGCTTATTTTTATCGTCAACATTATTAAGTTGTTTACAAAAATATGTCGCTGCAATTGTTTAAGAAATATGAACAAATATTCTACTCTCATTCCGTACGTAAACAGTATTTTGTCACGCATACCTTTATAGTAATAAACAGTCAGGGTGAAAGACCCTCTAAAATAAGTTTACGTGTTCAAATTATTGAATTAACGTCAATAAATTCCTGTCGAACCACAACTAAAACAAAAAACCAAAAGTCTAGAGCAACTAAAAATCGGTTATTCGGGAAATAAATGTATTTTTCAGACGCATATTTGGATTAAAACAACGTACGCATCTTACCTCTAGAGTTTAAAAGCCGCACTCAGAGACTACACGGTCCCTTACCGCTCAATAAACGTCTCCGAGTACCTATGCAAGTCACGATTTAATCATCGCTACCCTATTGTCTTAATCCAGACATATTTAACATTAAAAATCACGACAAAATTATTCATGCTTCATGATAGAACACTGGTCGCCCCTTTGGGGTTTTCCAATGTGTAACTTAACCGCACGAAATCAACGCATTTGCATTACAAAACCTTTAATACATACAATTTAAAAATATAACTCTTGGAATTGTTTAAAATATTTACTTTACTCGACAGTTTTCATAAGGAACAAAATATGTATATCAGAAAAACAATTGTTTAAAATACTATTTAGGTAAGTTCGGCCCAGGATGGGCTCCATTTTCCACAACTGCACGACTAGCGCGTATTTTGAGTGACTTCACACATATCTCTGAATTTTATCGCCGATATGTGCAGGTTGCATCACGATGTTTTCCTACACCGTAAGAGGGTCGGGTAAATACGAGTATGTACATATGAAAATCGGAAAACATATTGGTACATGGCGGGATTCCAACTCGGGACCTTGAATTTACAAGTCAAGAGCTAAACCCCTGAGCCACCGACGCACTAACAAATAAACAACCAAGTCGATCTATCCAACGAATTAAGTTACATCTTATGAGATGTAACTCTCTTCCTTGGGAGGGTACATACTTGCACAACAGGTTGCAGTCCGCAATTAATGTACAGTCCTACGCATTGCAGCAGAACGCGGCAAGTCTCTTATTTATTTTACTTGTTCTATCTTGTTATTATAGAAATACTGTTTATTTTAATAAGTAAATTTGATATCCAAATACTTTGCAATCCATGGAATATGTTTTGTATCCATTATCTACGTCACTACATGGAAAGACACAATAAAACTTTTAGATTCGTACAAAAAGTTTTTACGAGTGACTAAAAATACTTATGCGTAATTTAAAATATTCGTGTGTCATCAGTACGTCGTGTACATCGTTTGTATGCCTAGGAAACTAAAAATCCAAGAACGATATTAACCCTTTTTAAAGCAGAGACGATATATTTACTACCAACAAAAATTTTTCTTATCTATCTATGTGAGTTATTAAAGGAGTCCTAATTTGTTGTAACTAAGGAGGTATGCCTTATTATTATTAAGAAAAGAAAATGACGCTTGTGACATATTTTTTCTTGGCGCCACAAGCTGTCAAACATTGCGCCAATTTTGAAAGAAAATTTGTTACTCCGTGAATCCTTCTGCCTTATAAAGGGTTAGAGGATTTAGTTTACAAATTGACGCGTTATATTTCGAAACTTTCATTGAAGCCAGTAAATCGCTGTGATATACCTTATGTAATTTCCTCATAACTTTAAACAATATGTTATTCAATCATTTACGTTGCGAACATGAAGATTAAATGATTGCGTGGCAATTACACTAATCGTTTAACGTCGGACATTCATTATAGAAGGGTACAATCATTTCTGACAGAATTGTACCTATGTATTTAAAACCGCAAGTCATAAAGTTCAAACAATAATAGATTTTTTAAACAAAATTACTATTTTGGTTCTTCTTCTTTATTTTAAGGTTCTTGGACCTTGTTGATGGGGCCCTATCCAACCCTCTCTTGATCTTCTGATACGACACGACGACTTTTTGACCTATCCTATAAAAATAACATACATGTGTGCTATATTAAATTTAAAATGCATAGTGACTATAAATATACGTATGTATGGGGATCTCTTTATCCTGATTGTCCCCAGACGCGAATACGTGAGAATCCAATAAAGTATAGCTGTGACTCCTGACCCCATTTCATTCCGAATGCTTTCTGGTTTTATTTTTATCCATCGCCTTAATGGTGGAAATATTTTAGTAATACGCGAGTTTCATAATTACATTTTAAGAATAATTTACGTGAAACCGCACATTAATCTAGGTAAGTTTTTAGAGCTGGCTACAAACGTTAATTTATTTAACTGTACAGTTTTAAGTGTGCAGTTAAAACTGACGAACACACGTCAATTTGAACTGCACATTCGGACTGTACAGTTCTCAGTTTTGCCTACACACGTCAGTTTTAACTGTACAGTTCGGCTGTGCAGTCTGTAGCCGGCTTAACGTACTTTTGTTTACTTCGTATTGTATCCCTCGTGTAGTTAAAGCCGATGAACATTAGATGTGACAAGCAATTACTTCGCTCAGCCAACCGTAAGTTATCAACCTAAACATGGTACAGGATAATTTGCAAAGCAACAATACGAATTGTCGACACGCTATGATGTAGTTAAGCAGACCTCTAAGACCACTAATTGATTTAAACTACTTAAGTAATCGTCGATTAGAAATCCCATAGGATTCACTGATGTAATGTTTATTTATTTAATTTACATTTATCTTATACTAGCTGTTGCTCGCGACTTCGTCCGCAAAGATATAAAAAATAGCCTATGTTAATCGGGGATAATGTAGCTTTTTAATAGTGAAAGAATTTTTAATATTGGCATACAAAAATACAAATCTTTACTCTTTATAATATGAGTATAGATTACGATGAAACGCAAGTGGGCAGAATTTTGTTTTTAACCAATCCAAGGTCGTCAATCCATGTAGTATTAATACACTAATCTAAGCGTGACTCGAGGAAAAAATATGGTTACAAAATTGTCATCTGTATATGAAAAAACTGAGATAATGTTTTTGAACGCGTGTTTCGGGGAAAAAGATGTCTATGATAAGGTAATACTATTTGGAATGTATACTTGTTCGCAAATCATCTCGACAACTATTGTACTATAATTATTCTACTACAAGGGGTTTATTCAAAGTACATTCGCCACGAAGCGATTCCATAGCGTTCGAACATATCGAATGTCAATGTCAGTTTCATACACTTTTGTCGATTCTATCAGCGATATCGCCAATCGAAAAGTGCTTTTTGTAGCCCCTCAGTACTACCACTACGTGACAAAAATTTTTAATTGCTTCTTAAAAATCTGAGATAACAATATTTTTTGTATGTTTTCCAAGTAAATCTTTTTAGTTCTTAGTTATAAAACATAGCACGCAAGTTGACGATTCCCACGCGAATCAATTGACTGCAATTTATTATGTGTCCCCTTTCACCACTGTATGCAACCAATTTATAACATTTCAGTCAGAATTAAAGCCAGTTTGTGTTAATATCGAAGTATTGACTTTATAAGGTCAAAGGTTAAAGTTTGAGGTCATTAGAGTATAGGAAAGAAACGCAAATAAATCCTGTCTGAAAAAATCTATTTGTTATAAATAATTTCATAATATACATCCCTTAGGTCACCCCTTAGGGCGTAGGCTCCGCGCCCCTCGGTGGGGGCGTATGAGCTGGTGATCTATACTAATATTATAAAGAGAGAAACTTTGTATTTTTGTTTGTATTGAAATAACTCAAGAACTACTGGGTCGATTTCCTTGCAATACCTTTAGAAAGCTAAGCTCTTAGCTCCCCGAGTAACATAAGCTATATTATTTAATTCCACGCGGACGAAGTCGCGCACAACAGCTAGTAATTGTATAAGGAACTGTTGTAACTCCGAATATTAGTGGACGAACCACAGCGGCCATCACTGGATTATATTAGTTTTAATGCAATTGTTTAATCTAAGTTAAATTTGTGTTTAATAAATAATTACTTATTTATTCTACATCCAATGAAAGCCTATCACAGTATCTTTTACAAATCAGAAATTCTATTTTTATCCCTTTATAATTGAAAGTACCGTCAAAGAATTAAATTCAGTACCCCCTTATGTTCACCATTCAGATGTCCTACATCAGTCACTATAAGAACTAAACATGTATGGAGTGTGAATACAACAAGTTTACAACATATACATTGTACAATTACAATAATTCCTGGACTGTAAAAGTGTATTTTTTAATATACTTAATCTAGGCACAAAATTGTGGGCCCGGGGTATTTTATTTTATCGGAATAGTTAACTGCCTGTTTAATTTAGTATGGATAAAGAATGTTTATAAATATGCACTTTATTTCTATGGCTGTGGATGAAAGAGGTAGACTAGTTTAAAGAAGTATTAAAAAACTACAGTTTCTGCCTCAGCCTGCGTACAAATCTTTAAAAGCTAAGGAACCTTAGTAAAAAAAAATATTGTGCAATTATTTTACATGCCAATGAATTCTAAACAACATTTATTTGTTATTTAAGTATAACATTGTAAAGTACATTTTTAATTAATTTTATTTTGGATATTTATTTAATTTTTATTTCTGAAAATACCATGGTAATGTTTTGCCTATGGAATGCATTTTATATTTATTTTTTATTTGATGTAACTTATTTCTTGTTTTATTCAGTGTATACTATAATAATTATAAAAACTCATATTAATGTTTTTATAGTGTTTTAGTCTGTCTTCACCAGAGTCTTAGGTGATAATAATAATATGATTTAGTGGTTTTTTAAATCAACTATTGATTTACTTAATATATAATTGTTTGTAAAGAGTTTCAAACAATTTGCTAAACTAATGAAATAGAACCTTAATTATGTTGAAGGAAAATCAATTAATTTTACACTTAAGCAGTATAAGTAAAAACAACATAAAAATCTGAGGATCTGATGTGAAACCCCTGATTTGTTATAAGTCAGAAAAGAATTTCTTAAGCTGACAATAACCTTTTGTCTAAGGTATCGAAAATAGTAAAGCATGTAACTGCTAGAAATAACATATAATTGAAAAAATACCAACCATTTCTTTGATTATGAAGTAATGCTGTCCGGTTATTAACTTCCGTGGTCATTTTTAACACAGAAAACTTTTCTACGATACCAAAACACACAAAATATCACAACGATATGACCAAATTACGAGCTTCGCTTCAAAGAACACGTCACAGAAAGAGAGCCGGTTTTTAAAGACGTTGGTCAACAGGCTTCCACATAATGTGAATTGAAATATTAAAAAAAAACACTAGTGCGTATGCTTACTGAAATCAATTTATAAATGGCATATAAAATGACCGCGAAGAAGCGTGCTCAATCAACCAACGCGGTTATTAAATTGACTTAAATTAAGCAGTGTTTATATGTCAATTTAACTGTACTTATAAAATTAATTTTAACTGTTTCCTTTTTAAAATATTAAAAAAAGAAATAAACCTTACCTTGTTTCAGGGCGTTGAATAAAATTCCGTTAATGCCATTCCACAAAGCCAAATTTAATTTTCTTGGTTATTTATTTTTAAATTTTAAATTATTCATAATTTTTAATTTATGTTAAATAAATTCATCTTCAAACTAAACTTGTACACTTTATCAGGACCCAAATAGGAATAGGATTCTGCGTTGCATGATCAGCGATCTGTCAAATTAAACAGCATCCCATTTCCATCTTTCCATAGGATCAACAAATTAATAGAATGTTTCACAAATGTGCTACGCTTTGCCGAATTTGGCGGACCCGAGAGCGGTTAATAAATAAATGTAGTGATATTCATAAGTGTTTCATTATAAAATGTTTTAGTTTAGTTTAGTTTAATTCTAATTTCGATTTTATTATAAAGTTTAGATGACATTACATTCTTTAGTGTCTTAATGCCTTTGAAATTAATGAAAGAAAAAAATAGAGGATGTGCTGATGGTAAAATCTTTAAATTAGAGTGATCATAATATTTGATTAAAACATGAATTAACATAACGATTAGTTCCAGGTACCCGGCACTACCTTTTTCTCAAGTTAAGTTCTTATTTGAGGCAGCCAACATGGTCAATACATACTTATATGAATTTTCTATTTCCTCTAAGGCATAGAAGACCGTGTGCCTAGACTTATAATAAAGACTTTAAATAAATAAAGATATCTCATTGAGATACGAATATCTAAGTTTTGGTGGATGATGGCCATTTGGAATTTTCGAGATTTTTCCCATGTAAATTAAAGTTTTATACAGATTATTTGCTCTGTGGAGAACAGATAACATTACCCACTCTTTGGCATAAGTCACGTTGACGTCTAATCTGACTACTGACGTTTGTTTATTGTTGCGCAATCACAATAAATAACAGAAGTGTGAATATCCTTTTATTTTCGATTTACAATTTGGTGAACAGTTTTTAGCAGGCGTCAAATAAATTCTAAGTAACATCAGGATGGAGAATAGCAACACGTTTATGGGCAAGGTACGATCATTTTTTGGTTTCCGAACTGATCCGCCGCAAAATGATTTTCGCAATCCCATCTGGAACACAGACGATGACGATGACGACGACGAATTATACACAAGACAGCAAATGGACGTGTTCGACACTGTGGACCTGCATAGGGAAATCACGCGACAAATGAATGATATGTTCAACTCTTTCGGCAGCGTGTTCGGCGACATGAAGACATTCTTTAACGATAACAATTTGGATACAATGATGACTGACTTACCGGAAAGTGGGGAGCCTGAGCATTATACCAACACGAACACCATAAGAGATTATTATTTAAAGCCAGGATATCACAATCAGAAAGATGGTCAACAGGACGGAGATCTCGATGGTAAAATATCATCGCATGAAATATCGGGTTTGTTGAAAAAGAAGGATGATGCCCTGGTGCCGTCGCATCGTTACGACAACACACCCGCAGGTAGGTCATTTTGCCAGACTATAATAACAACAAGCGTGACAAAACCCGATGGCTCCATTGAAACAAGAAGAATAGTAAAAAAGGGCAATGAGATCATTGAAGAAACGACCACAACCACTGAGTCCAACAGGGATCCTATCAATATTAACATGAATGCTGTTGCCTCTACTGGTATCATTTTGTCCGAGTTGGCGTCTTTGTTTAAAAACTTTTACTGATTTTGTACCTGGCAACACTATGGCATTACCCCTTAATGAAACTGACACTGTTTTTTGAATCAAATAGAGTTAGTGGTTGTCATTCATTTTATTAAAATGTTTTACAGGTTGAAAATTATTCACTTCCATGAATTTTAATTATAATGTCTACTTAGATTGTAAATTAAATACTGTGGTATAAAATTAGAAAAGGTAAAATAAAAAAATTATTTGCTCTGTTAAAAACTGTTGCTAATATATTACCTATTTCAACATCAGAAGAAGAAAAATTAGAAAAAAACTATTATTTAAAAAAAAAAAAGAAAAATTGAAATGTGATTTATTGAGACAAACCATAGTTGTAATTTACACATAATAGTGATATTTGGTGAGACTTTGTTTAGTTTTTTAGTCATATATGTGTAGTAATTTATAGTTTGCCCAATATAAGTTAACATATTTGAATTCACATAGAATTTCTTCATTTATGGATCATAGTAATGTAGTCAAAAAATATAATGCATAAGTGTGATAGAATTTTAAAATAATGATGTATCATTTCTTGGCAATAAATTATAAAAGAAGCAACTTGTGTTATTGTTTCTTATTATTTCGTTTCCAAACTGTGTCGTGAACCATTTTCATCATATTATTTTTAATTTCTTGAATTAACTATACAAGTCAAGAGTGCTTATTCTATAAAATTATGTTTCTTCATTTGCCTTCTGTTACAAATTGATATGCAAATAAAACACATTTGAAAAACAAGTACTTTATTTCTATCAGTAAACAATAAAAGTTTAAATTAAAATAAGAATAAATAAATATAATCCTTAACTAATTTATCTTTTTTTTACTTAATTCTAAGTGAAACAACCTACAAATATTGTTACTGGCAGTCTCTTCATCTAGATTTTTTTTTATTGCAGATTGATATACTTTTATGTGAAAATTATATTGAATGTTAGTATTTCTTGATGAATTTCTCTTCGCAATAACACGCGTCTTTTGTATTACTTTTGATCCAAGTTAGGTAACGATTTACCCGGCTGTATACTCCAGGGGTTTTAGGTCTGGCACATCCTTCGCCCCATGATACGACTCCTGAAAAGTCAAGTTAAATATCTTTTGTCTAAAATGTATACTGAATATTTTATAATATTTTTAAATCAGAACAATAATTTAGGTCCTTCGAGCCGGATTTTTATCAAAGAGTAAACAGTAACAGACTTCCAATAGGAAGAGGTTCTGAATTCATCTGTGTGTGTTTGTGAAGAGACTGAGAGATGATAGTGTATTTTGGGACAAATGTTTAGCAGGAAAAGCATAACGGAAGATAGCTTTATCTTGCGTAAAAAATATTTTTTAAGACCAAGGCATATTCATCCACAAACCTGAATATTGATTTTGTTTAGTTTACTGACCTGCGATCTGCCACGTGTTAGTGCTATTATTGAAGACGTGCAGCGGTCCGCCGGAGTCGCCCTGGCACGCGTCCTTCCCGCCTTCGTCGATGCCCGCGCACAGCATGTTCTCAGAAATACGGTCCTTGTAGTTTGTCTTGCGGCATTCGGAGTTAGATATTATGGGGACTGTAACCTGCGAATTAAAAAAAAATAGATAATTTGAAGTACCTATTCAAATGAAATAAAAAAAAAGATTAAATCATTTTTTACTAAGCAACTAATCCAGTATTTAGTGGGAAAAGGGTTTTAACTGGGGCCTCGAGCGATCGACCGCGATAGAAAAAGACATCTTACCTCTCTAAGAACGTTAGAAACGGAGCCGCCCTCTTCAGTGGTCCCCCAACCGGCGACAGTAGCATTGTAACCAGTGTACGAAAGACCAGACTCAGGCAAACAGACCGTGCCTACACCACGCTCCTGCTCCTCTTCTGTGCCATCTTCACTTCTCAACTTCTTTATCACTTTGCTCAAGTCTAACTAGAAATCATATTAAAAAGTCAATTTAAATTATAAAGTAGCAATGGCAGTAGATTTGGCACTTGAATAAGAATACATGATTCCTAAGGTCCTTAGTAAATTTCAATTCTAAAACAACAGTCCGAAAAGCCAGGGTCCCCGCTACCATATATGCAAAGTGTGCATTGCAGACGGGTACCAAAGCCATGGGCCCAAAAAAAAATTGAAGCCACAGTAGTCCACAAATAAATGGGGCCTTCCGAGAAGCCAAACTTGGTTAAGTTGGCGACTTGAGTGCAAGTGGCGAAAATATGGCAACATTTGCAAATGGACCTTCAATTGTTTTTGTCGTTCTAATTTCAAATATACGTACTCTCTCGTCAACTTTCAACATGGCGATATCGTTGTCGTATGTTCCCGGGTTGTATCTGGGATGTCGGATGATGGCCGCCACCTTTCTATCGATCGTCTTCGTCTCATTGGCGACGTTGCGGTCGTGCTCCAAGAAACGAACTGTTATTCTCTCTTTACGGAACCTGAAAAGTTAGCAATGCAATGAAAAGTACAGTATTTTGAAGATTGTTTTCTTGCTATTACTGTATCAGCTGAAATTAATATTCTCCCCTCCATTTTTGCGTATCCTCTCACATATAACATGATGTTAAGAACTGCCAAAAGACCTGTATATTAAACAAAAATTCTGCAAGCCATTGTTCAATGATCGTGACTTACCCGGCAGTGCAATGCGCTGCGGTCATGACATAGAGGTCTGCGATGAGCGAACAGCCGCAGTAGAACCGGCCGCCGTACAACAGCACGCAGATCCACGGATACTCCTTCTCCTTGGTCTCCGTGCCGCCCACGATGCGCCGATGTGTGCGTGCAATACCGCAATCTGGAATATAAGCAAAGGTAAGTAGGGTTTCATTTAAAGAACATAGAAATAGAGTAACTGTAAACTGGGTAGAGATGGGACGTATCTTGAAGAAGTTAACCGTTTCAACTAAGATTGTAATCCTATGGCTTTATTAGACCGATGTCACGCAAAAATCAGCCTTACGGCGAAGCAAAATATGCGTATTTATCGTGAACTCGGTTTAAGAAAGCCCTAGGGTAAAAGAAAATAGACATTGTAATACTAACTACATGTAGGACAGTCCTTAGGCGGATCATTTGAGGGCTTTGTAGTCGACGGCCGCGACGTGGTGCTGCCCGATCCTATCAAATTGTTTATCCAATCAATGAGTCCTATCCGGGGACCATTTTCAGGTGCCCTCTCTGTTTGACAACTCGATAGACCGACGCAGACTAGCAAAATGAATATCAAATTCATGATTCTGAAATCAAAAAATGCAAAAATATCTGTCAACTGAAAAAAAAAATTAAAACAATATTTTAAATTGATCTTCGGCTGTATTATAATAATATGCATGTTTTGTTCAAAAATATACGTTTTTTTTGGAGAAAGTATGGTAATAAAAGTGGTTAATGAATTTTGTGGCGTAGAGTCGAAGGGTAAAAGTTCATAAAAATATGAATCGAATAAAAAATCAATACGTAATAAATTAAAGAATAAATAACGAAACAAATTCGTGCCATTAAATATAATTAATGTCGATAATTTTATATTTAATTGTCACACGTTACAATAACATACAAAACAAATTAAATAAATGTGTAAATTAGGTAACGTTATCTTTTTCATGTTATAAAAGTCATTTTTAATCCTATCATAAGATTAATATTTATTTTAATTGCACCAATGTGCTTTACCGTTATTGAATCTTACATTGAATTCTAAAGTATGAATATATTGAATAAAGTTGTAATGCATTCCGTATTAAATGTTATACGACAAAGGCCTTATTCGGTGCGTATATTATGAGGCTTCGCGTTTACTGGGTCACAATAAATTATCAAATTCGGACAACGACAGTTAAACATATTAAAGTAAAATTTGTTGATGTAGGGTGACCATGTGCAAGACATTTATTCGTCCAAATTATAATCGAACTTTACTGTTTTTATGGAGTGGACTTAATTAAAAAAAAAGTCTGTACTGTTATTAGTCAACATTATTTTTTTAATAATCTGTAATTTAAACTTACGATATAGTAATCGTTGATATTATTATGATTTATTTCACTGTCTACATCTGTATCTACATAACTGCATCTTAGACAAGTTTTACTTTGACAAAAAAACTAGGCCTAAATCTTTAGGTGCCCAAATTTTTTATACGAAATTGTCACCCTATACTCAGAAGATTTTTATTCGAATCAAGGACATCGAGACCGGTTGCCGGCGCGAACTGGTCGCTGGTACCGCTATCTCGATCACTCATCCCATCACTTACGAATTAGCATACCCCTCGTGTTTTTCTCACGCGGAGTCCGAAAACTCCAATATAATTCAACAGGTCACAACGCAATTAGAAAAAAAAATCACAAAAAATATTTTCAGCCATAGATAAAATATGCTTTTAAACCAGCTACATTTTTTAAAATCATGTAGTTATGTGATAAAATTTAGAAACCCAAGTAAATGTAACGGATACTTTCCGTCGCATACGAGGCGTGCATTCTATTCCAAATAGTATAATTACCATAAAATACCTAACTTTATTACCTTAACCCTTTATACTGGCAACATTAAGAATTGTAATGTCCGATTGATATGCATTGTGCATCGCCCCCGCAACCGTTCTACTAGGAATAGAGAGTTTATAGTTTTCCTGTTCCCCTATATAATAAAATCAAATGAGTAGAAAGTAATTTTAATAGGAAATCAATTTAAAAATATTCTATGTCTCGCAAATCCTGACTATTGTACGAAAATCACATTAAATTCCTCTAAAAATATTTGATTAAATCTAAATTACCATTAATAATCTTGTATATTGGAACGCAATTTAAAATAAAAAATATTCCTTGCAAAAAGTACTGGTCAGATGAGAAAAAAAAATTGTTTCATGACAGTGTCAAAGGATAAGGTTTCATTGCCCTGTCGTTAAGCTTTATAACTTTTTAAACATCGATTAATAAATTTAACTGCTATATTAACGACTCACTGCAATTTTCCTGGCATAACGGTAAAGGATTTTGTGTTTTATTTTTTTGGTTATCAAGGATATTTTACGTATCTATGTTAGTCGGTGGATGTTCAATATGGAACAAACCGTTAGAAAAAACATCATAAGGTGATACATTTTATTTATTTTATTTTACTTTAGATGATTAAATAATTACAATAAGAAAAAAAATTGTTTACGAGTAGCAAAATATTTAAGCTATTTTTTCAACAGTTAAAACTTTCTCTAACATGTCTGTATAATGTTACACCTACTTATATAACACGGATCACAGATTAACCACAACCACAACAATTAATTGACAGATTATAAAAGAAAAACAAAAGCAACTCACTCCACTCCGGCCGGTAGTTGATTAAGGAAGACAAGTGACTATCGCCGGCCAGTATTCCGCGCGTTAAATCGTGAGAGAAAGAGAGAAAGAATGTCCAGCACTTTCACTGACTCGTGCTCCACTTTGTCCTGGCAAAATCAAATTCGATATGCACATTTTTCCTGCCCGTACTCCTGTTATATGCCCGCTCGATCGACGCAAATCGCTAACAAATATGCATCGTTATTTCAGCTATTATCTCTTAATGATGTAATTATTAACATTTTTACATCTCATGTGGGATCGTAATAGGCATGTTGACATGCAACCGTTAATTGCGAAATTAAAGGAATTGGGTTCTGCAGTACAGCCCTTTAATTACATTTTGATATCATAAACACCAATTAGTTTATTGTGTGTGTGTTTTTTTAATTATAACGTCTTTGTGATATCAATGATGTCATGTTATCCGATACTCTCATTCGCCTGTAAGTTTGTAGGAGAGAATGACAAGATCTGCGAAACCAGAATTCTAGACCCTTCCGAGGGTCAAGTTCAGCAAAGTCTATATCTTAAATAAACTTATCTAAGTTTACTTTATCTTATAATAAAAATTATAAAGATTTATAGGACTTTTGGAATGTTAAATTAATTTGCCATGATTTTAAACAAAGATTGAAAAGAATGCTAATAGAAACATTGTCCGTATACAGCAATGAAAGTTACTGAGATATCTATACTTCTATACTAATATTATAAAGAGAGAAAATTTGTATTCTTGAATTTTTGTTTGTATTGAAATAACTCAAGAACTACTGGGCCGATTTCAAAAATTCTTTAACTGTTAGAAAGCTACACTATCCCCGTGTAACATAGGATATATTTTTTAATTCCCCGCGGACGAAGTCGTGAGCAACAGCTAGTCTTACACTAAAAATTCAAACACGATGTCTAATTGAAGATACATACGTATATATAGAAATAACCAACAACATAAACAAGTGAGACAAAACATACTTCTATCGTCAACAAACATATATAAGACAATACAACTTTAATTATGTTAGTTACTAAGAGTATATTTATTATGAAAATATGATACGCAGAACCCTGTTTCCACGAACTACATTATATGCGCTTGTCCCACTTAATAAGTCATAAGCTATGGCCGTGATTTTATGATTCATCTAAGGGTGTTTTTGTACGTTTTGACACGAGTAATTCATTATACTAATATTATAAAGAGAGAAACTTTGTATTTTTGTATGTTTTAAAATAACTCAAGAACTTCTGGGACGATTTCAAAAAATCTTTCACCATTAGAAAGCTACTTTATCCCCGAGTGACATAGACCATATAATTTAATTACACGCGGACAAAGTCACGCACAACATCTAGTGTATAATATAAGAGGAAACGTTTGAAACTTAAAGGAAATGTAGAGACTACGGTTTTCCATTTGCAACGATCCTGCCACTATTAGCTTCTTACAAGAACATTTTAAATTATTTTAAATGCTTTCCAAAGAAATGCAGCACAAATCATTAATTTTCTTGGAATAGGAAGTCACCTTGTTAAATTAAATCGAGAAATGTTTTAAAAAGCGTATTAGAAAAAGATGTTCATTTGTAAAGATAATTTTAAAGACAAGAAATAAAGTGTTATGTAAATAATAATTGCAGTTTCAAATAAAATTACTGTTTACAGATTTTATCGCTACTAAAAATCTGAATGTAGCTCATAACAAAAGCTTTACAGTGACTTAATAATATATTCTGTGGTCAAAAATATCATAAAGCTCTTGCCAGAGGCACGCGGAAATCTTCCCGCCAAAACACGGTAGCTTTTTTTGTGTGTAATTTTTCAACTCACAATTTTGAGGTTAATCACTAAAAGCTTAAAGTTTATAACCAAATTCTACAAGTAGGATATTTGTAAAATACCAATAAAGGTTTCCAAGGCATACCATAGATGCAAAGATATGATTTTTGGGTAATATGATAATTATTAAGTTTCTTTCAATAACATAAGAAAATAGAAGACATTTTATTCTTGGTGAAGAAGTTGGTCACAAAATTCAACATTATATTTTACTGCCATTTAAAATACGGCCATATTTATCTCGAGAGAATTTGCTAATAATTTACCGCAGGCGTCCTCAGTAAACGGATAACGTTTAAAATTCACATGTAAGGCAGTCGTCGTTATGTTTATGAGGGTCCATTAATTCGAGGGCTCAGTAGCCATTATATTAGCTTGAAACTTTATTCCCGCAATGTACTGCTTTCCCCGTTATTTTTTAAGAATTTGACAGACAATTAAATTGTAGTGATATATCGATCTCAGTTTCCACTAACTGTTCGGTATTTCTTTATAACCACGAAACTTCCATGAATACATTAATTTTCAAAAGCTAAATCGCTAATAAAAAATATAAAACAAATAACGTATTTATATTTACTCTTAGTAGCACAATTTTCATTAGAAACATAAAATTATTTCTTTATCTTTTTATTTGTGTATTATCTTATTACTTGTGTACAAAGTACTAAAAAACCTCGTGTTTAATGAAGCCGATCATCCATAACGTAGATACGCAGTATTTAAATCTTAGAATTCGGAAATCACGGACACACCTACTTCCATTTCGCATTTATTTGAACACACTTGACCTGCTTGCATGTGCATTGCGTCAGCTGCACGCTTTCTATTGATATGGCCACGTATTGACTACGTATCTACTTAATTTTATATTCTCACGGAACTCTTAAAATAGCTATTTAATTTAATTAAAGGCGTAATCAGTCTTTTATAGTTTAAACGTGTTAAATATTACACAACTGGAGCTACGAAATAATTTTATGACAATGCCCTAGTATTTTAAATATGTTCAGAAAAGTAATTTGTGAAAATCGCAAGGAATTAAAAACAGTTTATTTAGAAAGATCAGGATCTTTTTAATCTACACTTATAATAATTATTAAAAGTAATTTGAGTTATATTTTAAGTCGTATTTTAAAAGTATGTTAGTTATAATTATGAAGGTATTCAAATAATTCTTAATAATCTGTCGCTTTTGTCATTCTCTGTCATTAGTTGACATTTGTATAGCGCAATTAGGCGGCAACAGTTCCGTGTACCGTAACGTCAAATTTTAAAATTAAAAAGAAAAAATCAATTGAAATCTTTCCATCTGGCCTGCTAACCTTTCACATGGAGAATCGTAAAATGCAACAACCGTAACATTTTTACGATTTTATTTTAATAAATTGTACGAATTATTAAAACTAGCTTTTGTCAGTGACTTGGCCCGCCCGGAATTAACCCTTAAATGCATCTTATTGCTAAATGTATACATACGAGTACAACGATTCACGTTATTTTATTGAAGTCGTTTGGTATGTGTTTTCGGCGGCAAATCTATTTTTTTTGACATTTCTATTTGCGGTAGACTAAGTTTATATATTGTAGTTATAAAAAGCGTTTCCGTAATTTTGTAATGATTCATTCCAGCCCGCAATAAAAAACCATCCATTTATGGGTTAAAAAGTATTCTACATGTCCTTTCAGACAGTGCTTAGTAGACATCAGGATCCGTGCAGTCGTTATCTAACAAATATCCCTCCATTTAGATTAGCAAGAAGTAAAATTCTTAATTTAACTGTTACAAAATGTTACGAAGAGCATTTCCTTTTATATTTCATATCGCAAATGAAACAGTTCTTTTAGTTAGTTATTGTAACGGTTTTAGTATATTGCTATCGACGGGTCATTTTATAAAGGGTACATAAAATTGAGATTGCAGAAGGACAGTCCCACAGATTATTAAAAAAAGATTTTAAATTTCGATCGGCCTAATGCTCCGTCACGAAGCTCAGGTCTATCACAAGCTATCTAAAGAAATCAGTAAACGTATAATTTGTATGAATGGATAAAATAATCTATACTAATATTATTGTATAAAGAGAAAATATTTGTATTTTTGTATGTATTTAAATTACTCAAGTAATACTGGGCCGATTACAAAAAATCCTTCACCATTAGAAAGCTACATTATCCCCGAATAACATAGGCTATATCTATTAAATCCACGCGGACGAAGTCGCGAACAACAGCTAGTTAAAGAATAATTATAAAGAAAAACTTTCGTTATATGTTTTTAGAATAACTCAAATATGTTACAAGGTTTAAATATTAGTAATAAATGGGGACATGACATAAATATTTAAAAAAGTGAAATCAATGTATCGAAATATTTTGGTATCGTATTATTTTTGTCAACGTTATTAATTAGAGTCGTACGAAACCCTGACCTGTCCGCGGATACAACAATTAACAAAAACACTTTCGAAACCGGTGAAAACATTTCTTGTAAATTGTCCTATAAGTTTTTTTTCGACATTATTAATTGACAAAAGTCTCAGATATTTATGTCATGCCTTAATATGTAAAACTCTTCGATGTTAATATTAAACTAAGCATATTCGTGCCCATGGCCTATATTAAAATATTGCAAGATTCAATACTCTCCTACTTTTTCGACCACCTTAATTAACAATTAATTAAACTCAAAAACTCCGAAATAAAAAAATGCTGAAGTTATACTACTATACCCGGTAACCGATATAAAATTTGTAATTGTTTTTTTTTCAAGCATTTTTTTCAAACCGCTACAAAATGGGGACCTTCAAGAAGCGAGCGTATCACCTCCTAAAAGGCCGGCAACGCTTCTGTGGTTCCTCTGGTATTGCAGATGTCGCAGGGCGTCGATGATCACATCGGTGTTCCCGCTGCTCGTTTGCCCGCTTTTGTTATAAAAAAAACATGATTTCAAGCATATAATATGGTCATAAGCGGTCAAACCGCATCTTTCAAATGTAACAAAAGCGTAAACTGAACGCTCATATACAAACTCGCTATTACTAAGTAATTAACTCTTTCATAGTAATCGATTGTACAATTCAATTGACATTGAGCATAGACTACCATGGCCTATTCTCGTTGGATAATTGTTATGTGTCTGTTACGCACATGGTCAAACTACGATGCAGGTCCGCGTTTTAGGGACGCTATACTGTGTTACGGGTGCATTCCGTTTTAATTTATTCAAATAAACAAGATTAAGCAGCCGCTACTATTTGTTCTGATAATAAATAAAATGGTAGACAGTTTGCTCTATTCGTGTGGTTTTATTTTCTTTAATTAACACGGTTTGCGCTGCCTCTACATACTCGTAGTTAGAACTTTTGTCACTTCAATCTATTTGACAACAGAAATGACAAAATATTTATGTAACGAAAGTGTTTATAAGTGGAAACCCATGATACGAAAACACCAATTGCTATCTTTACTATAACTCGGCTTGACTTGTAAAGATTTTTCTATAAATAGATTATAAAAATACATATAACTATAGACTGTTGGAATGTCGCTTTTAATTATTGCGTAGTTAATAATCAATTAATGAAGAAAATGTACTGGAGATTTGCGCAAATACAAGTTCTGGTGTCTTGATATTTATGTGTTGTTGATGTTCAACGAATTCTTTGTAAAAAATATTAAGTATTCGAGTTTATAAAACAAGATACAATGTTTTGTTATCGCTTAATGCATTGTACTTACACTGTACGGTGACTTAGCATTATGCCTTTTTGAATTGCTAAAATAAAATAATAATGTCTTTTCACATAAATGAGGTTAAGCAGAGATGGTCACGATGGTCACAGTGATCCAATCATGTGCAGGTACCGTTAGAATTTTAATTTTTTTTATTACTTTTTAATACAATATATTTTGTATGTGATACGACCAATCTATGTCCTATTTGTTGTCTTAAAATCACTGTAACTGTATAACTTAAGTTGCTATTCGTTTACTTAATTGAAAATGAAGTTAAGGAACTAAACGAAAGAAAGAAAAAAGCCTCTCCTTTTTCTAGCTCTACAGCCCTTTGTGGGTCTTGGCTTGGTCCAATAGCATTTTCTATTTCAGCCTATCTCTGACTGCGCTCTTCTAATAACCTATTAACTCTATTTATTAATATTAATATTTGTTCATAGTACAAAGGAAATAAAATTGTGTCATCTGTTAAAGTAAAATGTATTTTATCTATTTTATTTTTTCCATTAGTTGTGGCAAGCGGAGAAGGCTGTTCATCGTTATCAACATACGGGCGGCCCATCGCCTTGGCACCGTTGCGACGATCTTCAACTGAATCATTCCTACACGCCCACGCTAACAAGGTTATCGAAGCATAGATTATATTATAATTTGCAAATCTTATAATATAGAAACTCGGGTATATAGTTTCATGCGAACGAAGTCGCTAACAACAGCTAGTTTTAAATAGTTTTCGTTTGACATATTATCCAATTACTTAATGTTTTCAGAACTCCTTAACTTCTTAATTTTCTCAATACTTTTTCCAAATAAAAGACATCAACGCAGTTATAAAACGCAAGTTGATTTAAGAACTACATTTAATCCAAATTAAAAGAACTAGTTATTAATTAATTTATAACACAAAAAAATCGATAAATGTCCCTAAAATCAGAACGTAAGATGTATGTAAATCAAAAAGTAATTGCAATATATCATAGCTGTCATTATAAACAATTAAGAAAGTAGAATGGCGCCGACCACCTCGACACAACTGGCTCACTTAATACAAAAAATACTTGTAAATAAAAAAAATGTGTTCCACTAGTGAAACATATGTACACAAAACTTACAGTCATCTCTCTCATACAGTCCAATAAATCTGAGATAACGATGTTTTTGTTTCGATAAAATCCCCAAGGAAATCCATTTGGAAACAATTTTATGACTAATCATAATAACTTTGAGTGTTAAGGAGAAATTAAATGTTTCCATTTATAGTATTTCAATTATTATAACTTGCCACTGATTATTTATGGCTGGTTACTTCGTTTGTGGGTCATATACAATACTTTTATTATTGTACTTCTATATTAAATACGTAACGGAATTTAACAATTAAATATTTAGGTCAAATTTAGAATTAATAAGTGTATTAAATGCATCTTTCGTATTAAAACATGAAACAATCTTTTTATGTAGTCGAAGAAAATATTTAAAGGCACGTATGTTCGCTGTAATACGTTTCTTGATAGATTTATTACTACCAATTCAGTGACGTGCAATGATTATTAAAAAGTATTCGTTATTTATTTGTCTTTAAGTTATGGACGCAGAAAAGTATGCCAAAGCGATGAAATGAAATTGATATAATCAATCAAAAATATTCTAAACATAGAGGTTATAATACTTTGAGGACCTAAATATTTTCAACAATGATTAATCGTTGTATCCAAACAGGTCTTTATGTTTTTTTCCGTAAATATATTTTATGGTAGGTCAGTACAGTACAGGAGCAATAACGAAGCAAGTGAAATTGCAAAATTTCGAATGCATCTCGTTGGTCCTGGAATTGCGTAAGGTATTGGGCAATGACTAAATTTAAGAGACTTCAAGAACCTCGGTCCATCCGGAGTTACGTACGTGTTGTGTAACTAACTTTGTTTTTTTTTGCGAGGATGTATGCGGTCTATATGTTTACAGCCAGTAGAAAACTATGGACATTATTGGGAATTGGCTTATGCGATTCAGATTTTACAATTACATTTTTAAAACAATCTCTTTATCATAAAGTTTTCTTCTATTTCCGAGAAAGCGGCTTATTGTGTGACGTTTTAATGGTAAAAAAACAATAGTTTTATATTGATTTCTCTTGAAAGTTGAACGTATTTGAGACGATAACGCGAAACTGGGTCACTGGCAACTTGCATATGCGCCACAACAAAATTACGTAAAACCTAAATGTTTTAGTGTTACACCATAATACTAGATTTAAGACCTTCTAGGTTTCACAATAGACAGCATTCCGTTCTACGCTTACCAGATAATTAAACCATAACTTTAGGAAATGGTTTGGACTTTGGAGTTTTTAGGACAAGAAGCTGATATTTGGGTTAGTAAAAGATTTGGTTGAGATGCCAAAAATATGCCTAATAGAATTAAATAGAACATCTCTATTTTCATAAGATTAACTTAAAAATGACATTACACACACGCATACTTAACGTAAAGCTAACTTAAGATACATGAAAGTATGTGAAGTATTTAATTAACTCCACCTGAAGACTGTAAATGGATTTAAAAAAATACTTTTCTCAAACTCCGAATAAGGGCGTTAATTGTGCCGAAAGCATCGCGCGGGGAATTGGGCGAAACTTGTAGCGAGCGAGGTGTGATTCCGTTACTTCGATACTCGACACATTTATGAATGAAGGTTTTATTGTAGTTTTTATATCATTAGTATGATAGATGTGATTTGATAAACAAAAGAACACCAAAGAGTTCTTATTCAAGCTAGTCGATAGTTTGATTTTAGTTGTCGAGTTATGAATTTAAAATTAGAACATAGTATTGATCGATAGTGTGATGAGTAGGTTTCAAGGTCAATATCTAATCCTTCGATCCTACCACACGGTGAGCGCGAGTGGGGTGACGCAGCAGCGGCCCGTATCGTCATTCGCTCGGTGGCCGCGTATCCGTGAACTTGGCCTGGTCCGGTCGCCCTGGCCCCGAGGCCTCAGCAGAGGCGCCGCCCGCGGCCTATAATAGCTGCGCCGGCGTCTCCCGCCGCCTCCAGAGAGCCCCGTCACTCCGACAGACATGTTCCGTGCCTTGTGCCTCCTTAGCGCGCTCGCCGCGGCGCAAGCCTGCAGACCCTGCAGTGAGTCTACAACACCCTTTACAATAACATAACATAACTACAATCATTACAATGTATTCAAGCCTTATAGTGAGTGTACACTACCCTTTACAACAGCGTATAGGTTTTTGGTAGTGTTTATGTGATGTGTCAAAAAAGCGCGGGAAATTGTGCGAAAGGTTTGGTTGCGGAAAAAAATATATCTTGTGATTTACATTCTAATATTTATTATCATAATTAATTCGGTAAGTATTTTCTACGTTTATATTTTCAATGGATAAATATCGTTGGAAAATTATCTAGTTATGACATTTTGACCCGTAATCATTGTACTTTTAATATCTAATGTCCACTCAATTGATGAGTTTTCGTATTAGTTCCTTATATTATGTAATAAAACATGTATTAAATAAGTCTAATGTGTTAGAGAGTACGTACTTACGCCAGAATCGCAACATAGTTGAAACGGGGACAATCTTATGCGCAGAATTTTTTTTTCATAACAACGATTCGTTTAAAATATAAGTCATTTATAAAAGAAAGTGAAAACGACCAGTTATAATTACCATAATAGGTTGCAAAAAGATTGTAACGGATCAAATAATTACAAATAGTATCACTTATAAGCTTTCCAGCGATGCGCAGGGTCTTGAATTCGGATCCGTCCTTCCGTGACCTACATTCAGTTATTCATAATTTTGTGGATAATTATGACGTCAAAATTGATATAACCTAACAAAAATATCTTGCTACTTTTATGTGTAAACGCTAGAAGGATAATCAGTGATTATATCTATTTCATATACTAATTAATGCGGCTAAAATTCACGTATATTGTTCCGGTAACGGTACCGACTAGTTTCGGACTCTTCAGGAGTCCATCTTCAGGGCGAGTTTAATCGATGCTCGTGGTCGCGGCGCGTCTCGCACAGTTACGAACTTATGATAGTTTTAACAATATATCTATTTAGTTTAGGTGGTCTTAGAATATATCTAATTTCTACATCTAATATCAAAATATGCTTTACATGAGGCATATTCCCACTGGCGCGTTCGTAATTGTCATGTGCAATGACAACCAGCGGGACTACCCAAAGTACTTTTCGATCGATAATATAGCGATATTCCATCAGCGGATGGAATCGACAAAAATGTATGAAACTGACATTGATGTTCGATAAAATCATGTGACTCTCACGTATGAGTTTCATACATTTTTGACGTTCGCTATAGATACGCTTCGTAGCGAATGTGCTTTGGATAACCCCCCAGAGTTGTGGATAGCCTCACTTAGTATGTTTACAGTCGAATTACATTTAAATTTAACCTATAAACTAAACCATTCAAGTTCAACGGTTTACTTTGAAAGAAATAAACAAGAATATAAAATGTACGTTACTGTAAATCGAAAGCATATCGATATTAAGCGTAACGACAAAATAATATGGGACATTTGAAATACTTAATTTACAATTTTTATATCAATGTAATCTCGAATGTGTGTATTTACTGATATGAACAAGAATATATTTAAGCCCTCTACACACATACATTTTTAACTAAAAACTAAAAAATAGAACTTTTACTCAAAATATAGTCCTACTAGGTATATATAGTCCTGCCTTTCCCTGATTGGTCAAAATGTGACGCTGTCAAAATGACATTGTTAGTTCACATATTTTTCGAGTGCCATAAGATCCTTGCAGGTCAGTATCTTTTGATATCGCTATCAAAAGTGTATGAAATTAACAATGATATTCGATAAGTCATATGCTTGTCGCGTCTGAGATATTAAACGTTGTCAGTTCCATACATTTTCGATGTTCGCTATCGAATCACTTTGTAACGCATGTTTGGACAACCCCTCTAGTTTTAAAGAATTGCCCGATTTAGGTTATTCCAGTTCAGTAAGCCAGTGGTTAAGCACAACTGGAAGATGAAAACACATCAGAATGTGCTGAATCCATTGATGAGGTTCCCAGTTTGTGTTTACATTATTACAGGTGTATTTCAACGCTGATAACAATTCCTATTATGTTACTGGATTAATAAATCGGCCATTAAAATGTTGTCTACACATGTAAGTTTTAACCGCACAATCCGAATGTGTGTTGCAGTCTTTACAATCCAGCGATTCGAACAGCAGGGGCGCAATTTACATTTAAAATATATTTGTGTGTGAATGTTTTTCTTTCTTGCAATAATAACGTCAGGCTCAAAGGATAACAGTTTAATCCTTATCAAGAATGTCAGTGGGCCACAAGGAAGTGTGAAATCGTGCTTTTTAATACGCTAAACATATATTTTTATTCATTTTAACAACAAAAAGATTTTCAATATGTGAGCTTCGCATTTCATCGAATAGTCTTACGATCAAGTGATAATAGCGATTTGCAAGTTAGCAAAGCTTCAGAAATCTTATGTTTTCAATTTAGTTAACTATACTTAATCACCAACTACAACAACAACATAAGTCACGCTTGTAATCCAGAGGGGTAGGCAGAGACAACGGACCTCCATTTGGCACGATCCTGACACACCTCTCTCGCTTTTTCTACATTCATACATCTATTCTATCTCTATCTTCTATTCATATACGACGGTTACGCGTGCTCTTAACTTAATTACTACAAAAAAAAATATTACAGCTGCTTTTAAAGGTGTAAATTGGTAGGTCAATTCTAGTAATTGCATCAGTTGTGTAAACTAATTTAAAAATAATTTTGTTTTTAATTCGCAACACTGGCAACATTGCGCAGTAAACCACAAAGTGAGGCTAAAGGACACCGATATCCAGTGCCTTAGTAAATTAAAAAAAACACAAAGCGGGTTAATGTGCGCTGTCAAAGTACAGCCAATTATTAGGTTCATGTTCCAGATGCCACAGATAATGACTGATTATTACCACCAATTATTAAGGCATTTTTATGTATCGAGCTCTAAAGAATTTTTCATTTATTCTACTTACAATAATTATACGAAGTTTAAATACAACCGTAAAACAAACTTGAGATTTAGGAAAACTGACCTGAAGGGTTGCCCAAAGTATCTTTCGTTTGACGATATCGCTGATAAAACCCACAAAAATGTATGAAACTGATTATGACATTCGACAAGTCATGTGCTCGTCACGTCCGAACGCCGTCCGATATTCGCTTTCGAATTGCTTTCTAGCGCATATACTTTAGGTAGCCCCCTGAATCATCCTTTAATTCACTTGTCACCCGAATTGTTATCTTATTAGATATACGCTTAATCCATAAAGACCCGAATGAATAATTCATATTTTTGATATTGTGACGATGTCTTTTATTACCGATCTAATTTACGCCGAATCGAATGACGAATGATTTTAAATTATTGATCATAACACTGTCTGCCCCAGATTAATAATAACGGATGCTATCGTTAACAGATTATGACAATAAATTTTATAATGTCTGTATAAATGTTAAAATACTTTTCGGTCGAATGCAACGGAACTTTGTTCCATATTGACCTCACATATTAAGGGTTGCCATTAAACAAAAATATAATACTGGTTGTAAACATCGTTTCAATAGGTAAAATTTAAAGTAAAATAACAATTTATGTATTATTTTTTTAGTTTAGTTTTTAAAGTGAAATACATACTTTTTTACATGAAATTCAGCTTTGTAAAAACTTTAAACTTTCAAAGATTTGCAAAAATCTGGATTTGATTTACAGTAAGCCGAATTTGAAGTTTAAAAACTCTAGTGTCCTTAATCTATGATTTAATTGTTTATTTTGTATATGCAGATATTTATCTCAAATTTAGTAAACCAAAGAATTATGATATGGTGTTTTTTTCTGCTACCTTTTCTAGCTTCTTGTACATTTCTAGATGGCCTGTAGTAATTCAAAAGATGCTAATTTTAACCATGTCTATAGTAAATCGTCATGACGAATGTTATTAACAATTATTACACATGTCCACCCACACATTGGAACAAGGGATAACTGTGTGTTCCAAATTGTATGGCATTAAATATGACGCCGTGTTTGCTCTCTATAACACCGTGTTCCTTTGTGTTCGGAAAGATTTAAAACGACGATAAAAAGAACATTGTTAGTTAAGGGCTGTCGAAAATAATATCGGAAACTAATTTTACAAAAGAAAATTGTTGTTACTGTTAATATTAATGCTAATAACCACACTAATCAACAGGCTATACTGATGCTTTATTGCTTTTCCCCAATTGACAGGAAGGAAATATTTTTCACGCGTAAATCAATTGGTTTGTGTTTCCCTTGCATTTTCCCTTTCTATCGGCTGATCGATTATGAAACGTGTGATTACAAATTATAAAGCTTTGAATGCAGTTGGATTATTGTTTTTTATTTCTATTAAGTAATGTTTCCGTCCAGCATGCGGGGTGGCGCGCGGTGCCCGTGTGGTGGGAGGCGGCGCGGTGTCGCCGGGCGAGCTGCCCTGGCTAGCAGCGCTGAAGAGGGACGGCAAGGTCATCTGCGGCGCCACCGTCGTCGCCAGAGATCATCTCATCACCGCTACACATTGCATCTTCGAGTGAGTACCTACCATTATTATGCATTATGTAATATTATGTTTACTGTTAATTCAGATCGATTTAGGCTTGATAGCGTACATTTTTTTATAAATATTATAAAATATGTTTTAGCAGTTTATTGGAAATAATCTTTAAGCCCTTAAATATAATAATAACGTAATTACGCATCACTGCCACGTGAGCCACTTTGCTATTTGCAGCGCGCAATCCGAAACAAAAAAATGTAGTCTGCATTAGACCTCATAACTAAGTACTTGAATGAACAGTACAGTAAGGGATTCTAAATAGGCTACGATGATGCACTTTTACTTTACATTATAATCTCATAAAATGCAAAACCGAATAACAATGGACGGAAGTAAAGCGCTATTCCCATGTGATATGAAAATCATCAGTACATTTCCCACTTTTCTCTTACGAAATTCTTGATTACTTCCTAATTGTAAAGTTAACTACAGGTCTATGGTATATTTTAGTAATGACTATGTGACTGTTTAATGAAAAACCGACTACAGACCTTCAGTTTTAACTGCACAGACTTCACTGATTATAGTCGTCGCTTCACTCTTCGTAGTCGGTTTAAAGTTTTCTGGCTTGGAAAAACGTGTGACGTAAGTTGCATCACATGTTTTTGTCTGCGGGTTATAAGCACGGAGTTATATTAATAGAAGTATATCTAAGAAAAGAAGAATAATTAACAAGTTCCAAATTAAATGTTTAAAGTTTCCTAGACATAAGAGAGTCTAGTCGTTAAAAGCAGGGACCTAATTGATTAATCAATAGGTGATGCCCTGTTTGTAGATATTATAAACAAAATCTAAACTATGGAAGACCACTATCCCATTGTATTTGACTCATTCATCATCAGCCTTTTTACCCACTGCTGAATGTCTAGGCCTTTGACCTGAGGCACTAAGTCGCCGGCCACCTGGTTGGAGAATGTCCCACTGACTAAGTCTATAAACATAACCTTACTTTTTTGGCATTGTTTTTTTTCTCGATATCGGGCAGGAGGTCAATAATATCGTGGCATTGTCGGCATACGTTCGAGACAGATTGGAAAGTGCAATTGACACACAACAATCAACCTTATGACAACATACACCCGCTGTATAAATATTGACGAGTATTATTAAGTTTCACTTATTCTCGCTTTCATATCACTTTGAATTAAACTCCGTTACACTATTGTATGCTAAATAACTAATTCTGACTCGCTTCAACTATTTAATATGTTCAATGTTTAATTATGGTAACACAAAAACTGTAATTAATATGTAGGGGACCTAAACGAAAGAAAGCTAACAGCATTAGATACCATGAGACATTTGACCTTTTGACCTTTTGCGAGACCGTTTGAACTTTGGCGAATCCAGGGGGAATACCCAGACTACCTTAGATACGAAGCGATTCTATAACGAACGTCAAATATATCGAACTTACAATGACGTTCGATATTCCACACGTGACAATCACATGACTTTTTGTCGATTGCTTAAAGATACTTTGGGTAGCACCCTGTCCTATGTTTAACTTTAAATATTCAATAATTATAGTTAAATACTCATAGTTAGTCTATACTAATATTAT
The DNA here is from genome assembly GCA_013186455.1 of Papilio dardanus tibullus. Lineage (NCBI taxonomy): Eukaryota > Metazoa > Arthropoda > Insecta > Lepidoptera > Papilionidae > Papilio > Papilio dardanus. Next base: position 853,242 of record QDHC01002900.1, read on the forward strand.
AAAGAGAGAAACTTTGTATTTTTGTATGTATGGAAATAACTCAAGAACTACGAGGCGGATTTAAAAAAATCCTTCACTCATAGAAAGCTACATTATCCGCGAGTAACATAGTCTATATTGTTTAATTCCACGCGGACGAAGTCGCGAGCACCAGCTAGTATGTTATAAATTATAAACTACATTACTGTGGTTTTGTACAGTTGGGATTGTTTATAAAATCGATTTATCGAATTCCGAATCTTCATTAACCTAAAAAAAACTTTACACATTGTAACATGAGCTTGGTGTGTTTCGTACCGTTTCCGGTGACCCAATAAACCTTATCCGAAAAGAAAATAAGATAAAGATTCATTAAAATTTCCATTCAAGTTGAATATTTAAATGTTTATCTTTAATTTGTCTCGATACACGATACTGGCCAGATACTGGTATTACTTTTTATTGAAAGTACAGTCAGCGGAAAACAACTCGAATAAAAATGCAGAAGGGGAATGTTATATTGAATTTAAAATAACGTTTTTAAATTAAAAAAAAAAAACTTATGGATGAATATCCACTTTTTGACTTTCTCCTATTGGTTCTATTACTAATAGTCTCTCACCATGGGCAGAAGCTCGTAGAAATTCCCTAAAACTAGACAGTAGAAACTCCATAAACTTTCTTGCGGAAATATATAGTCCTCTCGCTCTATATCCTTTAAAAATCTGAGAGAAAAATAAGTACATACTTGTTAAAATGTTTCGATAATTTCTCCTATAGTAAAATAGACTTAGAAAATAATAATTTGTTAACATATTTGTTGCTGACTGTACAAATATCTTCACAAACTTCACTTGTAAATGTAGTATTCTGATCTACTTACTTACTTTTACCAATACCAATATGGCGCAGCGGCATTTTTGCATTATTCGAGATCTCACAGATAAAAAAGTCGAAATTCGAATTCGTATCGTTGGACTTACTTATGGAATACCTTTAACCTACATTTAATCATATAATTATACGTCGAAAAAGTCATATCTACAGTTATATCAGTCGCATTATAACTATAAAAATACTATTAGTTTGTACAGTTTTAAGATAATCGTTTTTTATACAACTTTATACAGTTTTTACTGAAATAACCCTATAATTGCCAAATGAATGATACCATGCGGTCACACCCTGCAAGCAACCTATGGACCAAATGCTTTTAAAACCAGATAAAGACGCTCAGTTATAACTGCACAGTTTTAACTATGTGTACATGTTCGATTGTACTGTTTAAACCTATAACCGGCTTAAGTGATGTTTATTAGTAGCACCAACATAATTTAACATTTTAAAATTATTACGACCACGTAGATAATTTTTGGTACAATTTCAAAGTTACGAATGGAATACTCAAAGATATATTATACTATAGATGGAACACTCGAAGCCTAAAAGTGAGGCATTTTCTTAGACCTCCGGAGGTCCCAAGTAGGGAGATTTCTCCTAGTGTTGACCTCTAAATTACGTTTGCCGACATAAAAAGTCGACCGAATTTAACATTATAATTAATCGAGACATTTTTAAAACGCTATTTAAAAATGATAACAACCATAAAACAAAAATAGTGTTTGTTAAAAGTCGTTTGGATTTAAATAGTTTTAAATAAAATAATAATAATGTAAAACGATAATTAACATTTTGATAAAAATTTTAGTTAATTCTATTCTTTATTTTAAAGTTAAAAAGTAAAAAAAACACGCATTTTTCCATGCTTGGGAATTTTTTTTTTTCTTTCGCGGCACACATTTTAACGTCAAATTACTATGGAGCGCTCTATCTATGTATAATATCTCTTTGGGAATACTGTTATTACGGAACATTGGAAAGTCATAATGCGTGTAAAAGTATTAAAAAAATTAAACAATATGTTTATTATACTAAAGATATTAAGAAAATGTAGGTCGCCATTCAATTAGAGATTCGAATACGAGAAATAAAAATTTAATTTCCTAATTTACCAAATTGAAATTGTATTTACGTGGTATTATTTTTTTTTACACTCGTTTAAAAACCGATTTTATGTTGTTTATGGAAGATTATAATGGTTCGATCGAGACAATAAAGGTACTTTTCCACTAAACTTAGCTGAGCGTTACCTAAAAGGTATCAAAATTAAAAAACTTTGAAGTATTTATTGATTTATTATAATATTAATTAAACTAGCTGTTGTGCGCGACTTCGTCCGCGTGGAATTAAATAATATAGCCTATATTACTCGGGGATAATATAGCTTTCTAATGGTGAAAGAATTTTTGAAATCGGTTCAGTAGTTCTAGAGTTAATTCAATACAAACAAAATACAAAAATTCAAAAATACAAAGTTTCTCTCTTTATAATGTTAGTATAGATAAGTACGTTGACAAGT
>QDHC01002900.1:875737-888065 GCA_013186455.1 Papilio dardanus tibullus
ACGCCGTGAAGAAGGGTGCATTGTACAACTGATACAAATATATACATTTCAGATTGCATTTTGACTAATATATCAAGCAAGTCAGTTGTGTCTTATAAGAGAAGGGGCAAACGAGCGATGAAAACACCGAGGTGGTCAACAATTCCCATGGACATTTGTTACACTAGAGGAAAATATATAACATAAAGCAAACTAGCTGTTGCGGATGACTCCATCCACATGGAATTAAAAAAAAACTTATTAATTTGTTCCATACTTCGCAATCCCGCGCCATCAATTAATCCTGGACGTGGAGCTACCATAGATCTTTTTGACCCAATATAGGTCATTGTGTCACCCTTAGTTTGTTTTTTATTTATTAATCCATTCAGCCATTTTTGAATATTTTGAAATGAACATCCGTCCATGCAAACTTTTGCATTTATAATATTAGTAAGAAGTAAGATAGGAAGAATAAGCAAACATATTTAATAAGAGAAAAATTATAGTATCTACAGAAAAGAGTTATTTAAAACTATTTAAGGACACAACAGAGCATTTTCCGAAGTGATTGTGATGTAAAAAGTAGAAGTTTGTTATAATTTTTGTGTTCTTTGGCTATACAAGTGTTTTAATTAATTATTTACAATCACTTTTATTCTACAATATATTAAAAACTGTCTATATTGTTAAAGATCCAATGCTAACAGTGTATCATATCAAGTGATAACAAAATAACTTACATTAGTAGGAATTTTAGATGTAAAGTTGTATGTGGATGGGTCCGCACTCTGCGGTGCATCATGATCCAGTGGGTACTCCTGCGTGTACATGTGTTTGATACAGTGCGTCACCGCCACCCATGATACTACCAGTATTAACGTCACACAAAGTCCATAGTATATCTGTAAATAATATTGTTACAATAATACCTTACAAAAAAAATATTAAGCTGATACAAAGTTATAAAATAATTTAACCTTTTTCGCAAATTTTGAACAACATCGCGGGCATCTTTTATCACGTAACTGCCGCTCTTCGTCTTGACTGCTGGTCGCTGACTCGCTGTAGGCTTGCTGGAGAGATGGCTGAGTGGTTAAGGGCGGAGCGGATGATATCGAAGTCTGCGGCGTCAGAGGAGCCCGCGGACTGAGGGGAGTCGGTGGTCCATTCGCTCTCTCGACATCACCACTACCCCCCTGCTCCGATTCTACTTCCTCGCTGGTAATTATAACTGAAGGCGCGCGAACTCTTTTCGGATTAAATATTGTAGGCAGATCGCCGTCCCTTGCCATATTTCCCATTTATAACTTTTCACACATTTTTGTATCTCAAATATTCCGTCAATCCTATTATTGACGAAAATTCCATCTTGATAATATTAAATTAATAATGATATTGAAGTTAACGTAAGATTTATTATTTGAAGTATTCAAAGTAATATTGTAATAACTAAAGTTCACATAATTTATTTATAAAACGCACAGCTTCCGTTGCATATAAAATTACAATGTAAATATTTTTTAAACCCCATTTTCTTACTAAATTTTCATGAGATTGCTGTACTATTGACAATAGAATTGAATTGACTGACCTGACAGATATAGAATTATATTTGAATACGAGCAATACACTATAGTTTTTATTGCAATCCAATAGGGTATATAATCGCCTACACAAAAATTGTATGCCTTTCTGCCATAGATATCGTACCTTCTGCCAGCTCTTGCCACTTTTTCGCGTCTATGGTCAGTTTAACTTTTTGGTATTTTTTGTATAATCTTCGAGCGTAAACATAGATAACATCAGGAATATTATAGATACATAAGACTTTTTTTATATTTGCTTTTTATGTTTCTATTGCAGAATAACAAACTGTATATTTTATAACGAATTTAAATGTAGTGTAATGTTATATAAATCACAGTACAAACATTTATTGGCTTAAATTAGAAGGTAAAGCTTTTTAATGTGATAAAATATTTTCAATGCATACGAACTATGGGCTTTTCAATTTAATGAATCTTTTTCTTGAAATAATCACTGAAATCTTTTGAAACCCCACGTGAAACTTTCAGTTGAATACCAAACGAAAGCTGAAACAAAGTCTTTGTTGTCTATGTTAGTCAAACTAAATTTTTTAGAGCAGATGGCAGCACAAAAAAGTTCACAATTTTATCACCAGAGGGAGATAATTGGTTAGCCTACTTGAAGCATCCGGGAACCTCGCCATAGTAGTAGACATGGCGGGTATCAACCTGGCTAAATGACGAAATAAATTTTGTTTGCTAATATAAGAACGTGTTAATTTCATAGTAAAAGTGTTGATACTGAAAGACTAATTAAGTTGTATTGGATTAGGACAAAAATGCAGAATGTCGGACAGTCTGAAAACCGAAATATCGATAAGGTGAATGTGCAACTTGATGTGGTAAAATCATCCACTCCTCAGAGTTCGGCTTCAAGTCCAGCCAAATCTGAAACCGAAACGTATTCTGTAGTGCCTGCCAAATACATGACGGACTCTTCGGAAAGCGAGGATGATTCTGTATCCGAGGTAAAACGTGTTTTGTTTTTGGCAGAGGCGGTGGCAGTGAGGGACTGTGATTATCTGTACCGCTAAATGCTGCAAGGGACATCTTGTATGTGATTAGGCATACGATTTCTTTTTGTATTGTAATCGTATCAACCCATAACAAAATACTTTAATCGGGTCTAGAACGCTATAAAGTAGTAATTTTTCGTTATTTCTACGGTTCAAGTGTCTTGCCAAATATTCCGTAAAACGTCAGAAAGTCATAGGTACATACGTTCTACTGAGTAATACCTGAAATTATTTATGTCAGCCGTTCTTGGCCTTATATTTAACAAAATCTTCGCAATTTTACATCAACAGCAACTATGCCATAAGTCTTTTCATTGTCTATTTGTGTTTTGGACTGGGCACGAATTGCGGTGGCCATGTTTCTTGAATCACATGCACCCAGTCAATGCGAAATACTGAAAATAGTGTTTTCTGTCGATATTTTGATGTGACAATGTTAATTATATAATATTCAGATGGATTCGTTGTAATTTCATCCAGTAGTATTCCACTCAGTGTCGTCACGCGCGCACCACTCTTGTTAAACTGTCGGTGCGATTCGCGCAAAAATGTTGGTTATTGGCGAATTGCAAGGACCATTGGCCGTAAACATTAGCCTTATGCATGTCCCCAAGCACCACATTGTCAGTGTATCTTATGTTTTTCCCATTGGTGTTATAGATCTTGCTGGCTTGTTTGTGCCTAAGCAGGCCAGACCTGTTGGTAAGTTGAAGATATCAGTACTGAGTGCCCAAAGCTTCTCCAACACCAATTGCTGTTGCCAACTGATTCATTGTTAACCTGCATAATGTGTGTGCAAAGGACACTTTTAAATTTTGTTTTGTTTTTTTTTTATGTTGGATGGTCCTTGTGATTCTAACATACAAATGCTTGAATTTTACTGTTCCTTGATAAAACTAACACTGTTAACTGGAGTGATGCAAATACTGGCTGTCCTTACAAGGCTAAATGCAGTACCTAAACAAAACCTAACCTAGTAACCTTTTTGTTCTATATTCTAAAACCTAAGTTTGCTTTTACATAATGATTAGGATATGTTCGTTTTGTAATGTTTTTTGTTTCTTAAACACAATTATAATAGTTATTTTTTCCTTAAAACATTAATTTCTTGTTTTTGTGTTTATTTTTATTACATTAATATAATATTGTTTATTTTGATTGTGAATTATCTCAAACACTATTTTTGACATCTTTATTACAGTTAGTGAATTAACCATGTAATTTTGTTAGCTAAGTGATATTTAATATACGTAATGTATTCCAGCAGGAGATGGAAGAGGAAGCCGGTGCTGCGGAGTCATCTAAGTTCCTACTCTCCCACGATGACCCTGAAAGAGCCGTCGATCCAGAGATGCAGGCTCGGCTTGAAACACTCCTAGAAGTAGCTGGTAAGTGTTTTCTTATTTACAAAACAACTCATACACATAACACAAAGGAGTAGGCAGAGATAATCTTCTTATTACACTTATTGCATCCTTTCAAACATTCTCATCTGTTTCAAGGGCTTCTTAATTCTGGCAATTAGGGGAAAAATTATTAAATGTGATGTTACCACTAATGTATAAGTAAATGTTAGTAATATTAAGCAATTTAAAACAGTTATCATGTAAATATACTTAACCTAGAAAGGGCACATGAATAATCTTTGACCATTGACCTGTCGGGGATCAAAATTTAATTAAGTTTTTTTTTTGTAGTATACATAAACACCTTTACTAATAATATATTAGTCCATTGGGTTTTATCAGACATAAAGAAAACAACAATAGAAAAAAAATGTGTTGTTATGCTTTCCCCTTTGCATTTCTTAACCACTTGGCACATTTTGATGAAACTTTGTTATAATGTTTTGCGAATGATAAGTAATGTTTGTGCCCACAAAAAATAAAAAAATAGGATATATTACTGTTTTCATAAAAAAAGTACTATGACATAATTTCAATATGCTTCTGTCGTTTTCTGACTTTGGCAGTGCAATACATATTTTTATTTGAAACACGGGGTACAAATTAGTTAGTTGTAAGGCTCGTTTACCATAACTCCACAACCAGTGTATATTTTGCATCTGGGATAATTCTAGCCAGCCCAACTCTCCGAAGAATCTCAACAACCCCTTGACGTTGTTATTGATCTCTGGGAGTGTTTTCGGTGAACCGAGTTATTTTACCCTGTAGTTAAACCGGGCAGTGCCATAGAATGTGAGATGTTGTTTCTTCACCCCCAAGCACGCTCTGCAAAGAGGGTTGTCTATAATACCTATATTAAACAAATCTTTATTAAAGTTATTGTGACCTGTAATTGAAACTATGACCGCCTAGTTCTGGCTTACTCAGTTGGAGCAGCTTCCCAGAGATCCACCTGTCAATATTTCGTAGGGGTACAAGTAATCAGTATTATTACCTATATTGTACTCCTTTTTCATATTTGTTTTATTTTCATTTAGGTTAATAATTGAAGGTTTAATTAGTATGTTTAGATTGTTAGTACGGGAAACCTTATAAATGTTCTGCCTTTACTAGTAATAGGTGTACAGGCTATACTCTTCATTGTTTACGTTAAGATTATTAGTGAGTTTAAAACAATTTGTTGTTTACATGCACTCTGACTGGTTAATGTCAGTATCAAAATTATCTTGAAAGAATTTGTACATATATTTTTTTAAAACCTTTGTTTAGATGATTAAGGATATGGCAACTTAAGATTGCAAATATTGCTTTAAATTGAAACCAATAAATGAGGTTTATGAGAATTCTATATTCAGCAGTGGACGATGATGGTTGATGTGATGATGATGATGATGAGAATTCGATGGAATTTTTGGTGCAGATGTTAAAAATGCTGTAATTTTTAGGGTAATATGTCTTTAGTAATACCCATAATAGATGGTTGTTGTAGCTTCTAGCCAATCGGTGGGACATATATTGAGTAGATGATTATGTTTTTCATAGATTTATACAGTAATTATTCAATATTTTCTATTGGATTACATCTTGTCTTGTAAATTCATTGTTACAAATAGATATTTTACCCTCACCATTATTGATATATTAACATTGGGTATTTTCTATTCTAGAATATCAATACACTCCTTCACTGCCTGATATATTTAATAGTTCTGAGAACATATAAATAAATTTTATCTCTTTAAAGCTATTAATTATGTAATGTTTTTCCAGAATAGATATGTTATGTTAAATAATCAATTCAAAAATTATCCCAACAATTTGTTTATGCAGAAAAAGCATAAACAGCAGTAGGTGATAAATGCTATCAACCATCAACCTGCCCTTGTACATATGGAGGGTTGGGACACTATACTCCTTCAAACTTCTCTATCACCCGTCACATCTGAATTGCAATATTACTATACCCCCCTCATAAATATCTGTTAAGGTGTTTAATCTTTAAAATTCAATCTCGTTTTTGTTAATTCAATCTATTTGAATACATGCAAAAACTATTCATCTACTTTTGCGGTATATTCTATAACAGTACTGGGAAATTTGTGAAATTTATAGATACTTGTATTCCCTTTCATTAAGTAATATGTTCTCTTATTTACTTATGATCTATATTTATATAATGTAACGTACTGATGCAAATATTTTAATTGATCTATAACTTCGTTAGTAAAACAGTTAGCATCTATGTTGTACTTTGGGATCGATACAATGCGATGAAACGTAGAATCGCTAAATTAATTACGGTTTTTATGGATGTCAGCTGCGGCGTAACGTAACGGTGTTGCTACTTGTGGTTAATAGAACCCCTCCCCCTCTCCGCCTCACCACATCCCATATTTTATACTATTAAGACGTTATCGCTTATGGGATTTCAATTAGCTTTCAATACCTATAGGTGGTCAATTGAAATACAAAACAGTTTAAAATTCATAATGGAGCTTTTATAAATGCAGGCACTCTCACACTTCACGTGGCGTCAAACAACAAAATGGGATTTGCATGCGGGGCGCTTGCGTCGTTTGAATTTGAACTCCATTTCGTACGCAAGTCGGGCGAGGTTGCATTGCGCGGGTGACGCGCCTGCAACGTCACTGCTAAGCAGACGCGGTAGTCGATGGCAAACAGAATTCGCCTGTGCCCCAAGTTAGGGGATACGAGCGAATAATATTGAATCAGTCTTGGACCTGATTTTTATTTTGTTTTGCTACAACACGATTTGGTCACATTAAAATTATTAAATAAGGGCCTACCAGAAAAGTTTTTGATGCCCTCAGACATTAGTGACTCAAAAGTTATGTTATTTCATAAATAGAAGTATCATCAATAACTGATATTAAGACAAAAGTATTTTAAAACTACCCTTGCTCCTGCATTTACTATATTAGTGTCAGATTTTCGGTAGACATTTTTTTTTTATAATTGAATCATTGACTTCTTTTTTTCACGGTAATTTAAGTTGAAATTAGTTTCATGCATCCAAATTAAGTGTCGTCATATGTTTACGATAGCGGTCGAATACTGACGTATCGTTGACGCAAACATGATTGATAACGCAGAAAATTACGATATACGTAACGTACCGCGATTATGGATGCACTAATGGTATATTGGTATAGCTAATAATAATTATGTAGGAAGTTATCACTAAGGGCGTATAAAAATAATTAGCACGATTAGTTTTAATAAATATCTGTTACATCTAATCCTAAAATATTTAATACGTATTGCTCAATAGATTTTTTGTTTACTCATCACGAACATATCAATGTTACCCGCTTGCGTTGACCGTTCCCGCTGCCGCTTGTGATTCAGCCCACGCGACAGTACCATAGCAATTGATGAGAGGCGATCGTCCACGTTGTAGTCTTTGCGACTTCACTCGGCCTCCGACTCGTCCGCGATCAACAGATGTTTCCGTGCTCTTCCGTCATACATTACTAATAAACATTCGACATTCGTTCCCTCATGTGTGATGTATGTGAATCACGTGTATTTGGTTTCGTTCAGACGACGAAATTAAGTAAACAAAGGAACGTCAAATTCTATAGCCATTACGGCTATGGCTTTTTTTGCTACTTTTTGTAAATTCTTAAAACAAAGTGACTTTGTAAATAAGGATAGCTAGTTACATAGTTGTGTTTAAAAGTGTTTTATTAGAAATATTAAGGAATATATTGTGTGGATGTATGAATATAGGCGCGAAAGATGTTTTGTTAAGATCGCGCCAAATTGAAGTCCGTGGTCTCTGTCTACTCATTGTGTTACGGTCGTGAATTATATTGTTATTTTTTGGAATTTTAATGTGCATTTTTTCTATAATTATGGATTTTGCATTGGAATTATGCGATCTATTGTGTGTTCAAAAGTTAACGCCCATGTGAGCATTGCATTCACTTGTGTTTGTCTAAACGTTAAATCAATAGTTATATGGTGAAGAATGCATTCCCTAGAGTCCTAGAGTCACGTAATGTATGTACTTTGTATAAAGCATACAACGTATGAAGGAACAGGAACCTGTCTAAGCGATTCTATATTAGTTTCCTTGTGGATTGAGATGATGTACGAAGATTTAATTATCTATGATACAAATCTCGGCTTTTTTTTTAAATTACATTTGAACCTTTTATTTATCTGTAAGATCTAGGTACTATCAACTCCAATGAAAGCAACATAACAAAGAGACACAATTATTTACTTTATCTTCTCCAGTTTGGATTTTTAAAACTTAATGTTTAACACCGTCTGGTTTGGTCGAAACGGTTCAATACACTCTGAATGGGGGCTTAGGGATATGACTCTATTGACACCGCGCTCGCTTTAAGATTGAGCTTTTAAAGTGCAATATCATTATAAGTAATAGCTATTGTTTTAAATTGCTTTTTTTTAAATTATGATTGCCAGTTATAAATTATTACATCAAATTAATAATGTTGGTTAAGTTTTTTTTGTGTTTGTAAATGTGAACGAGTTTACGTTTAACTGTCGCCCACGTTTCCGTTTTTTTTTTGTTTTTCCAGACTGTTCTAAATCTGTGCAACATTTCATAGAGATAACTTGAGCTATTCTGGAGATAGCTTCAAACATCCAACCATAATACAAATAATTTGTTGGTAAAACAAATAATACGTCTTTTAAGAAGAAAAATAATTGTGCCAGGTATCACACTAACAATTGGTATGAAACATAGTACTCGCAAAAGCTAAGAAAATGTCTTCAACTGAATAAAAAGCCGTATGAACCAAGATTTTAGTTTGTATGTAAGAAGTATAGCCTTGTTCGCACCAGGATAGTATTTTAGTCGAAGTAGCATTTATCCGAACAAAGATTTTAGTACTGTTCGGACTCGTTTAAGCCTAAACCTACGCATTAGGATAGTAATTTAGTAACTAAACGCGTCCGAACAGCAACATTTTAGTAGAGTAGATTGTAAAACCTTTGTTCAGATACTTGCTACTCGACTAAAATACTATCCTGGTGCGTACAAGTCTTTAGATAGAATATTAGTATGGTGCGTTATAAAGGTGTGAATACACTGGCAACAACGCTAATAGCTATCGATTTACTCATTAATGTGTTCGTGGGAATGCAAGTTGGTTGCAGTGATTAATTAATTACCGCTACCTGTCTCTGAGACCTTGGCGTAGGACAGCTGATTCTGACCGGACACTGAATTAAAGGAAAAATAATATTGTTGGTAACAAGGCTGACTGGAACTATTAAACTGGTTTAGTACATTTTTTTCCGTATTAATATTTTATTTTTGTGTCTAGCTAAAATAGTTGACAAAATGGCGACTTTTTATATTTCACCCAGTCGCATACCAGGACTATGTAGGTTTTCTAGAAAATACTCTAATTTAAATTCTGAAAATGGAGCTTAGGTAATCAATAAGGGATTCAAATTAAAAATAATTATTCAAACTGAGTACGATGACCGAAAGAACTTTTCAATTTTAATTGATTATAAGTTTAAACATCGAGGTATCAAAACTGAGACTGTTTGAGGATAAAATGTATTAAGTTTATACAAGAAGTGCACCAGTTTATTTTATAACCGATCGATCAAACTGAAGCAATACCTGTCTAAGCTTTGTGTATAGAAAATTACATAGCTATAAAAATTAAATATTTGTTGTAATCTATACTAATATTATAAAGGGAAAAGATTTGTATTTTCGTATATATTGAAATTACTCGAAAACTACTGGGTCGATTTTAGTAATTCTTTCACCGTTAGAAAGCTACATGATCTCCGGGTAACATATTAATTCCGCACTGACAAAGTCGCAACAGCTAGTAGATTATAAAATATAAAGGATGATTTATTTAAATAATCTAATACAACCAAACTATAATTAGAAAAATCCTATATCGTACCAGTGAGATGAAAACTTAGCCAGTATACTAATGTTTTACATATTTGGTTATCTAACTAATTTATGCATAAATACGGAAGTAACAAAGAATGAAAGGGTGTTTAGTTGAAGGTACGAGTCTATCCAGAATAGCTGAACGTTCTATGAAATTATGCACAGTTATGAACATAGTTTGGAAGACCTAATAGGCTACTAGTATTACTAAGTCTTATAATTCCGCGAAGACAGTGGCGGTGGTGGACAGGCTGTCTGAAATAAGCCTCTCTTTGACAATGCTAATGATTTAACCTTAATCAACCATAGCGGCCCAGTGCCTTTTTGTTGACTTTATACACGATTGAATTTCTTCTCAGATATATGAAGGTTGCACCACGTTCACGATGTTTTCCTTCTATGTAAGAAGTAAATTAAATTGAAAAATATATCTCGGCTCCTAATAAGTGTTGCATAGTTAAGTTGCAGCGAAGTGTAAATATTGCGCTATTGTTCCTGTTTGACGTTAAGCAATTCATTTTATGTATTTGTATCGTTATATTTTATCAAAATAAATAACGTTTTATATATTCAAGGTGAAATTGAAATATCTAATAAAATATACGATACAAGGACCTTGTGTCTTTATGATATTGATTTATTTATTTTAATATTGTACTTTAAGCAAATATCTCCTTAGGTTACAGACAAACCTGGATACCTCTATAAACGGAATAAATATCGCAGTCCCTTGAACTCCCGCCTATCCAGGTTAATATTTTAGTCGAGTAACAAGTAGCAAGTATCCTAACAAAGGATTTACTAATCTATTCTACTAAAATGTTGCTGTTCGGACACGTTTATTTACTAAATTACTACCCTAGTGCGTAGGTTTGGGCTTAAACGAGTCCGAACAGTAATAAATCCTTTGTTCGGATAAATGCTATTTGCTACTCGACTAAAATACTATCCTGGTGCGAACTAGGCTTTAGAGAGAAACCTCTAAGCGAGACTCATATCGCGGTCCCTTGGATTCTCGCTTATCCAGGTTTGCTTGTTACGTCATCATTTTAGTAATATCGTCTTCTGAAAAGGTCAATATTAGCCCGGCAATACCTTGTAACGTCGGAGCGTAAGATCGATACTTGGAATGAATATGGGTGTGCTCCTTTATTGTCCTTCGATTACATCAGAGCTTCTCGAGTTGCGTCTCCGCTCCTAATTATGTTATAATAAAGTGACAAGTTCACCTACATACTGTTATCCTACAGCTTCATTGGAACGATTTCGTGATAAATAGGTCTTACGCCGTAGAGAAATCTTTTTATTGCAAACTCGGTGTAATGAAGCCGTAGGGTTTTAATGCAACCGTGGTCAGAGACGTTTTTCAGCTTTGAAAACTTAAGTCATTAAAAGTTTTATATGTGACCTCTCTGGACATCTGAAGTCAATAATAATCAAGCATTAAGGAAAGCATATAATTTGCTTCATAATTATTTCAGATAAAATAATTATCTGATTATGTAACAAAAACTCTTAGACGTCTTTACCGCTTACTTGGAGCTTGTAAGAAACTTAATTAGTCACAAATTGATCCTAACGCTAGGGCTTTATTAGACCGAAAAAACGCCTTACGCCGAAGCAAAATTTCCATTTTTTGCGCGAACTCTGTCTAATGAAGTCGTAGGGTAACAGCATTCAAAAGCAGCGGGAGAGGCGCCACACTCCAACATTGACATTCCCTAAAAGGTTCTTTCCAAAGCTATCTAAGACTTTCTCTTATTACCTTTTAAGATGCACTTTCGGATCTCGTAGATTTCGTTTGAATTAGAAACGTAGAGAATCGAGTATATTTTAGTAATTTTCAAAAAGATCAACGTAACATTTAAAGATTTTTGTATTTATAGATTTTCTAAGCAATAATATGTAAGCTTATTACTAAAAAAACTAAATTGATTATATTCTAAACTTTCACGATTGATTATTATTGGAGCTTCCGTCAAGTTGACCTAAATCTGAGCGCAGCTTTAGGTCTATGTCCTCTTAGCGTAGAGATACTAACCTTATTTAAGCTTACAGGGAATGGTGTACAATAGTCAATAAAAAAATTTTGTATTTTTTAAATAAACTATTGAACTATTAAACTATTTTGATTGGAATGTTAAAAGTAAAAGATAATAGATATATCCAAAAATATGATAATGAAATTGATTATAATCTATTCCACATGTTATCCGCTGAAAACCACAAATATAAATATTTTAATATCACGTGGGTACAAGGCGAGGGCATTGACCTTGGTTAATATAACCTGTTCTTTCGTCAATTGTCACTACTATACTTGAACTTATACCGTCAACCATATAGGTACTCTGTATAACTTTTTGGTATTCGCAAATGCATCTTGATAGTCTACCGTTGCTATAAATGTAT
>QDHC01002900.1:915179-936539 GCA_013186455.1 Papilio dardanus tibullus
ACCAGCAGCACCAGCCGGCATCGCTCGGTATGTACCGTCATACTGTTCATGTCTCAAGCTCGGCGGATTATGTACATATACAGTCCCTGGATAAGCAAGAGTCCGAGGGACCGCGATATTTGTCACCCTTATAGAGGTTTCTCATTAATCCGAGTTTCTCCCTTATGAAAGTAGCTCGTCAGGACCATAGAATGACTCGCTTATACCTTTGTCTGTACATTGTTTCCATACGTCCGTACTCTACAGTGTTACCACTGATAATATATAAGGCTAGCTTTTGATAACCTCGCTTTCTGTGTACTAGTATTTTATATTTTGAATTATTTCAGGTACTACGGTGAACGCGATGGATTTGAGCGGCTTATCCCGGAACGGACCTATATACCAACAAGACAACTCTAGAAATGGACATAACATGATGGTAACATAAATACATTATTTTGTTGACTAGCTATAGTTGGCTACTTCGTCCGCGCGAAATTAAAAAATATAGCCTATGTTACTCTGGGATAATGTAGCTTTCGAACGGTGAAAGAATTTTTGAAATCGGCCCAGTAGTTTTAGAGTTATAAGTACAATATAAAAAAATACAAATTTTCACTCTTTATAATATAAGTACAGATTATTAATTAATATAATGTCTGTGATGCGCAGCCGGTGTCGATGTCTGGCAACGTGGGTGGCGTGGGCAACGTGGGCAGCGTGGGCATGAGCAGCGGCGCGCTGGGGCTGGGCTACGTGGGCGTGGAGGGCGTGTCCCGCCTCAACCCCCGCGCCCCGGACTTCGCGCAGCGCCACCCCCTGCTGCAGCACAAGCACGCCGCACAGGTAAATATACATTTATATAGAGTTATTTAAATTATTAGCTATTAAATGACGGGTGAAATTATATTGAATTGATAAAAAAACATGCAGAAGAATCGAGGACCTCCTTTCGGAAGTTGGTTAAAAAATGTAGTGATTTGCAAAAATCGAAGCTTAGGAGGTACACTTATAACTTCAACGGCGTAATGTCTACTAGAGACCCGAACCACTCCGCCTGACGAAGCGAGAGTTCCTTAGTGTTGCCAGTAGTTCCCCATTTATACAGCCGCAAAGCGCATTTGTGAAGAGTAAAATCATGTTTGAATTTAACCCCATAGCTTCATTAGTTCGCACAAAAAAACGGAGATTTTGTGTATGTTTTTTTCGTGACATCGGTCTAATGAAGCAGTAGGGTTAGAAATTATTTTCCAAAGTAATTTTAAAATTACAAAATATTAAATTTCAACCTACAATTTTGATCAAATTTCTATTAAAGTTAATTATTTTTTAACCCAGCTGACGTATATTTCTATGTATATTGCAGCAGCTGTTCGCTGGCGGCAACAACGCGGGCAACTTGAGCACTCTGCTGATGTCGTACCAGCAGCCGGCGCCCAAGCCCGCCCCACACGCCCAGCACGCGCCCCACGCGCCCCACACCCCACAGCCACATCACCCCTACCAGGTACACACAACTGTCCATACAGATTTATGTAATTATAAGCTGTCCTGCGATGATTCCCTCTGTGGGAACTAAAAACGTAGTAAGTAACGTATGTGTTCTTCCAATCAATATTCGTTGATTCCATTCGGACATACCTTTAAACAAATATCCCTTCAATTTTAACCACAAGCGCCTTTTCAACGCGCGCTTGAAAACCATTGATATAGAACAAATGCATTTCCAAGTATGTTCTCACGTGGGTGCGCTATTAATTTTTATCGCGCAGCGTGTTGGATTTTGATCGCTTTTTTTTGTGGGGAAATCTTTTAAAGATACCCTATCTTCCGAGGGAAAGACAGGGTTATGTGAGGTTTGACTCACTAAAACCCCCTCGGTGGCTTTCCTCGAGTGCGGTAAAAGATAGTCCCGGGATCTCGTTCGACGCACCGGGACTGGGTTTTGAGCGCTAGACAAACGAAACAAGAGTCATTTTACATCGATCGTATGAGTGAGCCCATTAACAATGCGCCAACGTCGACTTTAAACGCTTTATTCCGAAACGAGAATCAGCGTTAATACTGTTGAATGTTTTACGTTTTGTACTGGTGCATTCATCAAATTTATTCCCAAATACAGAACATCCTTGTTCCTGGTACTTCTTTATGACACATAAATTGGTCCAATGAGACCCCCGGTGTATATTATTTGGTTCCGATTGTCCTTCAGTATCGTAAAATCGACGACTTATTGATTCCCGTTTGCCGCGCAGTACTATATACATTTTTTGTGGAATAAGGTAAAATGCGTCCTTGTGAATGCAGGTTAAAATTTGTGTTTTTAGATCCATTTTAGTAAATAATTGTTTGTATATGTAGTCGCTGCTGGAGCGCGGCGTGGGCGGCGGGTGGGGCGAGGAGGAGGAGCGCAAGCCGCGACCTATCGGCACTGAGCGCGCTTGGAAGCTGACCGCGGGCGAGGACTGGCCGCACGCCGCGCACGCGCAGCACCACGCGCACCTGCCGGAACACGACAGATACCAGGTTAGGAGGCAAATACAAGCTTTTACACAATTATTGTATTTACTTTAGAAATTTATAATTTTCATTGTTATTTACCTGTTTTTGTTCCTATAAAATTCCGTGATAGCTAGTAAAATATACAATCAGGGTGGGGTAACTGGTAGTGTTCCTTGGTATGCATTGAGACGGCGCGGTATCAATAGCCAATGACAGATGTTAATTGTGTTTGTACAAAAAAAGGTCTGGCATTACACGACTAATTGCTAATATCCCGTCGTTGTCCTTAATGCTACGGGCTCGTTAGACCGAGTTCGCGATATAACCGGAGTTAAACCGAAGCTAAGTCTCCGTTTATATCGCAAACTCGGTCTATAGAAGCCGAAGCTTTAGTGGAACACTGCGAATTTCGGTATCTGTACGTGCAGGGTGTGAGCGGTATGAGCGGCATGGGTGGCGTGGGCGGCGTGGGCAGCGTGGGCGGCGTGGGCGCGCACGGTCTGGAGGCGTACGGGGGCGGCGCCGCGGCGGCCGCGCTCTCCCTGATGCACGCGCTGCCGCTGCACTACCTGCCGGCGGAGCAGCCGCCGCAGCACTGGGACCAGCAGCAGCACCCACACCAGCACCACGCCGCTGAGAAACAGGTACTGGCACGAAGCCAACACGTTGCCATGGCAACAGTAATGTACAACAGCGCAGTTTGAATATGAACGTTGTGTTTGCAGCAAACATGGAGCAAGTGGACGCACTAAACGAAGCGGGCAGCGACCTCGAGGATTATATGTAACTGTAATTCTCGGCATCGGTGTAGATATTAGTGAGAAAGAATTATATTATACAGATTATCTATATACATAATAGAGAAAATGTCCTATCGAGATGAGAAGGCGCGCAGTGCCCCGCAGCGCCCCGCAGCGGCCCGCTCTATACTATGTGTTACGGCATAATAACATATTCATTTTGGATGAAACGCAAACTGGCCGATTATTAAACGTGTATTAATAAATTTGCTTGTACATGAAGATTAAATATCATATATTGATGCACTGTACCTACTGCTGTTTTTAATACCACCTGCTCTATATCTCTCTATATACTTCTCGAGTTACTTTTTTGTTTCTTAAATAGGTTTATTTGGGTAATGTGTATATTTAACTTAAATTATTTACCGAGAAGCTGCTTGTCTCGAATACAATGAAGCGCGGATTGCGCGGTAAGTTATAGGCAAATAAAGCGATGTCGAAATATAAAGTTGTTTTTGATGAGAGCCTCTTGCACTATACACTCGAGCCTGGATAAGCGAGACTCCGAGCGACCGCGATATTTGTCTCGTTTATAGAGGTTTCTCTCTAATACGAGTTTCTCGATATAGAGGTTGTCCACCGGTACCAAAGAATGATTCTCGATTATCCAAGTTTGACGGTACTTTAACTTTAACACCGCTAGCGTAATATTTTATCTATAAAAATGCTGTTGGTCCCAAATTACTACAGAGTTAATAATCCTGTTCCTTGTATGAAAATGAAAAATGATTTATTGTCATCTGAAATACGTAGGACAAATTGATCCAGGCTGTATCGCGAGGATCCAGCTCTGACCCTTAACAAGAAACATCGTTAGACGGCAACATAAGAGCAATATTAAACAATAGTAAAAAAAAAAGTTTGAACTCAAATTATAACTAAAAAGATAATTAAAAGGGGGAAAACATGCACTATATATGCTACGATAATAGCAATTATTTGACGATCATTCACAATGTATAAGCTACATGTAACTTTTAGTGTATTTCAAACAGGTTTAAAACTGTGAACATGGTCCTTCGAGCCTAACGCTCGAGTTTTTATCCATATTCGGAATTAAGTTGGAAATAAAACTACGTCAATTTAATATCTTTGTATATTTTAAAAATAAAAACAATAAAAAGAAGCGATTCTATTTAAAATCAATATAAAAAATATGTACTTTAGTTATAAATGTTCCTAAAACACCTTACAATTTACTACACTGAAATTTTGGCCATGTAAATTTTAGAAAAATAATAATAATAATCCAATTATTTTACTCATTCTTGACATTTTTTTTAATTTTTTTTTTATTCATAGTTATAAAAAGTAAATGCCTTTGGAAATCACTGGATACACTTAAAAAGTAAATAAAAAATTGTGTTCTTATAACCTATAATGCGTTCTACAATTCAGTGTGTCTCTCCGAGATCCTCTTGTGCAAGTCGTCGTGCATCTTCTCAACCTTCCTGGAGTGCTTCTTGATCTGCTGCTGCTGCTCCGCGAACCTGTCCATCTTGTCGCCGGCCGCAGCCACCTGATACACACAACTTGGTTACCTTACGGCCTCATTAGACCGACTTCGATATAAATGGATTTACGCCGTTTTTATCGCGAACTCGGACTAATGAAGCCGTAGTGTCATTAATATACAATTTTATTATATTGTGTACAAATGTTTAATCCAAAAAGCAACTATAAAATAAAATTGAACATGCAGAACATTTGATCTCTTACCGGGCTTTTAAAAATTAACCTTAAAACAATCTATTGTATTACACTATGAAATATTTAAAAAAATGATCAAATGAAGACTAGAAATGACACAGTTATCATACAAATAGAAATAAAATTAAATAAAAGCTCGTATGATAAGTAATGAAATAAAATAAAAAAGTAAAGCGTGTCGCGACCTTGGAGTGATGTTTCTCTAGATTGCTTACGTGGTCCGCCTGCAGGTGGCGCAGCTTCAGCAGCCGCGACTCGTAGTGCTGCAGCTCCACCTGCCGGACAAGTACACTCACATCACTCCAAGAACAATAAGTCAAGAAAAACAATTATTTTATACTCTGATTTCCACAAATCATTGAACATTCATTTGAAAGTTAATACATAAAAGAAATATCTTGTTTTTCGGCAATAAAGGGTATATAAAAAACGAAGTAAAAGAAATATCTTGTTTTTCGGCAATAAAAGGTATATAAAAACGCTTTTTTTTTAATTTATGTTCCGTAAAAAAATGTTGCCAACCACATAGAACTATTTCTATAGAATTATGAAAATCGGACATCCAGGAGTCAAGTTATGAACTAACAAAAAGGACATCAAAAAAACATACCTCCTTTTTGGAAGACGGTTAAAAACTTACCGAACTCTTCTATTTATTCGCTTGATGAAAGTTGAATTGGACCGATGATAACCGTCTCGCCCTCTGAATGAGCTACATTCAAACCATTATGATTTGTCTTCAGCTCATAGAGAGGGAAAGAGGCTTTTCTTCCAAAACAAATGCTGTATAAATACTTAAACACAATAATTCATTATAATGTTGTTCCGCTGGAAATCCACGTCTCTTTGTCATCAATGTTTATCAAAAGTAAATTGTGTTGCAATGATAACACAACAATCAATCCACTTTCAATTACACTGTTACAAACATCCTAGCAAATAAATAGTATTAAATCTAAAATAATTTGAGCAGCACGGTCAAGCCGAGCCGAGGGAGACGGTGAGCTGAGCGGCCTCAAATGTGCCTGCGTCCCAACAACAAAAAGCTGAGCTAAACGAGACCAATGGCATAACGCAGCAGTCTCATTTGACACAGCTTGGCTCTCTAGAAAATTTCGTGTCTTTCTGACACATATATATCATTTCTCTTTGTTGGAGGGGACACAAGTATGCAGTTTCGTATGAAAGTAGAAAATGGGTCCGCCCAGCTCTCTCTCACCTCTTTAGTCTTTTGCGGTGGATGCTCGGCTTTACACCTATATTTAACATGTACAAAGTGATGACGTCACATACCTTGATGGAGGCGAGCTCGTCCACGGTGAAGTTGGCGGCGGCGGCTTGCCGCCACAGACCCTGCACCTTCGGCTCCACGAACTCCTTGTTGTTGGGACCTACACATCCCACTCAACTTTATAAATTTACTTTTGTATGATTGTTATCATAAATAGAGTAAGATGTCTCACAAAAAAAATACTAACGTTGATTCAATAATAATACAAGCATTACGGCTTCATTAGACCGATGTCACGTATAAAACGGCCTTACGCCGAAGATAAGATTTTAATTTAGTGCATTTTTCAAAGAATAGTTTTTAAACCAGCGCTTGACACACTACTTCCACCAGATATGGCCCATAGATAATAAAATATTCACTTTATTAGATACCTATTCACCTATAAGAATTATTACATTATTTTATTATGAAGTTAGGTTGTTTTTTTATAAAATAAAGGGTAACCTCTAGCGGCGATGCGCTGCAGGCGGTCGTATCCATCGCGCAGTCCGCGGTGCTTGTCGCGCAGCAAGTTGGCCTTGTCCACAAAGTCCTTGTTCAACACCTCATTCGTTTCCAAGTTTACTTCATTGAAGTTCACCATTTCTTCATCGTTGATCGCATCTAGAAATATTGGTTGGTATTATTTAAGAAAAACTACTGTAACTGTAACACTTATACTGGCCTTAATGTAAATGTCTAAATTAATCATACAAACTTCTACATCTGTTAGATTGGTGCTTACTTTAAGATTCGTTTTAATATTCGGCGATTATGTTAAGTGGTCTAAATTAATGTATCTACTGAGAAATATTGAATACAATTTTTAAAACTATAGAAAAACTTACTTTTAAAACCTTCATGTCCCTCAGTCTCCACATTACCGAGCAGATCATAGTACTGGTAGATCTTCTCCTGGTGGTGTGTGAACTCCTCGCGGAGCGCCGCCAGCTCCTCCGGCGTGAACCCTGACGCCTCCGCCTTCGACCACAGCATGTTCAGCTTCTTGTCTTTGAATAGACTTCGGTTTATATATTCATCCATCGCTGAATTGTGCTCCTGTATGTAATTATTGTTATGCTTAGGCTTCATTAGACAGAGTTCATGATAAAATCGTAGATCAAAGGAGTCCTTTTTTATCGTGAACTTGATCAATTAAGAGTAGGCATTAAAGTTATATTATTAAATTAAAAAAGAAATGTCCTAAATATAATTATTTACTACATATTAGTCTACCTAGGTCTTTTATTTCATTAAAATCTCTTAAGCTGTTATGAAGTTATGCTGTAACAAATATTCCTACATCCAAGCTTACTTTTACAATATAACAGAGATAAAAATAATAAAAACACATGTGTTAATGAACAAAGAGATATGCATTCAATTTTAATCATAATTAGGTCAGTGACTGAAATCATAATCATTTAAAAACATGGACAATGATTTGAACTTTTAAATCATTGCAATGTTAATTATTTTATGAGTCTCTTTGTATGTCAATGATGTCATCTTCACTTCATCTTGTGTATTCATTTTATTACAAAAATAAATAGCAGAGAATAGATTAACATATTTATAATATTGATATAAACTCCATCAAATATTATATTTTTATAATATAAAGTGACAAACAAGCAAGCGGCTACCTGGATTCGCTGAAATAGTGATGAAACCCCTGCCCATAGACATCTGCAATTGCAGAGGTGTTGCATACCTTTAGTCTACTGAGGAGGAGACACACAAGAGGATAATTTCTCTTCCTGTGCGTCCCCTCCTGCACCAAATCCAATTTCTCTTCCGATAATTTTATTATAAGGATAGGAAGGGAAAGTGGATAAAATTAAGCCTGCTATCCTTAACAACTATATTTTAAGGAACTCTTGCCCTGTAATGTTTGATGTAAAATATTAAAATGGATAGCACTAGCCAACACTACAAAAGTGAGATAAGAACAGGGAGATGATACATACAGGGTCCATTTTCTGTCTCCCGACATGCTTGTCATCAAAATGTTCTCTTAAACCATAGACATTCATGATATTGGTGAGTTTGCGACGTAACTCCGCCTCCTTATACCCTTCCTTGTCACCTCCCTCACTCTTTACTCTCTTGTATGTCATCTCTTCTTTGTCTTGGATCATTAAATCACTGTACAGCGACTTTAGTTTGGGCTCTGTTAGACGCTGAAATTATAATTAATTTTATGTTAGCCAGTAATGGCAGTTGTTACTTTGAATGTGAAAGAAACTTAGTTATAAGTAATTTATCAGGATTGCTTGTGATAAGTGAATCCCCAATTATTGTTCTAGAAATTGTTAGAAATTCTACGTTCTTCAAGCAAATGGCTCATGCATAATATGCTGTTTAATTTTATTTCAGAACTTACTAAGATAAATTACCTGTTGTGCTTTTGTCCACAAAATATTCAGTTTATTCATTCTAAATGGCTTTTGTAAATTCCTAAAGTCCACATCACTCTTCTTTTTCTGATTAGCCGACTTGCTGTATTTATTTTCACATAAAACATTAGAAAGTAAGACGAACAATGTAAAAAAGAGTAATATTTTGAGTTCCATTCTGAAGTAAATACTAAATACCAAGGAAGATTATTTAATAAAAATCCACCAATTTGATCTCGAACAAAAATAAAACAAACTCCCTCCGGCTTTGATCGATTTGTTAAGAATTGACAGATGACTGACAGTGGCAGATCAGATGCGAAAGATGGTGACTGAGCATCGTATAAAAAAATAAAAATGCAGATTACAAAGAGGAAGAATGCAATAGTTAATTTTATTAAATGTTATTTTTCGATCACATATTAGAACCAAAAATGATTTATGTTATGATAATTTAAAATAAAAAATCTGGTTATAGACGATTCGATTGTAACTCTGTCACACTTAAAATCGAACGTTTACGGTCAAGACTACACATCACTACAACGAACACCTTTCTTGACTCGACTTGAGTTTTTTCGAGTTTGTCTCGATTTGACAGTTGCGTCTGGTTGCGTGTATTGTTGCACTGTTATCGCTTGGTCTTTAGCGCATTTTATTTTGATAAATAATCCATTGCCAATTTATAAGCACGCGGCTGTGCTCAGAACTCGGTCTACCTCCTCGTGTTATTCCGTGATAAAACATTCATTGCCTACTAATTGGACTCCAACAAGGATGAGTTTTCTTGTGAGATTCCGATCCTTTTCTGTAAACTGCATCTTTGTGTAGGAACGCTCTCGCAGGCACGTACTTACGTCTGGCCATCAGCACTTTCTCTCGCTGATGCGTTGCCATTGTTGAGTAGTTGATACTGTTGTTTCTTGTGTGCATTGAGTCTGGCGGAAACCGACATCGAAGTAAACGTATGTTAGTGTATGAATAAATAGTTTTAAGAAGTACCGTGTAGTGTGATGTGCCAGTGATGGTTGAGAGGGACGGGATGCGGCGCGGCGGTGGCGGCGGCGGCGGCGGCGGGTGCAGCTGGGGCGGCGGCGTGCTCGGGCGCTGGTCGCTCCGGCGCCTGCTGCTGGACAGCCCACTTGTGGGCAGAAGACTTGCACACTCAGGTATCTTACAAAATACTAGCGAAAATGGACAGATCATCAGGATAGTTACCTTTATCATTTCAAGTCATCATGTAACTTATAGTATCTATCATCTTTATGAAGAAAGGACATAAAAAATAATAGTTTGTAAAGTTGAAATGGTTTTATTTTAAGTAAATATAGATGATTTTTTTTCTTCTTTTGAGTACATTGGAGCTTACTTTGCTCAGTAATATTTAAAGTCAATAATTTTCAAAAAAGCTTCATTTTCTATAATTACTAAAACATATTCAGAGATTTACTTTTATTTATTTGACCACACATAATGTTATATTTTAGTTTGACAAAAATCATAGTCCACTAAATTGTAATGGCCGTAACCAATTGTAAAGCATTGAGACAATAAGGCCTCCAGTCAAATAGGTCAATGCTACCCGCCTTTGACCGTCAATCACGGGAATCTCACCTTTAAACACTAACACACAAGATTCCTATTATCTAAAACTTTAAGTCTTTTACCATTACTCTATCACACAATTATAAGAGGGTAAACTTGAATTTTAGAAAAGTAAATTTCTGTTTTTGTAATTTTCAGCTATTTTACAAAGTTCCCCATTATTTCCCACTTCTTCTTCTTTAATTTAAGGTTTTTGACCTTGTCGGTGGAGTTCCTTCCAACACTCTCTTTCCTATGCCAAGATCTTGATCTTCTGATAAGACGTGACGTCCACTTTATTTTTTATTTGATCTATATATTTCCCACTACAGATAAAAATTACAATACCATTTATAGCTATGGATAAATAGAATATTGTGAAAAATAATGGCAAAAAATACAATTTAAAACACTTAGCATAATATTGTCATTTGAAAGTTGTATTGTGAGCTTTTTCTCTACAAAAAAGTTGACGTAAAAAAACATACAGACAAATTGAGAACCTACTTCTTTTGAAAGTTGGTTAAAAACTAAATAGTTTCTACAGGAAAACTCGCCAGTCTTTTAGCATGTTATGAATTTGATCCTGTGTTATTCATTTTTAACCTTTGCCTTATTTTTTCCTTGACTTGTTATCAGGAACAAAATATGTAGTATGATTCATATTAGATATGTAACATATCTTATCAAATGTATTTTATTTGTCAGCATTTACTTTCTATATCTACTCCTTATCTATAAGGAATTGTTTTTATTTTAATTATTTCAAGTCATATTTAATCTATGAGAATAAATATAAATCAAGAGCTTATTTTTAATAGTAATAGTGGTCAACTCCATCCCCTTTGATTTGTGAAAACAGCACTAGTGTTTGTAATACACCACTTTTGAAAAAAACCTAAAGTGTTTTGTCCCCTTATTCATTTCTAAGCCATTTTAAAGATTTGATAACTTTAACTTGTTCTTGGATGACACAAATTCATCAATATACTAATATTATAAACTGAAAAACTATGTATTTTTGAAGTTTTGTATGTATTGAAGTAACTCAAAAACTACTAGGCTGATATCAAAAAATCTTTCACAATTAGAAAGCTACATTATCCCCGAGTAACATAGGCTGTATTATTTAATTTGTGTTTGAAAAAGTAAGAAAAAAAAGGTATTTAAGTAAAAAGGTAAGTGTTAGAATTTCTTAGAAATTATTAAATTGAACCCATAATAGATGAATCTTAATTAAATTTCTTACCTATACTATTGTGACCTTTCTAGCTATCTATTGTAAAAAAGTAATTAATAAAATAAAAAACTTATTACTTTTAAATGTCAGCTATTATCGAACATTTTTCCTTGTTTAAGCTGTATGTAAAAAACATTTTATTATTCAATACATATTACATCAGTTAGAACTCCTTGAATTGCTTGAATTCATTATATAAATTTAGTTTTTTTTAATCTTTTTTACACTAATGAGATGATTACTTAAGTTTTTTGCCACTTTGTTGGACTTCGTTTTTAACAGTCAATATTACCTCAATAAATTATACAACAAAAGTAATTTTGCAACAAAATACAGTCAAACCTGCATAAGCGAGAAACCTCTATAGGTCAGAGTCATTCTATGTCCCTGACAAGCTACCTCCATAAGCAAGATAAACGGATTAAAGAGAAACCTCAATAAGCAAAACAAAAAAGAGCTCCCTTGGATATATTTTGCTATAAAGTTGTGTAGGAATATATTATAAATTGTACTTTCAATTAGACACACACAAACTAAATTCGATAAGAATGTAATGTTAACCTCGTTTTCAGACTGAAATAAAATTTTGGTTCACATTTCATGTAAACACTTTATTCATATCTATGAAATTGCAATCGGACGCAAAAACTTATTTGTTTGTAAAAAAATATAAAAATAAATCTTAAGGTCCGTTTCCGCAACGTTTCACGGTAGCAGACGAGGCACGGTGGAAACGCACCTTTACATCGTTAAATCGTACTTAAACGAGATATGCCATACTTTCATACCTCGACTTGGTATTGTAAAAAAAATTAGTCCGTTGTGTTTTATGGCAAGGTAAAAAACTGATCATGCCACGTCCACCGCTGTAAAGCCTTGTTCGCACCAGGATAGTATTTTAGTCCAGTAGCAAGTAGCATTTATCCGAACAAAGGGTTTACTACTGTTCGGACTCGTTTAAGCCTATACCTACACACTAGGATAGTAATGTAGGAACTAAACGTGTCCGAACAGCAACATTTTAGTACATTAGATTAGTAAATCCTTTGTTCGGATACTTGCGATTTGCTACTCGGCTAAAATACTATACTGGTGCGTACTAGGCTTTAAAGCGATTACGGCCGTTTGTAGCACAATCTTATCTATACAGGATAATTATAGTATCCGTCTTAAATTCTTACGTTTTGATAAAAAACAAAATTATAAAATACTAGCTGTTGTGCGCGACTTTGTCTGCGTGGAATTAAATAATTATTATTGTTATTCGGGGATAATATAGGTTTTTAATGGTGAAAGAATTTTTGAAATCGGCCCAGTAGTTCTTGAGTTATTTCAATACAAACAAAAATACAAAGTTTCTCTCTTTGAAATATTAGTATAGACTACCTGTTGCACGCAGCTCTGTCTTCTCGAAATTAAACATATTAGTAGCCTATGTGTCCTTCCAGACTCTGTTCTACATCTGTTTCCATCGTGATCAGATGAGATGTTCTTGAGCTGCATATAAGGCATTCATCGATCCATCCAAAATATCTCATTTAAAATTAGTCAGAAGTATAAGATATCAATAAGTGATCATGCTTACTGGTAAAAGCAGATTTTTTATTTTCTTTTCTATCGAATACCAAAACTTATCAACGAGTACCTACATGTTTTTTATGTTTGTCCTCGATCACGGTTCATCATCATCATCATCAGCCTTTCTCTGTCCACTGCTGGACGTAGGCCTTCACGGTTATGCTTTGAAAATTATATTGTTTTTTTTTTCAAAATAATCGGTATTAGAGTCGTAATTTTGTTGAAATGTTCGATTATATCAGTCTGATCTTTTTATCTCGTGTACTATTAATTATGTATGGGCTAACATTCCTCTTGGAAGTTTAATAGTAATGTCTGCGCGGCCATGTTTTCCAAGTAAGAGGCCGTTAATTTTACTTGCAAATCCCCCAATAGCCATTCAGCCCACGCTCCTTGTACTATTTATAGAATTCCGCATAACTTCAACTAGACGTTGGACTATGCCTAAGTTAACACCCTAAAGCCTAGTTCGCACCAGGATAGTATTTTAGTGGAGTAGCAAGTAGCATTTATCCGAACAAAGGGTTTACTACTGTTCGGACTCGTTTAAGCATAAACCTACGCACTAGGGTAGTAATTTAGTAACTGAACGTGTCCGAACAGCAACATTTTAGTAGAATAGATTAGTAAATTCTTTGTTCGGATACTTGCTACTTGCTTCTCGACTAAAATACTATCCTAGTGCGTACAAGGCTTCAGTGCCACCGTGTTGCGAGCTTAATACGTAAAAATGTCGTTGGTGGTATTTTGATCCTACAATGCGAAATGTTAGATTCTCGTGCAGAAACAAAATATTAAAAAAAAAGTGTTGCTAACGTCAAAGACATGAAAGATGCATAAGCAGCAAGATGGAAAGAAAAAAAAATGTGGAATTTTATATTGATATTATTTTATAATTGTATGATCAAAAAACTATTATACTTTGCTTCTGTTTCTTTATTTTTCTAAAATCTTTTTTGAAGGACGTATAAATAAGATTTTCCCAACATAATTCATACAAAATCATAACACGTATTAAGAAATCTGTATGAAAACATTAAACATGTTTGAAATACGATTTGTTGTTAATTAATAACGATATACTAAACAATGTGAAGTTAACAAGTTTATACAATTTTACGATGAGTTTGAAGGAAACCGTAAAAACGTAATTCGTACAACTATAACCATTATTTCTTAGAGATTAAGAGCTATATTAGCTTGATATACTTAATCTGTAGTTTGTTAATAGTAGTAGACCTCGAGATTTAGCGAGCGGTATCCCGTTACAAGTCTCAAGAGAATGGGTCCGAGGCGTTACGACTCTTTGACATTAGGGTGTGTTCATACTGATGGAAAACCATTGTTTTATTGTAACATTGATAATATGCTTTGACTTGCCTTTTTCACCCAGAATTATTTATTTAAGCTGTTGAAAGGAGTCCTTTAGGACTAAGGACTTCCTTACCAACCATAACACCTTCTTCGCATTATGATAGCATTTTAGTCGAGTAGGAAGTATCGGGACAAAGGATTTACTAATCTACTCTACTAAAATGTTGCTGTTCGGACATGTTTAGTTATTATATTACTTGGTACTCGACTAAAATATTGTACTATCATAGTGCGTACAAGACATAAGTGATAAGTTTGGTAACTTTGTTTTGCCAGAAAATATGTAACGAAATAAATTTAATCTAAAATAAGCAGTCGACTATTTATAGTTATATCGTTACTAAAATGATCTTGTAATTGTAATTAGTAACACTATTAGTAACGGTTTTTATAGCGGTTTGGTTGCTTTATTGTTTACGATTATTTAGCAGTAATTTCATTAACCCTTAGTAGCCTGATTTACGAATGTGTTTGTTATTTACAATTTCGTTGGAAAGAATATTATACAACAGTAAAATACGTACTGCCAACCTATTAAAAAAAGTAATAGTGATGTGAACATTCTGTTTAAAAGATTGGTATCAAAATTGAAACTCTAGGTTATTGAGAGTTAGGCATTACCTTTTTAAATAATTAGTAACGTACAGCAATAAGTTGGCATTGTGTTTAAATAAAAATAAAATCGGTTTATTAGAGTTGCATATTGATGTCGTTTTTTTTCCATAGACCTATATTCTTGGGGTATTTTTTCTCCACGGCCAAAAACGCGTGGTTATACATCAAATTGGACAGAAGATGATGTTAAATAAAATAAAAATTGTATCAATGTAAACACGTCTTTACAAAAATGTCAAAGGTCTCATCATGAATCGAATCGAATATCGATTCGAGTATTCGTAACTTTCTAATCGAGATGTGAAGGGTAAAATAGAATGGCGTTTGATTGTCTATCAGCGGAGATGATAGGCAGAGTGAGCGTGCAATTAATGTACTATTTGATAACTTAGAATGGATGCGGCACTTTCTATTAATATTGTTTTTATTGTCCGATTGAATTAATAATGAATTTTATAATTCATCTTAATATCCAAGTGTTTGTAGAAATTAATAATTTACTTATTAAAATTACCTCCTTCTGTTGGAAGTCGGATAAAAATGAATGTTTGAATTTATTTCCAGTACGGCGCAACGGATCGGAATAAAATTGGGCAAAGAACTTCTAACCCTATGGCTTTATTAGACCGATGTTACGCAAATAACAGCCTTACGCCGAAGCAAAATATTTTTATCGCGAACTCGGTGTAATGAAGCCCAAGGGTAACAAACTTACTAGGTTTTTTGTATCTTCGCGGGCAACAACTAGTACTCTTAATAAATAAGTCTACAGTCCCTTAGATTATGGACATAAGGTAATTGAGTAAATTACAATATTAAAATCGAATGTTATACAAGTTCACAATAATTACCTTGTATATGTGTTACAAGGTTTATACACAAATTAATATTTTATTTCGCGCTGATTTAATGAGACGTAATATCATAATTTAAAGTTCATGGTAAATCTTTAACAATTTAAATTAATTAATCGGTTTTAGTATGTGCAATCGTTGCTTTAACGACGCATATAAAATTTAACATACATTACGAAAAACATTAACAAACTGTTAAGCTTAGATACAACTTTAAACAATATTTGTATGGTTTAAACTTCAAACAAAGGATTATTTAAGCATCACCTTTACATATCTAGAAGAGATACCGTATTATAAACTGAATATTACGCAAGCAGTACATTTAGCTTTATCTAACTAAAACTACACTAAAACAATCCTTAGTAACCACCAAACAATTCCTTCTGTGATAGTCTGGGACAAAAGATTCTATAAAAGGTAGACAAACAGGGGGGTTACATTTACAGATTGCATAGCAAACGACAAAGATATATGGTACTGACAATGACTTTCGATATCTCACACGTGACAAGCACATGACTTATTAAATGTTATTGTCATTTTCATACATTTTTGTGGATTCCATCAGCGATATCGCCAATCGAAAGGTGGCGTAAAGGTGGGTAACCCCCCGGTTGGCAACAGACTTGGTAACCGGTTACTTACCACCTAGAAGCATTGTTTATAACTAACTAGCTGTTGTGCGCGACTTTGTCCGCGTGGGATTCAATAATATAGCCTATGTTACTTGGAGACAATGTAGCTATCTAATGGTGAAATTTTTTTTGAAATCGGTGCAGTAGTTCTTGAGTTATTTCAATACATACAAAAATACAAAGTTTCTCTCTTTATAATATTAGTATAGATAAATGTTTCTCGTACTTGTAATTATTTCAGACAGTATATACATAGACGGTTGTTACCTTGTCTATTCAATCTCATAGTAAATACTTTGTAAATATTAATACGCCATTAAAGGTTACGTTCTCTACCTTCAACTGAACCTTACAAGATACCTCGTAAAATGAACTTGTGTCCGCTGGGAAATTATGTCGGATATTGTTGAACTTTGCTTCGTAAATCTTATAAACAATATGTTCCCATACCTTGTATCTAAGAATATACTTTTATAGGCTTTCAAAAGGTTAACTCTATTCGCTTCATTCCGAAACGAGAATCAGGGTTAAGGTTAAAGGTTTCGACCCATGAACGGCTCCATTCTCGCAACTCCACGACTAGCGCGTATTTTGCGTGAATACACTATCTTTGAATTTCTTCGCCGATATGTGCAGGTTGCATCACGATGTTTTCCTTCACCTAAGAGCGTCGGTAAATATGTACATATGAAAATTGAAAAACACATCGGTATATGTCGGGATTCGAACTCGGGACCTGCGGTTTACAAGTCAAGAGCTAAACCCCTAAGCTACCGACGCTCTCAGAATAAGGGTTATTACTGTTGTACTTTCTACGTTTGGTACTGGTACATACATAAAATTTATTCCAAAATAAAGAACATCCTTGGTCCTGGTACTTCTTATGATACATAATTTGGTCCGATGAGACCCCTGGTCTGTCTTAGTTCCGAGTGTCCAGTATCGTATAATCGACGACTTATTGGTCCTCATTTATCGCAGTACTTTTTGTTCGGAATAAGTTTATAAAATCGTAGTGACACTGAAAGTGTTAATCCGTTTTGTCTATACTTATCCATTGATTGTTTTGAGATATGAACGAAAGAGTCTATGACGTCACTCCAGTCATAACAAGCATAGCATCCGTGGTATCCAGCGTGTCGTATTAGCTGATTGTGAATGCTTCTCGAAGGATATTCTAGAATAATCTATATTGTCTATGGTTGTATTCTTAACTTAAACAATACTGCAGATAAAACTCATGGTAGTTCCCACTGTTTTATAAGA
This sequence comes from Papilio dardanus tibullus, assembly GCA_013186455.1. Lineage (NCBI taxonomy): Eukaryota > Metazoa > Arthropoda > Insecta > Lepidoptera > Papilionidae > Papilio > Papilio dardanus. The sequence continues at coordinate 932,998 of QDHC01002900.1, forward strand.
ACTATTGTCTTAATTTCTATACCTAAAGAATATTACAAGTTAAATTCAATAGTAGATAATCTACTATGAAGGAAGCAACGTAAATTGATATTCCATTTAATTTGGTAGATAGCGCTGTTTAGTTTTACATTTTTTATTAAATTTTATGTCATTATTGTAAGCGATAGTGCTATATGTCAAGTACGACCGGAGGATTGGCCTCGCCCTGACTGCAACCAGTTCACCGTGTTCTTAGATTTGGAGCAAGCGCCTAGAGAATTGTTCGCCGATTTAAATCTAGACTAGCCAGAGTATTTTCGTTTAAGTTTGAACCTTATTCTTTAATAGCTTAAGTACCAAAATGCTTAGCAGCTTGAGCTTGATTCAGTGAAAATATGCACTAAAAAGTTCAGAACAGGATTTGTGGAGTTGCTTAGAGGTTGTAATGACATTTGCGTAGCTTTCGTACGAACGAACTCATAGTAATGTTGATAGTTACCTTGTCATCTCCTTAAAAAAAGGTTTCGACCTATGATGGGCTCCATTTTCCGCAACTCCACGACTAGCGCGTATTTTGCGTGAATACACATATATTTGAATTTCTTCGCCGATATGTGCAGGTTGCATCACCTTCACCTAAGAGCGTCGGTAAATATGTACATATGAAAATCGAAAATCGAAAAACACATTGGTACATAGTGGGATTTGAACTCTGGACCTGCGGTTTACAAGTCAAGAGCTAAACCCCTGAGCCACTAATCCTAATTTGTAACTTACATTGTTTTTTTATTTCACTCCCCAAAATAACTTTCATATTATTGTTCATCCTTGAACTAGGTTTTAAATAAATTTGATAAGTTTGCTTAGTGTGTCAATATTTTTATCACCTATGTACACTGATAGCGGTCTAGTATTAACACATTGTGTAATGACAGAGGTCACGTCCCCCACGAATACGTAGTAAGGTCTGACACGTACTATCTATACTTAGAAGGCATTGAAAGACTTCGTACCCAGGTACCTATTATTTATGGGCCTAGAATTAAATGTTAACAATCTTTACTAATTTCTTACTAATATTATTAAGGAGAAAATTTACATGGTTGGCTGTTTGTATGAAGGCTCAACATACCTCAATGAAAAGCACAGATACAGAATATAGTCAGGTTCAACACATAGGCTACAAACTTATAAAGTACAAACATAGTAAATGTTTTAGTTCTGCGCGGACGGAGTTGGGGGCGAAGAGCTATTGAATAATACGAGGATTTTTTTTTCTTTAACATAATTAAGTACACAATTATTTTATTAATTATCGTTTTTAAAACTATTGTTTATTTTTAAATTAACTCACACGATGATAAGATAATCAGCAGTCAACATAATCAATGAAAACAATAAGATTTATATACAAAATTTAAAACAAACACAAAGAAAATATACCCAAGATTATGTATATTAAAGATGAAGATAAAATTAATTGTCCTCTTACTGTATGTCTCCTCCTCCTTAGATTAAGGGCAGGCAACGCATTTGCAATTGCAGATATCTATAGGCAGCGGTCGCTTCGCTATTTCAGCGAATCCAGGTGGCCGCTTGCTCGTTTGCCACTTTATAATGTAAAAAAAATAAATATATTTTATTTTGTGCCTGTCTCTTTGTATGATTTAAAAAAAAAACGATTCCAACTGCTCACCGAACAAATGACGACAAGGATGATATTACGGTTTTGCAAAACTGTTACATAACTATAAACCCAAGAGAAAGCTACATATTTAAAAGTCGTATCAGTATTCGGCTTTAAGTTATTTAACATTATCTTAAAGGAAATGGAAGTGACTTAAATATCCTCTGAAGAACAACCTCGCCAAGAAAAGCAAGGCTGTTTTGGACCGGAATCAATGTATACAATAAACAGTTTCGGCTCACTTGCTTTGATGTGCGCGGCTTCCTTTATTTGAATGCCAATATTAAGTACAATAAGGCATTGTTATCACACCATTTAACAAAGTATCAGCTCATTGAGTTACAATAAAATTGTACAATAATAAACAATTGAAGGCTTCTAAGTGTTTTTAAAGTAATTGCTCACAAAACATAATATGTAATTACAATGTCACTTTATTACTAGCTTTTAAACGTGATTTGGTTTGCACAGAATTAAAAAATATAGCCTATGTTACTCGGGGATAATGTAATTTTCCAATGGTAAAAGATTTTTTAAAATCGGCTCAGTAGTTTTTGAGTTTATCCGGATCAAACAAAATTAATTCTTTTTGTGTTCATACAAAATAACACATTGGCTCAATGTGTTCAATGTTGTCATATTGTTGATGTACTCCACATGACGATTTCTAATTATGTTATCATATTATGTAAACATATCGTTTGTTTATAAAATTATCTTTTATTACGCAACTGAGGTTCGTCGATTGCCGGTTTCCTATACTCGTATGAACATATATTATATCCCATTTGAAATCAACGCTTTATTCTTGTAAATATACAAAGGCCTAATATTATTTACAGCCCATTAGACTTTTACATTTTATCTTCGAAAAATTAGTTTTGTGAAAATGTAGAATAAAGTGTTATTAAGGTTTAAAAACTTGATTTTTTGGAATTTTCCACGAATATATGCGAAGTAAACATTGTTTATAATATTTATGCTTTCATTTTACAATTTACAATTTACATACAAGTTAAGAAAGCGCCACGACTTCCGGCTACATTTACTTAAGGCATTACAACATCGCTTGTTGGACCTCAACTGATTTCGCTTGTATATTCATGCAATTATAGACCGCAATGTATTAGCAATAATGTACATTAAGGCTTGCTTTTGTGAGTAACAAAATAAGAATATTAACTCGCAATTATCCGCTTTCATGTATGTGACGAGTTAGAACGGATAGAGTTTGTTTAGTTTTTGTTTTCTCATCAAATAGGCCAGTTATCAGGAAGGCATGACTCTGCTAAACGCGATACTTGGTCACGAAAATAATGGTATCTTTAGAAGTGGAGGCGAAGGACAAACATTAGTGAACTACTTATATTTTCGGCGGAAGAATTGTTCTTTACGGATGTTAATTAGTATTTTATTTTAGAGCGTCGGTGGCTCAGGGGTTTAGCTCTTGACTTGTAAACTGCAGGTCCTGAGTTCGAATCCCGCCATGTACCAATGTGTTTTTCGATTTTCGATTTTTATATGTACACATTTACCCGACGCTCTTAGGTGAAGGAAAAACATCGTGATGCCACCTGCACATATCGGCGAAGAAATTCAAAGATATGTGTATTCACGCAAAATACGCGCTAGTCGTGGAGTTGTGGAAAATGGAGCCCATCATGGGTCGAACCTTACCTTTTTAATATTTTTTTTTATTTATATTTGTTTTATTATATTTAAATAACGTGATATAGACCCACTATGGTATTTATAATGCAAATTCCACTTTAGAACTGGCCATAACTTTTCGACATGACTACGCGAACAATAGTGCAATTTGAATTTGATTTTCTTTACAGCCAGTAACTTCTACGCGTCAGACTGCGTTTGTTGT
>QDHC01002901.1:0-11118 GCA_013186455.1 Papilio dardanus tibullus
CGTGATGTCTGCACATATCGGCAAAGAAATTCAAAGATTTGTGTGAAGTCGACCAACCCGCATTGGGCCGACGTGTTTGACTATGGCCTAGTCATCCCTCAGATGATAAAAAAGATAATTAAAGAAAATGTGAAAGAAAAATAAGTTTATTCAAAAGATAAAATCTTTACAGATTTTATAACATAACATAGCTAAGTTGAGAGCAAGCAGACACTGATAGTTAAGTGCTTAATGTATCCGTAGAGGCATCGCGCAGATTGAAATTGAAATTGTTTAAGGGTCGTTTCCACTATTGCGACCCGGCGCGATTTTGCTCCATTACTTTCATCTATTCTACGAGTACCACCATCATACTACTATACGCTAATGACATAGTGTTTAATACTCGTTATAGATTTTAAAATATTTCTCCATGAAACTTTACTTAACAGAAATTTTGTGAAGTGCTAAAATGCTTCGCCGTCAAAGAGACGTTGCCGAGATGTTATTGGTTGATTTAATTTTGGAATCGCTTTATTTAGTTTAAAGTTAAGATTCACGTGGAATATATAACAATGCCGTCATGCTGATGTTTATTTTGAGATGTTATTCTAATCTAAAAAAAACGACAGCGATATGAATGCTAAGTGTGTAGTATTGTTCCGCCCAAGAAGGGCTCCGTTTTCCGCAACTCCACGACTAGCGCGTATTTTGCGTGACTTCACAAATATCTTTGAATTTCTTCGTCGATATGTGCAGACATCACGATGTTTTCCTTCATCCTAAGAGCGTCGGGTACTTATACGAAGGCAAGTGAGTGTAATTTATTTATGTTCACGATATACTTGAATAATACGAGCTTAACGGCTGAATGTTCAAACGCCGCTCAAATTAAGCGTCACTTAAAATCCGAGTGATCCGAGCGTGGACTTAACATGTAGACGCTCTTCCGAGTATTTTAATGGTAAAAAATTCATTGCGATTTTTAGTCGGGTTCGTGGAGCTCTTGTTTAATTAAAGTCTACTTTATGAAAGTAACTTCAGTTTTAATATTTTACCAGCGGAATAAGCTCTAATGGGAAACGTTTATTATAGAATCCTTTATAACTTCCTGTCGGGTGCCACAAGCGACTGTTCGATACAAACAAGCTTTTGTGTTCAACAAAAACTAATTATTGCTCATAGTTTATTATGAGACTTTTGAATAGTTTTCAATAATTCATTTATGATTCATCATCATCATCACCACCATCATCTTCAGTCTTTATCAACCTATTGGACGTTGGCCTTCCCCAATGCCATATCAGTTATTTTATTTATTTATAATATAAGGTTACATTACTTAATATCTATAACCTACACGCTAATTAAAGTAAATAATTTTTCAAGAAAATTATTTTTTCGGATGATAATAATAAGAAACCTCAACAACATATAATATCAAGGTGCTGACTTACAAATAATTAACTTTCAAATATTTTACACTGAAAACCATATTCGGGACACGCCACTGACCTCGTTGTTAGTACGTTCGTTTCGTCAAGTCTCAGTTTTAGAAAAACCGGGCTAAGGTACTCAGACTAATGGCAAGACATGAAAATGCAAACAAACCGAACAAGGTTAGAGTCACAAAATAACTATCTTACCTATTTTGTTATTATTATCTACATCATCATCGATCAATGTCCAATACAACTACGCATAGGCATTTCATCACTAATCATCAACCCTTTTGTTGATGCGAAAGATCGTAGTATCTACTACTCTTCTGTCTCTATCAGCCGTCATATTTGAATTCACACTCTTCTAACGCATATTCTTTCATACAATCCTTCCATCCTTTTTCGATCTTCCTCTACGTGAATAAAATGTAATTTAAAATTTTTTTTTTAAAGATTATGTTTTAGGTTGTACAGGGTTGTGTTTGTCGCTTGCAAAATGCGATATAACAAACCGGCAGAGCTGACCTGGCGGGACGCTTAGGGATTATAAAAATGAAATGCAAAATCGCCCAAGTTTGTGTCGACGCTGCCGTTTCAAATTAAAATTATATTTGCATAACTACACATATTTTTTAATAATACAAAGTGACAAAGATAGAAAGCGAGAGTGCACTAAAATTAGTCCTCCGGCACCACACTCATCAGACGAAACACGGAATAGCTTCCATTTGACGCCTGTCTTCTGTGTGGTCGTGGTATTTCACCGGGCGAGCCGGACAATTCGTGCGAAGATGTTAAAGCAAGCTCTACAACTGTTATTTTGCAAAATCTGTTTATATTTTTGAACTCACATATTACAGACAGTAAAACAAATATATCTAATTTATAATATTGATATAGGCTACTAGATAAGTGCAAAATAATTGTTTAAAGAGTAGCACTAGTTTGTTTTCAGTGGCGCAGTAGAAAAGAGTCGTTGTCGTTTATCTTGTTGCAAATGGAGCAACATTGGAGCACTCCCGGTATCACTGCAACACTTACTGGCAACGGTCCACGGACTGTTACAACTACTCTGTTAATAAATAACAGTTAATTTTTATCTCTGTTTTGAATACATTTAGATTCAGTTAATGGCCTAGATTACGCTCCTGTTATTGTTAGCTAACAGATTCTCTATTGATAATAGAATTTATAGAATTTAAGTAGTTATTTTACATTAAATTAAACATACAAACATTAAATATTATTGATATACCTCTTCGGAGTATATACTATAGGTCGATTGTTTTTTTTTATTGTGGAAAAATACTGAGACGTCATTTAAATATCTAACAGCGTCTTAAATAAGACCAAAAGTCCAAATTCCATACTAGTTTTGACGACAGTTAAGCCGCCTACAGAAGCCCAGTTTTAACTGTAACAGTTCGACCACGCAGTTAAAACTGACGTGTAGGCAAAACTGACCAACCGTACAGTTCGACTGTGCAGTTCAAATTGATGAGTGTACGTCAGTTTTAACTGTGCAGTTAAAAAATTACTACACTACTTAAGTAATGTCAAACGTCTCGTCAACGTCTGAGTGCAGAAATGATAAAATCGTAAGTATTTCAACTTTTAAAAACTGAATTCAGAATAAAATATGTTATCCGTTTTCGAATGGTAACTCAAGCCCGGTTTAAAGTGTCATTCATTAAAACGGAAAGCAAATCTCGTTGAAAGCGATTCCTGCGGGAATCCAGCCAAAAGATACGGGACATTTTAAATCCCCTTTGATTTCGTCATGAGTCCTGACGAATGTCTACATTTATCGATGTACAGTCAGCTTCAATAATATCGTACCATCTAAAGTGCCCAAAAATATAGGAACACCGAAAGTCATCAAAAATATCGGTACAACCAAAGCTTTCAATTTAATCGAAGCACCCACACTGCCCAAAAACATCGCAACATTCATAGCGCCAAATATATGAGAGCAGCCAAAGAGCCATAATTATAGCAACAGTCACAACGCCAATAGTATCTAAGCATCCAAAGTATCCAAAAATATCGGAACATTAAATGAAATTGAACTCTATCACTATACATTTGAGATACACTTTAAAATAGCCTGCTTACGTCAAAGAAACATACGTCAAAATAATTTGAAACTTTGATTAGAAATATTTCTCTACTATTTATTATGACTTTTATATGGCCGATGACAGATATCGAACAAGTGATTACAAATTTTAGTTTGTCACAGTGTAGACCAGTTTGGCGTATTGGTTTTACTACGTGTTTCGCAGCAATACGTAAGTAAATTATGCCGGTTCGAATCCTACGCTCTCCCCTACTAGTTTTTTTTTATTTTGTTATCGAATTATTACTGTACTGACGTTTTCTTGGCTTGTAATCAGTGGCCACTCTTATGTTTTAGAACTGGGGATGCGCTCCTTAACTCCGTTTATTTTAATGGAATGTGATATTCCATTTCAATATATTTGAGACGAATGGTGAATTATATCAGGATATTCAGAGTAACATTTGAAACCACTGTTTATTTCAAAGAGATAATATTTTACAGTGTGGCTATAGGCAGTTCGCCGATATATATCAGCGAATATATATCATGATATAAATCACGATATAAGTATATCAATTGATTTTTTTTGAGAAAAAATTTTGGAGATTAATGGATCAAAAAAATAACAATTTAGAATAATTTACATTGTTTTCCAAAATGGCAATCTCATTTAAAGTTTGGGAAATTCCTTTTAACGTATATGGTACGGCTAGCTTTTTATTGAAATTCAAACCGTAACTTTATATTGTATTGGTTTATTTTAAGTAAAATATATGAGGATGCTCCTCTTTTTGCGTTGTTGATTTATCTCACAAAGAAATGAAGATTATTAATAATAAGTACTTCTTTTTAATTTTCATTAAATAACAATTTTCACAAATCAAATAATATGTTAATATAATAATACAATCTTTGGTAATTACATTAATTAATATCTGGTCAGGAAGTAATGAGCGTATCACAAAATTAAAAATCCTAAAAATAAGAAAAAAAAGAATTGGAGTAGCGAGGGTATCGAACCGGCATCTCTTACTTACTTATATCTGCGAAAAACGTAGTAAGGTCAATACACCAAATTGGCATACACTTTGACAACTTAAAATTTGTACCTACTTGTTCGGTATCTGTTATCAGCCATGTAAAGTCATAATCATAGATATATTATACCTATAGATGGAGCATTCGAAGTCTACAATAGTAGGCCTGTTTTTGGAGAAAACTTCCCTAGTGTTGTCATTTACATTATAATGCTGAAATAAAACTAGATAGAATGTAACCTTTTTTCTCGTATTTTATTTTTAAGTATTTACTAAATAACAAAATAATGATTAATCGAACCAATGTCAAAACATTCATTAATAATTTTATAATAACAATAAAGCACAATATTGTGGTTGGTAAAATGGTTTGGATTTAATCTATTTTAAATAATTATAATTAATAATAAACAGTTTATTAAATGTTTTCGTTTTTTTATTGTGATTACACTATATTTTCTCAAACTTGGGGAAAATGTACATGATACTCGCAAAGATCTGCACTTTTGATATTTGCAAATGGGCATGTTTTTTGCTATAAAACTTTTATGGAGTGTTACTTCTAGATATACAAAATTCTATGGTCACAATAGATAGTAGAGAAATATTTCTAATCAAAGTTTCAAATTATTTTGACGTATGTTTCTTTGACGTAAGCAGGCTATTTTAAAGTGTATCTCAAATGTATAGTGATAGAGTTCAATTTCATTTAATGTTCCGATATTTTTGGATACTTTGGATGCTTAGATACTATTGGCGTTGTGACTGTTGCTTTAATTATGGCTCTTTGGCTGCTCTCATATATTTGGCGCTATGAATGTTGCGATGTTTTTGGGCAGTGTGGGTGCTTCGATTAAATTGAAAGCTTTGGTTGTACCGATATTTTTGATGACTTTCGGTGTTCCTATATTTTTGGGCACTTTAGATGTTACGATACTATTGAAGCTGACTGTACAATCAAATGGCAATCTTCATTTGTTTTTAAGCATGGTTGTGAATTAGTTTTGATTTTTTCGTTTGGTCCTTTTCTCTCTTGCCATTTTTTCTTTGCAAGAAAAGGATGGACAGGGGAGGTGGATTTCGCTTAGTTTTTGAGCTAATTTGTGGCAAACATACGGCGAAAGTTCAAACGCCATTTAAATTTAAGCGTCGCTTAAAATCTAAGTGGTGTCAAAACTAAACGAGATCGCCGTAGAATTTGGAAATAACATGTAAGACGCTCTTAAATATTTGAATGACGTTTGAAAATTTGGCTGATAGCAACATACAACTGATCAGGTCTCTTTGCCCTCCCTATAGGCTATTAAAGTCTGCAATTTTAGTCTCCAAGCCAAATTTATAAAGGGTACACAGGTACGCGACGCCGATATAAGATATTGTAGTCGCCTAGCTACTGAAATCGAAGACTTGCGTAGCTTTGCTTCTATAATATTGGTTCAAAAGTACCAGGGAACCATAAAACACAATATCAATTCGATTGATCTGTGACGTCATTATAGATACACCTGAAACAACATGATACTGAGTACCGCGGGCACTAATTAAGGCCGTCGGCAAACATTGTGAATGATTGTTATTAATTGTTTTATTATTATATACATTACCATATAGATTACGATATAGATAGATTTTGTTTTCGATGCGTAAAATTAAACGCCAAATTTGAGGTTATAAATCATATTTTATTTATCAAATTGTAGATTCGAATATCATTCAAATATTTATTTTATTATACGTTCGTGTCAACTATTGAAAAACATGTACATATCGTCATCCCTTTCATTCCCTTTAAAAAAACCCTAAACCTTTAAGTGAGTGAGTGAGTCAAACAATCAAACAACGGATAACCTATAAGGAATTTGCATTTCATAAGCTTAATTAAAATACAAATTAAACACTTTATTGGATTATAATCTATACTAATAAAAGGAAAGATTTGTATTTTTATATGTATTGCAATAACTCGAAAACTACCGAGCTGATTTCAAAAATTCTTTCATCATTCGAAAGCTGCATTATCCCCGAGTACTATAGTTTATATTTTTTACTTCCACGCGTACAAAGTCGCGAGCAACAACTAGTTTTAAAAATGCAACTCATTGCAACTCGGTTTCATATCATCAATATTGGCTCCTGGCTATCATTATAAACGGGGTATCTATTCCTCGCAACTCGCAACATACGTGCAGCGTGGTACAGTTTCTAGCAGTAAATTTTGGGCGTTCGCCAAATGCAATGCTCATCCATTATGTTGACTCGGCAGTGTACGGTAGATTGCGTGGTGACATTGTAGGATACGTCACGACAATTGACCTATATTGAATTCAAATTAATACTGAAACATAGTTGATGTTTTATACTAACAATTGTCCGTGCGGAATTAAATAATATAGCCTAAGTTACTCAGTGATAACGTAGCTTTATAATAGTGAAAGAATTATCGAAATCGGCCAAGTAGTTTTTTAATTATTTTAAAACATACAAAAAGACAAATTTAAACATAAGCTATAATTTTAAATTCCGCGCGGACGAAGTCGCGAGCAGCAGCAAGTCAAAAATAAAAGACCGTTTATGTCACGAGCACAACCTTATTTGGAATTTTGGACCAATTTCCAAAAAGGGAACTTAATAATTCCCTCAACCCCCGAACTGCACCGATTACTCGGCTCATGGTAGATATTTCCTTAATTGTTAATTTATACTTCATAATTTAGTGGCGTACGTAGTTTCCCACGAGTTCGCCAGACCCAAAAATATAAAAAATAAGTAGCCTATGTTAAAGAGACCAACATTATCAACAGCAGTTCTACTAAAACTAGCATTCAAACGATAGCACGCTGTTAAACGGTACAGCGCCATCTAGTATACGGATCGGACAACTTAAACAATACTAATATTCAACTTGAAATAGGGAATATGCATGTGACAGTAAAACGGACAAAAATAATAACAAAACGATAGTGTTTTTTAATTCAAAAAAATATAATATACTGTTAAAACACTTTAAAAATTATAATTATAATTGCAAAGCACAGTTTACGACTCATGACAAGCGCGTGCGGACTTCAGCTCTTATATTGGCGTACTCACTGAAGGTCACCTTTTGCAACGTCGTATTTCGGAGAAGTGTTATTTCATTGCTATTCCTAATTATCTTACTCTTCCCTACAGAAAATATTGTGTCTAATATTTATAAATAAGTGACCAGACGTCAGTGTCCCCTTTTACGTCATGTGTCCCGGAGTCCCCGGAACAATGACTCTAAATTGTCCCGTTTTTGGAAACCGCGGGCAAATTTGGTTAGTCGAATCGGCCGGGCCTGGTGTGCGGGAGCGAGAGATGACACGACAGTAGCACGAGAGTGAGAGAGAGAAAATGTCGCTCGCTTTGCTGACTAGTTTTTTCTTTCACGTTATAAATAACCCATATTTACCCCTATTACGTCTACCATTATAGTTTTACATTAAATTTATTATTCGTTATTCAAAAACGTGAGTTATAATGGATACGTGAACATTATATACAGAGTAAATACAGCTCTCTGGAGTGTACTCTGTGATTGAAGCATGTTACATGTCCGGTGCGGGTCCATTTCCCAAAATGCATGGATTTAGGTTATGCACATACGCTCTAATATTATTCATATGTAGATTAGAATTATTATAATAGATGAAATGTTTAAATGCAGTGCTAGTAGACAACTAATCAATAAATTCATAACCCTACGTCATTAAACCGAGTTCGCACATAAAACGGATATTTTACTTCGGAGTAAGGTCGTTTTTTACCGTGACATTGGTCTAATGAAGCCGTACCCACTTGTGACTGTTGCCACCCATTGACCGGTTTATCGGAATAAAGACGGCGTTCGCTTCATTATTCTTTCCCGTATCTGGTTATTTGTCGTAGTATTTTGTGCCTTACAACATAAATCACGCCCGTAAGAGGTAGACAGAGACAACGGACATTTATTTGGCTAGATCCTGACACACCTCTGTCGCTTCTACATTCATACATCTACGCATACACGACGGTTACGACTCTTAATACCGACCTTCTTGAGTAATTCCACAATTTGACCGGTACAAGTCCGCCTCGCGCGACCCTGTCCAACACTACCAATCACTTTCGCATCATAAATCTTCTTCGTTAACCTGCATTCATCGTCGAACTAATGTAGATAGAATTAATGTAATTCACTGTACATGTATACGAGCTTAAGACGACATAGAAAACTTCGAGACAACGACAAAAATTACAAAGAGGGCGCTAATGAGCTGTCATAATTTAGTTTTACCTACTCCCACCGGTTTAGATAACAGTTTAGTTATGTATGTATGTATATTGAATTTTAATAGAATCATTCAACCCATACAAATACGTTAGACTAGGTGATTTCATTGCAAACATAGACTATATTTTGATGCAAAAAATACTAGCTGAACTGTTGGTGAACGCTTAACGTACGGTCAGCAAAAGTTTTATATGTCTACAAGGATATTATGGCACTCGGAAAATATGTGAACTAACAATGTCATCTTGACAGCGTCACATTTTAACCAATTAGGGAAAGGCAGCTGAGGAATTTTTTAAAAAAAACATTACCTATTGTTATTACGCCTAAAACTTGTTAATTTCAAAAAGGTGCCTAAATACTTTGTACTCGTAGGCCTATATTAAAATTAATATTTAATGATGTTTTCATTTTGATAGTTTAATATACTTTTAGTTATAATAATACGAAGTTTATAAGTGACTTATTTAGTATGTATTATAATAAAAAAGACTATTGGTACTAGTACCATAATTTATTTCTGGCGTTTACTACGATTCGTGTGGGTAATACATTAAAGAAATTATGACGGGTTCGAGTAAAATTCGTATATTTTATCAATGTGACATTTTTTTTTTAAATAAGCAAATATTTGACAGAAACTGGTAATTGTTATGCTATCGCTACACTGATAAACATCGAAAGAGCGCCACTCTAAATCCGGCGCTATGCGCTTCCCGCATGTCGCACTGTTTATCCAGCCACAGCAAATACTGCCACATCCGTGCCCCCGCATACTGTGTGCGCAGCCTAACGTGCACTGCATCGCTTCCGTGACATCGCATAGTGTGGACATGCCCTAACATGCTTGCAATGTTACACTTCTGCGTAGTATGGACACATCCTAACATGGAAAATATCTTCGTAGTTTCACATATTTTGAAACCTAACCTAAAAGTGCCTGATCTAGGTATAGGTCGTTAACGGTTTTGGCGTCAACGATACGAAACGGTTAATTTGCTTGTGTCAACTAGTTGAAAACGTAGTTGTTTTTGTCAACTATTTAACTATACATTCAATAATGGTTACCACTTAAGGGCCTTCAAGAAAAGAGCGTATTCCTCCCTCAAAGGCCGGCAACACATCTGTGGTTCCTCTGGCATTGCAGATGTCCATAGGTATCGGATCAACTATTCTAGGCGAACCGGTGCTCGTTTGCCCCCTTCTCCTATAAAAAAAATAAAAAAAATAAAGAAAGAGTCCAAGACTGGCGGCGAAAAAAACCTGTACATCCCTAAGTAGATTTACATTGATTAACTAGTAACTGAAAAACGGTCAACGGTTGAACCGTTATAAAGCGATCAACGACTAATTTAACTAGTTCATTGAATCGACGCCTATCCGTCCTGGGGGGCTACGTACATTCGCTACGAAGCGATTCTACTCGTATAGCGAACGTCAAAAATATATAAAACTGACAATGGCATTCGATATCTCACACTTGACAAGCACATGACTCATCAAATGTCAATGTCAGTTTCATACGTTTTTGACGTTCGCTATAGAATCGTTCATACTTATTTAGAGTACAAGGATAACCCTCCATACATTGTAACTAACGTGTCTAGTATTGCATAGTGTGGACTAACTCTAACGGTCATCTGCGAAGTATATCTGCCTCGTACAGTGTGAACAAGGTCTTACTTGAATCTGCAAACTCTATCTTAATGACCTAATGCACAGAGCAAACTACGAAATCTACGTCGGTAGCTACATTGTGACGTAATAGTAACCTATTTAACTGATTGCGCGAAATAGGTTAGGAATAACTTAGCGTGAGTGTTTCCATTGTCTATACAGTCGGACCTTGATAAGAAAGAATCCAAGGGACCGCCTTATTTGTCTCGCTTATTTTTTTATAATACAAAGTGACAAGCGAGCAAGTGGCCACTTGGATTCGCTAAAAAATCCAAAGCGACCCCTGCCCTTAGACATCTGGAATTCCAGATGATTTGCCTACCCTTAATCTACGGAGGAGGAGATACACAGCAAGAGGATAATTCCTCTTCCTATTCGTCCCCTCCTCCGCCATTACCACTTCCCCTTCCCATTATTTCCTACTAAGAAAATTATAGGAAGGGAAAGTGGACTAAAATTAGGCCACCTGCCACACTCATCGGACGAAACACAAAATTGCCTTCCATTTGACGCCAGTCCTCTGTATGGTCGTGGTATTTCACCTGGCGAGTCGGACAACTCGTGCGAAGATGTTGAAGCGGGCATCTGCAATTGCAGATGTCTGTGGGAAGCAATCGCTTCGCTATT
>QDHC01002901.1:17455-27993 GCA_013186455.1 Papilio dardanus tibullus
ATATCGGTTTTTAGTCCTCAAAATAAAATATTTGTTTTTAACGTTAAATATTAGTTTACTGAAAAAGACACTTATGTCTGTATTTCACATGTTAAGTCTACGTTTAAACCCCCAACTCTACGGCGATTTCGTTTTCTTTTGACAGCACTTAAATTTTAAGCGACGCTATTTGAGTGGCATTTAAATATTCGGCTGTTAATTAATTAAGTGTTAATTACGTAAGTAATCAATTAAGATTTATTAAATATTGTTTGATATCTAAATTTGTTTGCTTGAAAATTGTAAACAGCTGACTTTAGTTTAAAATACATTTCACTATTTGCTACATCCTGTATATGTAAATTCCACAGACTAAATGATACAGTATGGTTCAAAATTATTTAACCACAATGTAAGATGGAGGTTACAGAATAACCGGATATCAGAATCGATTTGCAAACAATTATGTAACTTGTAAAAAAAAAACAATATTATGTTCTTACTTGAGTAATATTCATAACATTATACGTAATGTAATGCAATACAGGGGTTTATCCAAAGTACATTGCAAACGAATCGATAGCGAACGTCAAAAATGTATGAAACTGACAATGACGTTCGATATCGCTAATCGAAAAGTATTTTGGGGGGCTACCCAGGTTACTATAGTCAGATAATGGGTAAATTATTAACTAGAAGGACGGTCATTTCCTTAAGTACTAAAACTATGTTAATAGAATAATTGCTAAACTCGATTTTCAGATTGGAAGGTTCCAGAAATTTCCTGTAGTTCCATAACAGTGGTAAATGTCCGGCTTGTCCGGTGAAATACCACGACCACACAGAAGACAGGCGTCAAATGGAAGCTATTCCGTGTTTAGTCTGACAAGAGTGGTGCCGGAATCCTCATTTTAGTCCACTTTCTCTTCCTATCATTTCCTTGCAAGAAAAGAATGGAAGGAGGAAGTCGATTGGCAGGGGAGGGGACGCATAGGAAGAGCTATTATCCTCTTGCTGTGCGTCTCCTCTTCCGTAGAATAAGGGTTGGCAACGCATCAGCAATTGCAGATGTCTATGGGCAGCGGTCGCTTCGCTATTTCAGCGAGTCCAGGTCCCCGCTCGCTCGTTTGACACGTTATAATATAAAAAAAATCCACTTTGTCTTTTGTGCACTCCATCAATATACCGGGACCAAAATGGGTTACCTCATTAATATCCAAATTGGTCCCGGCATACACAGAACACAAAAACACACTAGGAATTTCTGGAACCTTACAATCTAACGAAAACCGAGTTTAAAAATAACTCTATAGTTATTCTGTCCACTGACATAACGCCATCGTGAGCGGTTTTTTCCTAGACAATGTGTTAGTACGTGACCGCACGGTTTTCGGATTAACTCGGAGTACGGTCATCGACCCCGCTTGGAAACTGTAACAGTTGCATCTAACTGTACGAAGTTTGACTTAGCTAAGTTAACTGAATGTATGGAGATGTAAAAGTAAATTTATGTTGGAAAACCGTTGAATATTTGATGTAAATAAATCAACCAACAACCATCAACAACCGTGCCGTTTTCGTGGAACTTTCTGCCCCGTACTGCTGTGGAATGGTAACCTCGGCGGTATTTCCAAACCGCTACGTCTTAGGGTCCTTCAAGAAACGAGCGTATCTATTTCTTAACGGCCAGCAACACATTTGCGGTTCCTAGAGTGTTGTAAATGTCGAAGATCACCTCGTTTGCCCCCATCTCTTATAAAAAAAGTAAAGCGAACTATTTACAGATTTATGTACAAAAGGCTTCTGTTGACTTGTAAATAAACAGTGTTTGCCGCATCAACAGAAAATGGTAATTTATTAAGATCTTGGCAAATGTAAATTTGACCGACGGAGGTTTGAAGGCCCTTTGTTCTCGCTTGCTTATTTATATTCATTATACAACCAAACTTAAGGCTTCTTGTACACTGTGATTAATTTTGTATCCCAAATTACATGCGTTACAAAGCGATTCGATAGTGAACATCGAAAATGGAACTGATGACGTTCGATATCTTACACGTGAGAAGCACATGACTTATCGAATATCGTTATCTGTTTCATACGTTTTTGTAGATTCCAATATCGCCAATCGAAAGACACTTTGGATAACCCCAGATGTTTCTCTACCTATAGCATTGGTCTTCGAGATTATGTTCTACGTCTTTTAGAGATTTTAGAGATTTATACATTTTAGAGACACGTAACTATTAACAAATATCCAAACTAATATTTAAATTTATTATAGTACTAGCGAAACGCCTTGGCTTCGCACGGGTGCAAATCGGTATGCTGATACTAAATACTGCAGCGTTTGCAATGTAAGCGCTAAAAATGTGTTAATTTACGACAACATATTAAAAACCCTAAATTATCAGTGTTACTATACTATATTGTCAATGTATTATACATGAAAACCTTCCTTATGAATCACTCTATCTATTAAAAAACCCGCATCAAAATCTGTTGCGTAGTTTTAAAGATTCAAGCATATATAGGGACAAACATAAAAAAGCGTTATTGTTTTATACTATGTAAGGATAAGGATTAGTAATTAGTAACAATTAATATTGTACAATTAGTATGATAAAGAGTTGAAACAGTGAATTGTTTTAAATGAAAGGATAATCGTTAAAGTTGAGCGTTAAGTGGCAACTCAAGTTAAATGACTCTCAAGTGACCATAGTCGAGTATTGAACTAAGTTAAAGTGTTAATTACTTAACTAATGTGTGAGCGCCCTTAAGGTCCCAGCCGTAAGTTTGATAAAACAATACTAACTTTGGACTTGCTTATTAATTGAAATTGTTATTTATATGAAAGTCGACGGAGCTTCGATACTAAGTTATAATTTTCTTGCGGTCGCGATGTTAAGATAAATTCAATAAATTATGTTTCAATGGAAAATAGAAAAAGGGATTGGGTCTTAATGAAAAGTTATTATCAGTTATATCGAAAATGTTACTTACTTCGTCCGCGTGTAATTATATAATATAGCCTATGTTACTCGGGGATAATGTAGCTTTCTAATGGTGAAAGAATTTTTGAAATCGGCCCAGTAGTTCTTGAGTTATTTCAATACAAAAAAAAATCAAAATTCTCTCTTTATAATATTAGTATAGATATATGCATATTTAACCGACGCTTTTACGGTGGAGGACAACATCGTGAAGCAACCAGCACATATCGGCGAAGAAATTCAAAGATATGTGTGAAGTCACGCAAAATACGCGCTAGTCGTGTAGTTGCGGAAAATGGAGCCCATCATTGCTCGAACTACATACAAACACCTTTACGCATATCCTCTATCATACAAATGATAATTAAGTTGAAATAAGTATCAAAATTAAGTGGAACACTACATTAAGTAAGTGTTTACATAGAAATATGAAAGTAACAGTTGGTGGTGCTACAATTTAACTTCCGTTCACTTCTGTACATGATCAATTAGAGTTTACAAAAACAATAAAAAAACAAATTTTGCTTTTAATGTCGTCTCTATTAATGTCCCACTTTACTTTTGTAATTATTTGTAAACAGAGGACCTATCACGTTTACCGTGAAGGTGTTCGAATTTAATCGATATAGTTTCGTGCAGTCCTACTTAGTTCCCAGGGTCAATAACGTTACGGAAAGTTTTTTGCAAATATTCCAATCTCTACTCTGCTCTCTGCAATACTGATGATATCAAAAAGAGAGAGAAAAAAGAGACGTTATTTTATTTCAAAATTAATTTGTATTTCTATACGCTATTTAATGGTTATATAGTAAACTAGATCTCTTATTTTTTTATTGATTACTAGCTGTAGTGCACGACTTCGTCCGCGTGGAATTAAATAATATAGCCTAAGTTACTCGGGGATAATGTAGCTTTCTAATGGTTAAGGATTTTTTGAAATCGGCCCAGTAGTTCTTGAGTTATTTCAATACAAACAAAAATACAAAGTTTCTCTCTTTATAATATTAGTATAGATATGATATACATTATGTGAGATGATATAAAGCCTACAGATCCGGACTTACGCATGACTTCCTTTGATTCCCAAGTACAGGGTGTTACTTTTTTATTTAATTAGTAAGAAAAAGTAATAATATTATATTTTCTTTTCTCAATCAAAATATCTTAAATTATTATTTTTTTTTATTTATTATATAGTTTTTATTAAATAATAGCTTTATTTTTAAACCAATTTAATAATAGTTACTTTATTGGAAAACTAGATGTTGTGCGCGACTTCGTCCACATGGAATTAAATAATATAGCCTATGTTACTCGGGGATAATGTAGCTTTGTAATGGTGAAAGAATTTTTGAAATCGGTCTAGTAGTTTTTGAGTTATTTCAATACAAACAAAAATACAAAAATTTAAAAAGTTTCTCTCTTTATAATATTAGTATAGATATAGACTATGTTAATTAAAAAGGAAAGGAAAAGGAAGGAAATTAAGTTCGAATATATACCTTTCAAGATATATACAAAAAAGTAATCAAAATTATAAAAAAAAATATCTTATCTAACATTGTAACCACTCTATGTCTGAAAAGCAAAGCCTTTCTCGAGTTCCTTACTCCAATCTCTTCCGGTCACTATAAAATGTAAGCGTGTTTGTGCAAAGGCATCATTGCATTGCTTCCGACCGTGCGGTGATACTCCGCCTTCTCAAGTAAACGACATGAAGACATTTGTAAGTTACATTTTATTACTTAAAAGTAACTTAGATTAAGTTAATAATGTGTATCAGTGAAAAGTGAAGATGAAGTGAGAGTGAAAAATATCTTCAAAACTTTTGAGTGGTACGATAAAGCCGGTCAGACGTTCAGGCAGATGTCCTTGGGCGTCGGACCAATTAATTTAGTTGATCCGCTGCTCGTTTGCCCCCTTCTCCTATAAAAAAATAATAATTGCACAGTCGAACTGTACAGTTCTCTTATGCCAATACATGTAGGTTTTAACTACGCAGTCGATTTGTACAGTACAGCAATTGACTTAATTGGGAATTGGGAATTGTAAAATTAGGAATTGCGGTTTACATTGACGAATAACAGATGGCGCTATTAGCTCTGTGAGCTATGGACTACTGGAACTTTTGTTTTTTTTACAGAGATTAATACATATCCCAATAATAAAAAGCTTCATATGCATAACACTTATTTGTTATACATATACTAGCTGTCCCATGCGACTCTCTCTGCGAAGAATTAAAACAAATATATTAAGTTATGTTTTCTACCAGATTATGATTTATTTACATTCGAACTTGGATAAGAGTCCAAGAGACCGCGATGTTCTTAATAGAGGTATCTCTAATACGAGTTTGTCGCTAAAGCCTTTACGCACCAGGATAGTATTTTAGTCGAGTAGCAAGGAGCAAGTATACGAACTAAGGATTTACTAATCTAATCTACTAAAATGTTGCTGTTCGGACACGATTAGTTACTAAATTACTACCCTAGTGCGTAGGTTTAGGCTTAAACGATTCCGAACAGTAGTAAATCCTTTGTTCAGATAAATGCTACTTGCTACTCGACTAAAATACAATCCTGGTGTGAACAAGGCTTTATGGAGGTAGCTCGTCGGTACCAGAGAATGACTCTCTTATAGAGGTTTGATAAGTAAGTTAAAATGATTTATATCCCACCTTTTAAAATATAGTGAATTCTAATATATTTTTAGAAACTAAATTTTTTCCTTTCATTAAAAAATACATCTTAGTTTTAGTTACATCTGAAATTTCAATTTAAATAAAATAGTAAAAATATAAATACATTTTTAGATATATTTTAAGCTTGTCTTTCAAACCACACCGCGAACATAAGCTTCTTACCTCTAAAGCGGTTTGTAAACACCGGAATCTTACGTAAGTGTATTTAATTTTCTGTTAGGAAGTTATTAAATATGTTATACATTCATCAAAGAGATTTAACAACTTGTTTTTAAATCCATAATGTAGTTCTTCATATAATTTTTCATCGTAAAGATATTTCGAAACTACTAGCGCCATCTATGAGTAATAGACATAAAAGACCAGAAATCTCGCACGATGAGTGTGGTGCCGGAGACCTAATTTTAGTCCACTTTCTCTTTCTATCCTTTTCTTATAAGGAAATGATGGGAAGGGGATATGGATTGTCGGGGGAGGGGACGAATACGAAGGCATAGGAAGAGGTATTATCCTTTTGCTGTGCATCTCCTCCTTCGAAGATTAAGGGTAGGCAACGCATCTGCAATTGCAGATGTCTATGGGCAGCAGTTCATGTATATGCTTTAAACTAATAGGTGACTCCATGTTTACCCTTGTTCGGACTAGGATAGTATTTTAGTCGATTAGCAAGTAACAAATATCCTAACAAAGGATTTACTAATCTACTCTACTTAAATGTTGTTCGGACACGTTTAGTTACAAAATTACTTGCTACTCGACTAAAATACTATCCTGGAGCTACCCAAAGTATCTTTCGAATGGCGATATCGTTGATGGAATCGACAAAAATGTATGAAACAATGACATATTATAAGTCATGTGCTTGTCACATGTGAGATATCGAACGTCATTTTCAGTTTCATACATTTTTGATGTTCGTTATCGAATCGCTTTTTAGCGCATGTACTTTGGGGTTACCCCTGGTCACTAAGCTTTATCTCTATACTAAACTTGACCGCAATATATGATTTATAGACAACGTCTTGTAGTCATAAACAAGTCAGAGCTGGGAGCGTGTTAATCAAATAGCCGAACAGGATTTGCTCACGTTTGGGCGATTAGAATATTACAAGGAGCTAATGTCACGTGAGAGCTTATCTTAAGCTTTACAGACGCTCAGTTCTAATTGTACAATTCAACTGCGCAGTTAAAACTGGCGTGTTAGGTAAAACTGAGAAGTGTACAGTGCGACTGTGCAGTTCAAATTGTGTACGTCAGTTCAGTACAGTTAAATAATTGAACGTTAGTAGCCAGCTTTACTGAGACGTAGTTACTGCTATTAACTTGGTATTGAATCAGGGGTATAGCATGTATATTTGCGAGAAAGTTTTATTTATATTATAAGCCACCTTTATTCGCCGATATAGCGAAGCGACCGATAGCCATAGACATCTGCAATTGCATACCCACTTCTGCTAGGTTAATCGACAAAGGAGACGCACATAAAGAGGATGTTTCTCCTTCTAATGCGTCCCCTCCCCTGTTAAAGCCACTTTCTCTTCCCAAAATGTCGATGTCGATACGATTATTTTTTCGCAAATCCCTTTGGTATTAAATCAAGGAACTGGGCCCCTTGTTGATTCCTTTATTTACACACGTTGTCTTTGTTTCTTCAACGAGAGTGAGGGAGATAAGAATAATATGTTTATGAACATTGTGATGTTTATTTTTTGAAACAATTTATTAAAAGAAAGTCCGGAAGTTCATAAGAATTTTAAGACTTTTAAAAATTCTCAGACAAAACATAGATTTAGAAACGAAGTAAGGAGCTTAAAAGCTTTGTAAAGGATCGTTATTCTTTAATAATATAGACTGAAAAAAAACTCCGGTAAATCTCTTTCAGGACTATAATATGATTTCAGACGGTTGACTGAAGAATCAGTCATGCGTAAATTAAATCTCATATTTCATAGATTGCCTCCAATCACGTTCTAGTGATGGAAATGTATCGATAAGGAGACATAGCTTTTTTATCGATACTTTCCTACTGTTAATCCTTTCGTTGAACCAAAGTGTTGTGTTTTGTTAAAATACGTCTAACACGTTGGGCTCGTCGCCGGTCCCTGGGGACCGCAAGCGTACATTCCGTGAGGCCGGCGCCGGTTCCTGGGGATCGGCACTAGAATTTACGTTTCGCTCGACAAAGAAGAATACCTTATCTAATTCGTGCTAAAGCAATCTCCTGTATGAGATAGCATACAACATTGTATCGCTCGCGGGTTGCCGGCTGAACGAAAAAGACAGTAAATTCGACACCGGGCTCGACGTCTTAATTATTTGATATCTCTATGAACAATGAAAATGACGGATTAAAATAGTTGTGATGTAGTTTTACATAAATAAAATGTTAAAATGAACGCCAATTTAAAAGTTAGAGAGAAATAAAAGTAGTAACAAATTCTTGGAGTTTATTACGATATTACGTAAGAATTTAATAAGATTTGGAAAGATTAGATTATAAAGAGAAGAAAGGCGATTTCTTGCTATAATCAGCTACTAATCTGATTGTCGGTTTGTTGCTAATAAACCGAAAAAAACTGTGATGATTTTATTTACTGAAATTAAAAGACATTTTGCCGCTTCGATAAATATAACGGGCAACACTGAGTCGCAAGAAAAAGGTTTTATTTATTATGTTACATAAAGCTGAGTTTACACAAAAACCTTTGATATTTGTAAAGCAGTGGTTACAATAAATGCATTACATATTGGAGGGCTACCAAAAATACATGCGCTACAAAGCGATTCGACAACGAGAATCAAAATTGTATGGAACTGGGCGGCTACCAAAACTACTTTTCGATTGGCAATATCGCTGATGAATCGACAAAAATGTATGAAACTGACATTGACAATCGATAATCATGGGCTTGTCACGTGTGATATATCAAAGGTCATTGTCAGTTCCATACATTTTTACGTCCGCTATAGAATCGCATCGTAGCGAATGTACTTTGAGTAATCCCCTGGCAATATAGTTCGATATCTCTCACGTGACAAACATGACTAATCGAATGTCATTGTCAGTTGTATACATTTTTGTAGATTCCATCAGCGATATCGCCAATCGAAAGTTACGTTGGGTGACCCCCCGATTTAAGTAGAGCACTTTGATTACGATCAATGGATCTTATGTTTGTTGATAATGCCAGTCTGTTCTGGTATCTAGTCTATGCCATAATATTTGTATTGCTATCTCTATTTTTTCTATGAGAATAAAAGGGACGACAATATCTTTTATACAAATTCCAATATAGGGAATCCGTTGCTCATTCGTCGGCTCATTCAAGGAAAACATTGTGATGTCTATACATATCGGTGAAGAAATTCAAAGATATGTGTGAAGTCACGCAAAATACGCGCTAGTAGTAACTAGTAGAGTTGCTGAAAATGAAGCCCATAATGGGTCGAACTACATACTCATAAAGGGAACCTAAGAGTTTTCAATACTTATTATACTACTAGCTGTTGTTCCCGACATCGTCCGCGTGAAATTATAAAATATAGCCTATGTTACCCCGAGATAATGTAGCTTTCTAACGGTGAAATAATTTTTGAAATCGGCACAGTAGTTCTTGAGTTAATTCAATACATACAATAATACAAAGTTTCTCTCTTTATAATATTAGTATAGATTAGTAGAACGGTTAACGCCCAGTTTGAGGCAAATAGTGTTGTCCATTAATCACGCACGGACCGGTCGATAGGCGAGTAAAAGGTACGAGTAACATTCACTCTCACTGCAGATTCATAACACGAGACACAATGGCCAATCACTTCCCATATTTACTTTCGATTGTTTTTTATTTTGTTTTTAAAAATGCTTTATGTAATTTAATGAGCAATGCGAGTGCCTCTTTACTTTTAAACCTCTGACTAGTATTTAAATGTTTTAGGATATCAAACGCCACTTAAATATTTAAGAGCGCCTTACATAAAACGTAAACTTCAAATTGTACGGTGATCTCGTTTAATTCTGACATCACTTAGATATTAAGCGACGCTTGAGTTTGGTGTTTATGCAATCGGCCGTCAGTGTAATTGAAGACCACATTCTTAATTGTTTTACTTTCGGCAAATATAAGATTACTAACTGTTGTGCGCGACTTCGTCCCCGAGCAATTAAAAATATAGCCTATGTTACTCGGGGATAATGTAGCTTTCTAATGGTGAAAGAATTTTTGAAATCGGCTTAGTAGCTCTTGAATTATTTCAATACATACAAAAATACGAAGTTTATCTATTTACAATACAATATAATGCTAGTATAGATTGCTAAATAACTTGTCTGTTTATATAATAAACTGATTAAAATCTTAAAGATAATCAAACAAAGACACAAGGTTACAAATAATTACACAATTAATTGATAAAAACTCTAAATTCCGTAATTTATATTTCATAAACCAAAACTAAGATCTTGTGAAATATTTTTTATACTTCTGACCGCTTCACGGTCTATCGCGGAATTGTGTCGTTGACTTTTTCTGTATAATAGCATTTTATTACAGAATATTATTCAATGTTACATCATTACCAGATGTTGCAGTTAACACGTGGCATTTGTTTACGGAAAGTTACAGATTAATTTCATGTTGGATATAGTTCAGATTGTTATTTATCTAATCGCCAAAACATGTTGTTTGAGTTAGTGGCGTTTGGTGCAACTAGTTTTTACCCATACACTTGTATTAAACATACTTTACTTAAGCCTTGTACGCACTAGGATAGTATTTTAGTCGACTAGCAAGTAGCAAGTAGCCGAACAAAGGATTTACTAATCTATTCTACTAAAATGTTGCTGTTCGGACACGTTTAGTTAC
>QDHC01002901.1:31895-43119 GCA_013186455.1 Papilio dardanus tibullus
CGCATTTGCATGGGCCCAGCTGACGGAGTGTTTCAATTTCTAATCTGTTCGACTCCGTGTCGACTCACTTGACAAACAATAAAACGACCCCTCAATACAATAAATACAACGGATTTTTATTTTATTATTTTAAATGTATGTCAAAGTAGACATCGTGTTGTAACAAGAAGTCAAGAGAATGGGACAGGAGAGAGTATATTTGAAATTGATTCAAAAATTCTTTAAGATAATCGATCGGCCTCTGAAATGAACGTTGATTTTTATTTACTAGTAGATCATCTGCCAAGGTATTTATCAACGACAAAACATAGCTATTTTTTTAAAGATAAAGCGTGTGGTTTTATTTCTAATGTTATTAACACTGACGAGGGTGACACGATGATCCGAAGTGGGCCTTAGCCTCCGTCAGGAAATCTCTCCATAGTTTGCGATCCCGCGCCATCCCGTCCCGTCCCTTAGATCTATTTCAACCGCATCAATCTAGCAACACCTGGGACGGCCAAGACGGAGCACTCAGCCGTACCAAATATTCTCGTTGACACTTCGAACATCATACATCTAGGTGGTCGAGTCAGCGGAGTTTGTGTGTCTTTATCTATATCTATACTTGATATTATAAAGAGAGAAACTTTGTATTTTTGTTTGTATTGAAATAACTCAAGAACTAATGGGCCGATTTCAAAAATTCTTCCACCGTTAGAAAGCTAGATTATCCCCGAGTAATATAGGATATATTGTGTAATTTCACACGGACGAAGTCGCGAGCAACAGCTTGTAATCTAATATAAATACCGTAAGTTAAATGAAATATCGTGAAAACGAAAAATAACATACGATTCTCATTTGCTTTCAGAATCCCAAAATCTTCTGAAATAATATTATTTCGAAAATCCAGCAAGTTGTGCGGAATATTGAATTTTCGGCCACTTCAAAGTGACCGACAGTTGTGAGGAAAATTGACGAAAAAAAATTCTAACATTTCCACCAACGGTCACGTAGATACTACGTTACGACATCAAATTTGAATAGTATCCACATTTAAGACGTAAGCCTCTGAAACGTTTCGAAATTCTTGTGTATTATACATATGTGACAAAAGAATATCGTATCTATAGTTCTAAACCACATTACGTTCAATGAGATTGAAAATTAAATTGTCTTTTGAAAATTAAATGCGTTAAAGAGCTGGTTCGCTGGTGGTTTATTAATTAAGTCTGTATTTTGTGCTTGATTAAGAAAAAGTTGGAGAAGTTTTCCCACACATCAGTTTTAACTGTGCAGTCAAACTGTACAGTTTAAACTGAGAGTCTGTAGCCTTAAGAATATATTCGTTTTATTCTGCAAAATATTTTCTACAGGCGTCATAAAAATTCTGTATATGCAATTTTAAAACTTGGAAATGCTATAATAGGATGTCATATTCAAAATGTTGCAAACATCGTGTGTTCCGAGTATAAAGAGCTATAAAGCTTAGAAAGACCTCATAAATATTCTTCTTTTTTCCGTGATAAAGCACGTTTTATTTACCACATTAATTCACATTATATGGTGACCCGGTAAGAAGTTTTTTTAGCATTTTCTACTACATTAGTATGATATTTTATAGACAAAAACTCTATATTTAAGAACACTTAATAAAGGAATAGGTAGGAATAGGGTAGGCAGAGGCAAAGACATTTGGCAAGATCCTCACTCGCTTCTACATTCATACATCTACGCATACACGACGGTTACGCGTGCTTTTAATACCGGCCTTCTTGAATAATTCCTCAATTTGACCGGTATAAGTCCGCTCCGGGCGACCCCGTCCTATACTGTCACTCACTTTCGCATCATAAAACTTCTTCGTTAACCTGCGTTCATTCATCCTCTCAACATGTCCAAACCTTCTAAGCATACCTTTTTCAACCCTACGTACAACATCTTGTTCCAAATATAATAAAAAATAAAACGTTATTGAAAAAAAAAACTGATTTTAATTGACAGAATATGGACTCCCGCAGAGTCCGAAACTAGTCGGTACCGTTACCGGAACAATGTACATGAGTTTTAGCCGCATTAATTAGTATAGGTTTTATTTAATTTTAATTAGAAAACAATAGGGTACAATCTATAAATGTTTTTACAAAGAACAAAGCTAATAACAATTTATTATAACTTTTTAATCTGTAGAAGAAAATTTATGTTGAACATAAATCTACAATCAGTTACCGGAAGTGGCGTGAAAATGAAAAAGAAAGATGGAGACCGGAAATTGAGAACGGACGATGTTATGAAAAACTTAGATGCTGTTTAGAAAAAAGGGATATTTAAATCATTTTTTTTATTATAAAGTGGCGAACGAGCAAGCGGCCACCTGGATTCGCTGAAATAGCAAATCGACCGCTGTCCATAGACATCTGCAATTGCAGATGCGTTGCCTACCCTTAATCTAGCAGGTGAGGCAGAGCAAGAGGAAAATTCCTCTTCCTATACGTCCCCTCCCCGTCATATCCAATTCCCCTTTCCATCGTTTCCTCAATCTCTTAAACATTAAGAAAGAATTTTATGAATGCGAAGGTATTTTTAAACGTTACAATGTAATTTATTACCTCGAAGAATTTCTCTTACTAGATACCTTTATAGTTTCATATAATAACTCGTCTATAAAATCTAAAGAGCTAAACTTAAATGTAAACCTTACATTTAAGGGCTTACAAAGTAAAGAATTAAGGCGTAGAAATTAAAATATAAAATTGATAATGTAACTTAAATTATTTATAGAGTAATGCAGTAATGATATGCAAATGGGCGGCTTTATAGTGTGAGCGATTTCTCCCAGACATCCCGTGTTAAAAGACTGGCTACAAATACACAAAAGAGTAAAAATATAATACATAAAAAGTATCTTACTTTTATAAATGAGACATTTTGGATGGATGGCTTGTTAAAACAACATACAGACGAATTGACAACCTCTTCCTTTTGGAAGTCGGTTAAAAAGGTTTCTCGAGAACGCCTCAATTGATCTCGGTATAATCTTCCACATATGTAGAACGTAGCGTGGAATACCACAGCTACATATATTTTTTAATTCGACGAGAAAGAAGTCCCGAGCGAGTGCTAGTCTATACTAATATTATAAAGAGAGAAACTTTGTACTTTTGTATGTATTAAAATAACTCAAGAACTACAGGGGCGATTTAAAAAAATCTTTCACCGTTAGAAAGCTACATTATCCCCGAGTAACATAGGCTATATTATTTAATTCCATGCGGACGAAGTCGCGCACAAGACCTAGTATCATATAGAGAGAAACTTTGTTTTTTTGAAAGCATTGAAATAACTCAAAAACTACTTAGCCGATTTGAAAAAATCTTGTATCATTAGAAAGCTACGTTATCCCCGAGTAACATAGGCTATAATTTTTAATTCCATGCGAACGACGTCGCGAAAAATAGCTAGTATTTAAGAAGCAAAGGAATATGAAACAAACAGTAACCTTAATACACAAGAATTTAATTAAGCATGAAATAAATATGATTGTTCAAATAAAGGCTTTCGTTTTCGCAAATATAAACATACTAGATGCCGCCCACGACTACGCGTTTATAATGTATTTAATTTTTTCAAACATCGCGGTATAAATATCAAACAAGACATTTCCACTACGTAGTATAAAACAAAGTCGCTTTCTCTGTCCCTATATCTATGTATGCTTAAATCTTTAAAACTACGCAACGGATTTTGATGCGGTTTTTTTAATAGAGTGATTGAAGAGGAAGGTTTATATGTATAACTA
Organism: Papilio dardanus tibullus; assembly: GCA_013186455.1. Lineage (NCBI taxonomy): Eukaryota > Metazoa > Arthropoda > Insecta > Lepidoptera > Papilionidae > Papilio > Papilio dardanus. The sequence continues at coordinate 35,677 of QDHC01002901.1, forward strand.
GCGACCTGCCAAAGCTTCGCATCGGTTTAATTATTATTAGTATAGCTACATACAACGTTCCTAGTTATTCTGTTGTGTATTTAGTATCAGCATTGCACCCGGGACGTCAAGTCCTGAAATAATATTTGTTTATAAACACTTTACCAAATTTATACCTCTGTTTATGGTTACGTGCCAATCTAAAACTATGTCGGTACCAATTGTTAAGTCTTCAGTCTTTTGGATTGCCCAATGATATAGCAAATAATTTAATTGTTTTTGTATGGCTAACCAAATATAAAAGGAGAGGTATTTTTTGTTATTATTAGGCCTGTCAAATTAAGGAATTACTCAAGGCTGGTATTAAGAGCATTCGTAACCGTCGTGTATGCGTAGATGTATGAATGTAGAAGCGAGAGAGATGTGTCAGGAGGTCAAATGGAGGTCCGTTGTCTCTGCCTACCACTCTGGGTTACGGGCGTGAGTTATGTTATTGTTGTTTTTTATATTACAAAGTGGCAAACGAGCAAACGATCATCTTTATTCGCTGAAAAAGCGAAGCGACCGCAGCCCATAGACATCTACAATTACAGATGCGTTGTCTACCCTTAAACTACGGAGGAGGAGACGCACAGCAAGAGGATAATACCTCTGCCTATGCCTCCCCTATCTCGCCAATCCACTTCCCCTTCCCATCATTTCCTTATAAGAAAAGGATAGGAAGGGAAAGTGGACTAAAATTAGGCCTCCGGCACCACACTCATCAGACGAAACACGGAATTGCTTCCATTTGACGCCTGTCTTCTGTGTGGTCGTGATTTATCACCGGGCGAGCCGGACAATTCGTGCGAAGATGTTAAAGCTGGCTCTACTACTGTCAAATTAGTTGTTATTTTAGGCCTGTATTTTTACTCAGAGAGAGCTTATGATTACCTTTATTGTAAGTATTAAAATTATTTACATTGCTAATGTTTTTAAAACCAATATTTGGCATTTCAAAGTCAATCAGTTGAGAGAGTAACAACTAAGTTTGTAACTTGAATAAACTTTAAACTTAGTAACTTGGGAACGTTGAAACGAAATTATCGAATTAAAACTTTACAACTACGAGATATTGAAGTTGCTTTTGTTAGAGGTACGTTTGGGGAAAGTTTTGGCAAGAAATTGTTTACATGGAAAATACGGCACACACTAAAATATCGTTGTCCTACTTTCACACAAGGGAGTACAATAGAAAGAGCAGTACTGCTATTATTCTATCAGTTCACAATTACAGATTATTATTTTATCTCGGCATTATGTCTTCAAAGTATAATAGTGCTACACCGTCTTGCATATAACAGTAAGAGGCTGGCCTATACTCTCATCAAAAGGCATTAATCCTTATCCTTACATAGTATAAAACAATAACGCTTTTTATGTCTGTCCCTATATATGCTTGAATCTTTAAAACTACGCAACGGATTTTGATGCATTTTTAATAGATAGAGCGATTCATTAAGGTTTTCGTGTATAATACATTCACAATATAGTAGAGTAACACTGATAATTTAGAGGTTTTTTATAAGATGTAGTAAATTAACACATTTTTAGCGCTTACATTGCAAACGCTGCATTTAGTATCAGCATTATACCGATTTGCACCCGTGCGAAGCCGGGGCGGGTCGCTAGTTATTTATATGGTCATACCACGATAACCTTCTGATCCTTAATTTCTCCTTCACTCGAGCCACCTTCAAACTTCCTCTTATATACACAAATCTTTATAACGGATTTCAAATTGCTATTTTTTATTCTTACTCTGTAACTTTATACTTAGAATTTCCGTCCGTTTGACCTCGGATTTGCAAAGTTTCCAATTTACTAGCATTACTGCAAGAAACCACACAGAGTCGTACAATTGTTGAGTAAAACTTCATCCGGCTTCTACTGTTTGAAAAGACTAGTCGAGTATACCGTCACTAGTCGCAAGTTACTCTGTAATAAAACTTGTTACCCTTGTTTAGTTCTTGATCCTGAGACTTAAGCCTTGTTCGCACCAGCGGATTATACAAAGTACATGCGCTACAAAGCGATTCGATAGTGAACAAAAATGTATGGAACTGACAATGACATTCTATATCTCACTCGTGATAAACACATGACTTATCGAATGTCATTGTCAGGTTCGGGGTTTTAGTCGAGTAGCAAGTAATAAGTATCCCAATAAAGAATTTACTAATCTACTCTACTAAAATGTTGCTGTTCGGACACGTTTAGTCACTAAAGAGACAGAGTGATAATTAACAATGGTTTAATATCGCAGAGTATTATGAATAACGGAGCCTATCTTTTGCTTTTAAATATTGGTACAAAATACTTAAGTACTAAGGTCGATTTTTAGACCCCTAGGAAACCGATGTTGACCACTTTGGGAGACCCTGGTTTTAACCAATTACCACTTAGCGCATAATCAAATAGCAAAGAATGAGTTTTTGGCGCCAGTGATGCCATTCAGCAACACAAAAATAAGCTTAGAATCAGGTCAAGAATTAGTTTCATGATTTCCCTAACAAATATCCTTTAAAATTATAAAATTATCAAGTACAAAGAAAAAAGGTTAAAGGTTCGACCCATGATGGGCTCCATTTTCCGCAACTCCACGACTAGCGCGTATTTTGCTTGAACACACATATCTTTGAATTTCTTCGCCGATATGTGCAGGTTGCATTACGATGTTTTCCTTCACCTAAGAGCGTCGGGTAAATATCAAGTACTAACGTGTTATTTCTATGTAAGAAGAATATAAAAGTCAATGGGAGAATACAAAGCGTGCTCAAATAGGTCGCACGTATGAATACGGCTTATAACAATAACACAGCCACTAACCTAACTATTGTAACGTACGCCGCGTTGTTTAAGGTGAATGCGCTCTTATTTATTTCTACTACAAAATATGTAACCTTTTTTTGTACTAATTAGCTGTAAAGAAAGGACAGAAAGATATTGAAGGGAAAAACTTAATAAAGAAAACATATTTCGTTATCAAATTAATTTTAGATTCTTTTTCTTACAGCGAAAGATATTTATCAATTCACACAACGACATCTATTGTCTAGTAGATAAACGAAATTTTGTATTGATTTGTATCATTACCAACAGCGACATCTATTATCCAGTAGTAGAACTAAATTTGAAATTCAATACCGCATTGTAGTAGTTCCCACAACGGCATCTGATATCGCGTTGTATTATTTGCACAGCGACATCTGTTGTCTAGTAGATACACCAAGCTACATAATGATTTTGATTTATTATCATTTACTTAGAATAGCTTTGTTTTAGCCCAAGTCAAGGGTAACATACAATGACCTTTCCCATATCAAACTTTATGTCATTAAGCTAAATTACCGTTAAATAATTTGATATAAACTATTAGGTTATAGCTTTCCAGACAATTTGATGTGCCGTTAGCACGTCCCTGGAACAATTGCGGTTGAGCGGTAACGTTACGAACACTATATTGTCGTACTCCTGGTCAGCATAAATTGACTTTTGAATAGTTAAGAGTTTAATTATTAATATGGATAAGAATAAATATAGGCCATTACACTATGTAAGTTGGATCATGTTTCATTTGTTTGACGTCACTAGTTCAGTGCAGGTGATAGCAACGCCATCTAGTTTTTCTAAATTATATTTATCATTGATATTTTTTCGTCATCTTTAAATTCTTAAAATCATATTGGCTTGTTCGCACTAGGATTGTATATTAGTCAAATAACAAGTAGTAAGTACTAAATCGATATCTATACTAATATTATAAAGAGAGAAACTTTGTATTTTTGTTTGTATTGTAATAACTCAAGAACTACTGGGCCGATTTCAAAAATTCTTTCACCATTAGAAAGCTACATTATCCCCGAGTAACATAGGCTATATTATTTAATTCCACGCGGACGAAGTCGCGCATAACAGCTAGTTATTTAGTAAACTGACAACTGACAAACTGATTACACTAATTTGCTTCAAAAAATCACAGTTTCGTACCTACTATAGATGGTTTTGTCTAAATTATTAGATTAGCACTACCAAAACATGCATACAAATATACACAATCTTTGTCTTTACTTTGAAAACAATAATAACTAATACCGTGTTAATATTAACGTGGGTTTCCACTGTCAAATTACCATCAGAAAAGCAATCTTATTATAATAATAACACTACTTTTCCAAGTCCTATTTTTCTAATGGTAATTTGAAAGTGGGATCCCACGCTAATATTCTACCTTCAAAACTAGGAAACAAACTTCTTGTCAACTAATAGAGTGTGTATTTAGGTTAATGGTACGTTGGAAGTGAATGTTGTTGAAATTCGCGAAAGCGCCTACTAATTAAAGATAGCAATATAAACTTTACACATTTTGATGTAACGACACACTTTGGTTTGCTCTGTTCCGTGGAGACTTCTGGTAGGCGTAATGTAAACTAATAATAGTCAAACTACTAAAAGGAGCTCTCTACGTGTAAGTAAACAAATGAACTAACGAGATGTTTATTAAAGTAATCGTATAAATGTGAAAGTAACGTTGGATGGTTTTTTATAAAAGAAGGGGGCAAACGAGCGACTGGAACACCAAGGTGATCTTCGACTTCCATGGACATTTGCAATACTCGATTTTGCGTATCAAATGCGTTACCGTCCTGTGAGGTGATACGCTCGCTTCTTGAAGGACCCTCAGACAGATATTTGTTTGAACGTATCTCTAAAACGGCTTAACGGGCCCTGGTGAAAGGTGATGTAAAACACAGTTTGGAAGACTACATAGGCTGCTTACCATGTTTTTTAGTTCCGTCCAGACGGAGTCGCGGGCGACAGTTAGTAAGCTAATATTTTAATAGAATTATAAGGGCACAATTGATGTTTAAGGTGATTGAAAATATCGCTAACTATCTTAATCTCCTTGAAAAACAAGAACAGCAATATTGCCCTTATGAACCTTTAGAGCCATTAAATTGTCAGTGATAATCTCTATTTGGAATATAACTAAAATATATAGAACTGTATACTAACTATAACGATGTTTTTGAATAAAATAACAGAGTACCTAAATGCAAATATGAATAATAAAAATGTTTTCAACATCTGCAAGAAAAAACTGTATTAAGCAAAAATGAATGATGTTCAATTTCCTTAACGAGTGTAATAAAACTCCTGGCACAGGTTAGTCGTAAACAAGTTATAGAGAAAACAAGGAAAATGTAGGTAAATTATACAGATAGGGTCACATCTGTCTGCATAAGATATGCTAATAAAAACTATCAGGAGCTCTAGACACTTGTAAGTCTATGGTACTAAAATAATGAGACAATATTGTAAAAGAATAGTACAAAGGAAAAGGTCTGAACAGATATTCATTAAATGTATAAGAAACAAAAGATAGGAAACCAAACCTAACTTGCATGATGAATACGCATGTAGGAGGCAATAAATGGCTTACATGGTCTAGTAAACTGCTTTGTAATTTTGCAATTATAACTTATTTATGTACTTTAAAGATATTCAAGTACGCCAGTTGGAATTAAGACATCCTACTTCTAAAGTGAGTAGCGTGTTTTCAGTTAATTTAAAACTTTTACGAAAAAAAAACTTTATCTTACAGAACTTGCTTGCGAAGCCTAAAACGTTAACTTGATTTATTAATCTACTTCCACTCAAATTAATATCCACAATTTGAATATACGAGTAGGAAGCCAACAAAACTTTTTACCAGCAAAACGTTTTGCTTTTTTTTATGGGGAATGAGAATATTTTTACATGCCGACGGGATTTTTTTTCTGGACTATTAATTAATTACTTTTACCGCTGTTTTTTTATTTACTACTTCAAGTGCTTCATCATTAAGTTTGATAAGTGAGTGATATATTGATAAAATAGTACAATAAGCCTCACTGATTGTGCTCACAAAATAAACAAGAATTGAATGGCACGTCACTCTTCAAAATTAATCTAAACATATAGACTAGAAGTTACAATTCTATTATAGCCATAATCATCGTAATCCTGGTATGAATCCATTCTATTTTTTATTAGGAGAAGGGGGCAAACGAGCAGCGTATCAACTAAATTGGTCCGACGCTCATAGACATCTGCAACGCCAGAGGAAACACAGATTTGCTGAAGGCCTTTGATTATGGAGTATCTCTCTATTTGGGTTCGGTGCACTAGGATTTTCATACCCTAGTAGAAACTATATTATTCTTTCGTCAATTCCCTCATCACCATCTCACTATGGAAAGGACATCTTCGTATAGAGCGTCGGTGCTTAACGGGTTTAGCTCTTGACTTGTAATCTACAGGTCCCGAGTTCAAATCTCGCCATCTACTGTACTAATTTACCCGACCCTTTTACGATGAAGGAAAACATCGTGATGCAACCTGCATATATCGGCAAAGAAATTCAAAGATATGTGTCACGTAAAATACTCGCTAGTCGTGGAGGTACGGAAAAAATTGAGCCCATCATGGGTCGAACTACATCATCATATCTTCGTGTTAAATACGTTATAATAGCTTTTAATGTATAAAATAAATTATCACTCTTGTTTCCAGTCATTTGTGTAAACGTTTAAGTTGAAATGCGGTTTTCATGATGTCGCTTAACTGTTTTATAGCTAACAATAACAGTTACCGCAAACGTCTGTATGTCTCTGTTCCAACTTGATATGATTACATTAAATACGGAGTTTCATAGCCTCTAGCTAGTTCCCAGTCCGCCTGCTCTTTATAATATTACCTTCTATAGTTTCTATTGTATTTAAACTCGATGTTTTTTATATTACTAAGTGGCAAACGAGCAAGCGGTCACCTGGATTCGCTGAAAGAGGGAAGCGACCGCTGCCCATAGACATCTGCATTTGCAGATGCGTTGCTCTTAATCTACGGAGGATGAGACGCACAGCAAGAGGACAATTATTCTCCTTCTGCGTCCCCTGCTCTGGAAAATCCACTTCCTCTTCCCATGAATTCTTTATAAGAAAAGGATAGAAAGGGAAAGTGCACCACACTCATCAGATGAAACATGAAATTGCTTTCATTTGACGCCTGTCTTTTGTGTGGTATTTCACCGGGCGAGCCAATTCGTGCGAAGATGTTAAAGCGGGCTCTACCACTTGGTTATCTCCTATATTGTTTAATTCTTTAGTTTTAAATCGTCGTCATCAACCTGTACGTTCCCAACAGAATCAAGATTAAAGGAGTTACTATGTCATAGTTAATCATACAGACCCAATCCGGGTTCGTCGAGGTCACATGCAGAGAAGTGGGGCACCTTTATAGATTATTATTTTTTTTCCTTAACATTGAAAGAAAGCCGCACAAGTGTATTTACATAAATCACATATGTCTATACTAATATTATAAAGAGAGACACTGTGTATTTTTATTTATATTGAAATAACTCAAGAACTACTGGGCCGATTT
>QDHC01002943.1:0-42880 GCA_013186455.1 Papilio dardanus tibullus
GAATTAAAATAATGGACCTTGGCCGATGCGACATATACAATTCGATTTGAGGTAAAAGTCGTAATCGACACTAATATTAAAGAGAAAAACATTTCATTTTTGTATTTTAGTATGTATTGAAATAACTCAAAAACTACTAAGCCGATTTTAAAAATTCTTTCACCATTACAAAGCTATATTATCCCCGAGTAACATAAGGTAATTTTTTTAATACCACGCGGACGAAGCCGTGTAAAACAAAGTATTAAGTAAATTTGACTCTGCCTCAAATAATTTTACCAAAGTGTTTACAACGACAGTTCTGAAGTAGTCATTTTATACAGTGGAAGTAAAGTGAGAGTCGTGGAGGGTATCTCAAAAAAAAGTCGGTGTTTACAAAGGTTAAGAGGCGGCGGCTCTGATGTGTTAGCTTGTGTTTACAAGAGATTAACTTTAAACACCGAAAGGGCTTACATAATTACGTTCACACACCGCAAAACTAAAGTAATAACGGAGTTTGGGAAATTGTTTATTAGAACCTTCTCGAATTACATTGATCATTGAGCGTCGGTGGCTCTGGGGTTTAGCTCTTGACTTATAAACTGCAGGTCCCTAGTTCGAATCCCGCCATGTACCAATGTTTTTCGATTTGCATATGTACATATTTACCCGACACTCTTAGGTGAAGAAAAACATCGCGTGCAACCTGCACATATCGGCGAAGAAATTCAAAGATGTACTTATGTGTATTCACGCAAAATTCGCGCTGGTCATGGAGTTGAAGAAAACGGAGCCCATCATGGGTCAAATTTTACCTTTTTTTATATTGATCATCACTAAGTTAACAATATAATGTCGCTATATGATAAGAACTCATTTACTCTCGTTCCTTTTTACTCATTTTATAAATTCCCGTAAGTATTTTTATACTAAATACACTACAGAAAAACTGTGAACGTATAACACGACTAAAAATAATTACACCCGTGCGAAGCCGGGGCAGGTCGCTAGTTATACATATAAACCTTCCTCTTCAATCACTCTATTTATTAAAAAAAACCGCATCAAAATCCGATGCGTAGTTTTAAAGATGCAAGCATACATATAGGGACAGAGAAGAAACGACTTTGTTTTATACTATGTAGTGATGTATACCAATGATAGAATATACAAGTAAATAATATAAAATATTGAATAAATCGATTCTCTTTTGACGTTTAGTAAATAGTTCTCGATGCACGCTTTGCAAACGCTTTAAGTCTTATAAGTTTATTTTCAATATGGCGACATTTGTTACAAATCCAACATGGCGCCGGTCGGACAGAGAGCCCTTGTTTGGACAAAACTTGTTGCGTACATTGATGTAATAGTAATGGAAACGGTTGATAGACAACTTCAACACTAAGCATATTTACGATAAATTGGCTTTTAATCATTAATAATTTTATCTACAATTCTACTAAAAAGTTGTTGTGTATTCAGTATAGTTAAAAGATGGTTTAAATTATTTTCAGTAAATCAAAATATAACTACATAGTAAGTCCCTATGTATGCTTAAATGTTTAAAACTACGCAACGGATTTTGATGTGGTATTTTAATGGATAGAGTGATTGAAGAGGAAGGTTTATATGTATAATAACATCCATTAAATAGCGTCGAAATACTGTTTCTTAGGTTCCTAATGTGAAGTAAACAATTACATTTTTTCCGCATTTTTGTAGTATATTTCGTAGCAGCATTGCACCCGTGCGAAAAATTTTCGTAAAATATTTAATCGAAATTAATTATATTAACAAACTTTACTTTTAAAGAGAACATTATGCCACTTCCAAGCAGTTATATATCTATGATAGTATACACGGAGCAAAATAAGACATCACAGCGAAAGGATCATATTTATTTTTTATTTATTTATGATTATTTGCATGGAGCGCGCTCGATGTGACAATACAGGCGCTATTGTTTTCCGAAATAATAACGAGATATGGCGCTTCGATACCATTTCTTTTTTTTCTCACGATCGCCGTCACGAGCCCAAGACTGCCCTAAGTAGGGGCTCCTTGGAATAAGAATTACTTGGATATCAAATAGACTAGATCTTCTAACCAACAGTATTGTTAACAGACCACACTTTTATAAAAGTAATTTGGTAAAGCATGTGCTTGGCTATGTTGTTTTCTTGTTTACAATTGTTACTGTCTATATTTTGGTACGATTACTAATAATAATGAGAAATACCAAATCATTAACTACTTAAATACTAGATACAAACCCATTTGCGTGAACAGTATTTTATTATGACTCAGAAATCGTTGTTTTGATATCGATACTAAGAAAAAATATTTTATATTAGGCTACGTAAGCCGAGATAGCAAAAAAGTCCTATTTTGTTTCATGTTTATTAGAAATAACTAAAAAAGTACTTTATAGTTTTTTTCTATATAAATATGGGACCGAATTAGCAACTGTTTTGAATCAAACAAAAAAATAAAAACGTAAATCGGATCAGAACTCGCTGCGTAATTCTTGTACATATAAAAAAAATAATATGGTGTCATCGTTGTTTATAAGAAGTCACGGATGTTTTCCAATTTTCCCTAAAGCAGGAAATTCTACGAAATGTAAAAATAACATACACCCTACTATAAGTAGTCGCATATGTCCTGACATATATTATACAGAAATGGCATTTCAATAGAATCAAAATAATAATACGTTTTGCCCGCTGACATCCCCGTCTTTATTTACGACGTCCGAAACTTAAGATTGTTCACACGCTTTCATTTAAATTGACACGCGTCGTTCAATGATACATTATTTATTACATACAAACAACTACAATTAAATTGATTATAATATACTAGCGACGCGCCCCGGCTTCACGCTACCGGTGCAAATCGGTATAATGCTGATAGTAAATACTGCAGCGTTTGCAATGTAAGCGCTAAAAATGTGTTAATTTACGACATCATATTAAAAACCTCTAAATTATCAGTGTTAATCTATTATATTGTGAATGTATTATACATGAAAACTTTCCTTATGAATCACTCTACCTATTAAAAAACCGCATTCAAAATCCGTTGCGTAGTTTTAAAGATTCAAACATATAAGTATGTATAGGGTCAAACATAAAAAAGCGTTATTGTTTTATACTATGTAAAGATAAAGATGGCGCAAGAGTTTAGCTCTTGACTTGTAAACTGCAGGTTCCGAATACAAATCCCGCCTTGTATCAATTTGTTTTTCGATTTTCATATGTACATAATTACCCGCCGCTCTTAAGGTGAAGTCACGCAAAATACGCGCTAGTCTTAGAGTTGTGGAAAATGGAGCCCATCATGGGTCGAACTACACTACAAGATATACTACTACCGCACTCCGAGTCGTTAAGTGGCCTCCCTTAGTGTAGATTTAAATAGGTTTAAGTTACTGCGCTGACTTTCAATCCTGACACAGTCCTGAGATACCAGACAGTCGAGAAATGGAAGTAATTTCGTGATTTGTCTGTGGTGACTTGGGTGGTGCTGGAAGCCCAATTTTAGTTAAGCTAGAAGTGAATTGGGCGGGGTAGGACCCGCATAGTAGGGAAAGTATTTTTTTTATGTTCGTCACCTCCTCCGACAATTAAGCAACGCTGTAATTGCAGATTGTCTATGCTCGTTTGCTACCTAATATTTTAAAAATAAAACATCTATTTAGTTTCTGTTTACGCCAAAAGTTAAACGTTAAATGACTTGAAAGTTTATAATAAAAAAATGAATTACAACACTAACATATAAGACATTGATAATCGGCAATTATCACACGAATACCACTTAACAACGAATGAAAATGGCGTCGGAACAATAAATACGGTCGAAATAAGCGATCGCGGCATAATTAGCGGCCAAACAGAATTTTATATTCGAAAATACGTCCTCAGAAGACCCATAAATCCAATTACAGCTGAATTAATTCGAGTAATACGCGACTGGGCCTTTTTTTACTCTCAACGTGGAATAAACAAATGACAGAACGCCGCGCGGGTTTGAGGGAGCTCCTTTGTTTTTTGTTTTTTTTTTAAACACCGGCCGAAAGGCCACGGAACTCGCCTAATTGGGATTGTATAATGCGGTCAGACAAAAGCAAAATACGTATAAACTTCATGGAGTATTATTTTAATGCTTTGAACTTTGTTGAACGAAATAGGTTCGTTAGTTTGTAAAGAGCAAAAGAACAGCTTTGAAAAGTTTTGAGCATTTCCTTTGCTGATATTTCCGAACATTATTATAATCGTAATTTAAAACATACTGTCCTGTGTTGGCTATGGTCTGGTTGTCTCTGGGTGTCTCAACCATCACTCCACCACGTTTATAATCGTACCCAAGACGCGCACCGCCTCCTGCCGGGCATGACGTCTGTCACGACTGTCAACATGGCGTGATGCTCGAGACACCCAGAGACAAAAAGACCATAGCTACACATACTCTGGAAGATTACTTACTTAGTTTTTTCTAAGACTAGACACAAATACAAAAGATATCCTCTGCTATCAAAGATCTTAATCATTAATAGATTACAATTTTCGGAAATTCCTTATTTTAAATCGAATAACACGAACAGTATCCTGCATTTTTTTCTTAATACGTTCCGTAGAATGCAGGTAAAATACGACCACGTTGCTGTCCCCTATAAATACTGGCTACTGGATAATTGAAACATTATGAAGGAGATCTTATCTTCGGGGCAAAGGCACCGCGGTACGCTACCTTGTTTTAGGAACTTGATGTTTTTTTGTTTTTAATTTATTATACGTTTTTTGGAAAATACGGAGTTGAGGAAAGAAATTAATGATTTTTAAAGGAGGCTCTGTGACATCAAAAACGACATAAAAAGGGCAATATTGAGTTATATCATAGTCATTGATCGTATCATATTAGCAAATAGTTCAAGTTAAAAGACAAGTTGTCTGAATGTTCAAACGCCACTCAAATACTTCGTTACGTAAGCGTCGCTTAAAATCTAAATGGCCTCAAAATTAAACGTGATCGCCACAAAAGGAGTTTAAATGTAAGACGGTCTAAATATTTGAGTGGCATTTGAACTTTCGGCTAGTGATATGTCACCGTGTTCCGGTCGAGAAATGCCACGTCCAGGCCCGCGCCATCAGTGTGTCAATACAAAATATAGCAACGTGCCCGAGCCGGGTGATAGACAGAGCACTCTCAAAATATATTTTGTATGGACACATAGACAGCGCGGGTCCGGACTTGGCACGGCATACCGAGAGCCATCCTTTAACATACTCGTCTAATTGAGTCCCAAAATCAAAGCGTCCTTGTTTATTAAATCTCTTCTTAAACACCCACCCACTAAAACACGAAGTCAATAGGTAACAAGCACAAAGCACCAAGTAACAAGAATTCACAACAAAAACAATGTGTACTTCTCCTAACAAGCCGTGCGAAACATACCACAGTAATACACTCTATATAAACTCTATTCCCTTGTAATAAGAGCTATTACCCTTCAAAGGAAGTGCAAAAACAAATTTGATGTTACAATATAATAACCAGGTATAGTTAAACTATCAAATGTTTATAGCTCAAGGCGCAAGGAGGGTCTAGTTAAGCTGGTATAAGATAGAATGGTGCAAGCTGTGGCGCGAAGGAGTCTCGCAGTATTCTAATAGGCTATTAACATAATATAATGCCCCTGATTGGACGGATGTGAAGCGGCAGATGTGACGTCATATGTCTCACAGGGGTTGCCAACATTCCAAATTATTACCACTAATAAACTTACTGCAGTAACATTTGTACGTTTCCCTCGTAAATACATGTGTTGTCTCTGTTTTCTCAAAGATAATGAAAGAGACGACAATATTTATTAAATAAGAGTGTTTTGGCAGTGAAGTTCTAGTGTTGTTTTGGTTGTTTGAATTGATTAATGAAATTAATATGCAATTAAGATAACTATAAAATAATTAAATCTACATCAAAATTACTGTTTTAAAATTTAGTTTTTTATTACTTTTTAATAACCCACGCATTGGCATTCTTATTTTCAACATTGATAAATAAAAAAAACTATTAAAAGTTTCCTATTCCGTTAAATCGATACGGTAAAAGTTTTATTGACAGATTATACAAAATATTTTATAGTTTTGCGGCATTAAATATAGTTATCTATGTTATAAAAATGGTTGCGCATTAGCGTTAAATATTTTATAGGTTATAAAATTGTCATAAAAATTATATCAAACATGATTTCACTTTAATTCATAACGGATATATTTAATTATATGTATTACAAACTTCGATGACAGACTTTGTGTATTTTTTATTTACGACTCAAAATAATGATTACTTTAATTGGACCTTGTTACTTGTCAACATCATAACATGAATTTGTACACGAGTGAATGTTAATAAAAAAGGCATGTGAGTTGATACTAATAAAAATATTCGAGATAATGATGTTTTTTTTATTGACGCGGAAAATGGTTTTATTCGCTCCACCAGGACTGCGTTGTGTGGGGCTCCCGGCCTATAGACTCAGGCCGGACTACTCAATAAACCTTGCAGTGTTCCTCCGTCTCCTGACCGGGACTTGGAGTCCATGGAGAAAACGATGTTAGTATTAGTTTGTAGAAATCAAAATTGTAACAGACCCCAAATTACAATCATGCTCATAACAAGGAGAAGTATACTAAATTATTTAGTATACCCTTTTTACTCTTGCTTACATAATGCTTCTATTACATTTATTCTGGAGGTTACCCAAAATATCTTTCGATTGAATCGACATAAAAGTATGCAACTGGCAATTACATTCGATAAGTCATGTGCTTGTCACGTTTGAGATATCGAACGTCATTGTCTGTTCCATACATTTTTGATCTTCACTACCAAATCGCTCTGTAGCGCATGAACTTTGGGTAATACCCCTCTGTTATGGCTTCTCTTTATATAAAAACTAGTTGTAGTGCGCGACTTCGTCCGCGTGGAATTAAATAATATAGCCTATGTTACTCGGGGATTATATAGCTTTCTAATGGTGAAAGAATTTTTAAAATCGGTCCAGTAGTTCTTGAGTTATTTCAATACAAACAAAAATACAAAAATTCAAAAATACAAAGTTTCTCTCTTTATAATATTAGTATAGATGACCAATGGATAACACTTCTTAGTTTAAAATTTAAGTTTATTAACAATGTAATCTCTATACAAACTGTAGAGTTTAATATTTCTTGGTCACCCTGTGCCGAATGTTTCACACCCCTGATTTGCGATGGTGCGCGATACGGTAGCAAATAGCGCTACTTTCCAGCGATCCACGTTACCTCACACCACCTAGTATCCGAATTAACCTTCCCCGTGCATTTCAGTGACAATACAAACGAAATCAAACCGTATCCACAATGCAATACAATTTAAATTACATCTAAACAATATTATTGTTAAGTCAATTTAATAGGAACTCAATTTACAATCTCTATATCGCTATTCTAAAACGAAATGTCCTTCGTGTTATATAATTTTAAGCTAAATTAAACCTTAACACAACGCTTTTAAGATCTATTTTAAAATGTATAAGATTTGCAAACATTCTGCAAGTAAGCTGAAGAAAATCGTATAAAGTGATGGAAAATTACACTTATTTTCATAAAAATAGAGTTCAGTTTTGATTGAATTGTGGATGGAAAGATTATAAGTTGTTTCAACATAAATAGATGCATGAAAAGCTACACAAACTGCACAGTTTGGTGCACCACGCTTTTGTACTCCGAATAGGAGATGGTCGGATTATATGGAAACGGCATCTTACATTAAGTTACAAATCAATAAGTAAAACTTACACGGGTCTATGACATAGATATAGATAACTACATGAAAGGAGGGCGCTAGAGACCTATCATAATTTATATGCCCGCCGGGCCTGATATCCATGTAGGTCTATACCATAGAAAGAGAAAGGTATAGAAATGCTAATAGCGTATACGGTAGACGGACAAAAAATACCATATACAATCGTCTTAGCTATGTCTGTGCGCAAGACATATACGGCTATGACTCTTTCTCACTTTTGGCCTTAGTTCACCAGAAAAACGGTTGGAGCGCCACATTCCCATATGGTACGTCACATTTGCTTGGGTCTTATTTCTGGACCCAAACAAACAAAATCGCATACTGAGAAAGGGACCAAAGATCTATGTCACGGTCTTTGTCACGTTACGTATATTTCGTATAAATGTGTCTCTGTCGCTGTCAGTATGACATGTATATCATATCCGGTTCTTTAATCTATGTTCCATAGCCTCTCACATGCCTTTATACATGTTCACATTAACACTTAACTAGAAAACTTGAATCCAGCTTCTAGTTATGCATCATTTTAAATTACAAAACCCGATCGCGATTAAACAAGTACAACAATTATCGACTTGTACGATTATAATTGCTAATAAATTAATATCTTTGCTGGAAATTGCAAGCTGCGATGCGATGCAAGAATAATCACTTTATATGGCATTTTAATTGAACCAGTAAGTATGTTTGTGATTCCGAATATTTTAAGCATTAACTAGCTTTGCTAACGACTTTCCGCGTGGAATTAAAAATAATTAAGTAGCCTATGTGTCCTTCCAGACATTCGATATCTATGTTAAACATCGAGATCCATTCAGCCGGTCTGGAGTTACCTTCTAGCATCCATCAATCCATCTATATAAACCTTATTAAAATTTACCTTTTGCTGTGCGTCTCCTCCTCCGTGGATCGAGGGTAGGCAACGCATCTTTTGCAGATGTTTATGGGCAACAGTCGCTTCGCTATTTCGTCGAATCAGGGTGCCCTCTTGATCATTTGCCTCTTTTTAATATAACACTTTTGCATCAACTTCATCATCCTGCCGTTGTCCCTATGGTCAGCACAGTGTCTACTACTCCGTCATACTTCTATATCAGCCGTCATTTCTAGATTTACCCCTTTTTCTGCATATCTTCTTTTGCATAATCCATCCATAAACTTTCGCATTTTCTTCTTCTTTAATTTAAGGTTTTCAACCTTGTCGGTGGACTTCTTTCCAACCCACTCTGTCATACGCCAACATCTTCACCTTCTACGACACGATGTCCACTTTATATTTTTCGCATTCTATAATATTGATATTAAAAGAACCGTCTCCATATAACAAGGCCAATTGTAAGCGCATCGTGTGGGACTGAAATAATAGGCTCGCATTCTGGGAGGTATTGAGACATCAGCCTGTACTAACTGCCTCGTGCCCCCCGCGACCCCTTGCGACCCCTCGCCCCACCACCCTCGGCACAGCGAACCTCGTTAGACCCGCCGAATAAGGAAGCTAAGCTTACTTACACGACGGCCGAATACCAATACAGAGCAGTCTCCAAACCAGTACGACATAAGATCCTTCAAGAAGCTCTCTTTCTAATAGGCCGGTGACGCATTTGCAGTTCTAGTATTGTGGATGTTAATGAACGACGATGAACACGATGGTGTGCCGCTCGTTACCCCCTACTCTTATAAAAAAAGAAATCGCAGTAGGTACCAGACACTGTTGTTTGAATGCACACTGCAGAACATATTAGTACCTACTGTTTTGAATAAGTGCTATTTTTATGACAATGTACGCATTAGCGAGGGATCTCCTAATGTTAAGTATTCCGATGTCCATGGACACAAAAGAAAAGAAAGAATCAATGAACCAAAAAAATACTGGTATGTAGGTAGTTCAAACATTAGCAATACTGCACAATTCTCCTGCTCTGCGGTACTGTTCCACCCTCGTGTGAAACTAGCACAACACTTTAGAATTAGGTCTTGTTCGTAATTGCGTTGTCAACGAGATTGTCAGCTATTTAAATTGCTTAATAAAGTAATTAATTAAATTAAACATAAGATTAGTGTTGTGCTAAATAACGTACTGAATTAGTTTTAAACGGTCTCATAGCGAAGAGCCTTGATAATGCCAGGTTCCTGGTTGAAGGGTCGGCTACAGGCAGCTGTCCTGACCACGGCTCGCATCGTAAGGAGGTTCCTCACTCTGCAACCCTAACCACCGGTAGCTTCGACCCGAAGTTCCACTGCCGGGGGTTTCGATTTTTATATACATTTTTAGTGTGTATTTTTATATATATTACATTAAAAAAATTGTAATCAATTTAAAAATATATATATATATGAGATAGTAATATAGTTCCATAATCAAATTAAAAAGAAGGCGTTATCATAATAATTTCTAATCGAATATACGTTTCGAAAATCGATTTTCAATTGACATGTGAATCGATTAACCAGCATCGAAACGTCTTAATTCCTTGTGTTAATTATTCAAAAGCCATTAAGTTCTCTTAAGAGGCACTAATCGCTCGGTTTCCGCCACCGGCTGGGCAATTATCGGCCGTTTTAAACACGAAGCTTTTTATACACTGTTTTGAATAGGATTTATTTGGTGGCTTTTTTTCTAGAGAAGTGTGAGTGCATTAAGGTGGGCTTACACGCTGTTTCAATACTAATATTATAAAGAGAGAAACTTTGTATTTTTGTTTGTATTGAAATAACTCAAGAACTACTGGACCGATTTCAAAAATTCTTCCACCATTAGAAAGCTACATTATCCCCGAGTAACATAGGCTATATAATTTAATTCCACGCGGACGAAGTCGCGCACAACAGCTGGTGAAATATACAATTTGAAAAGTTTAACATTCGAAAATGTCAATATGTATTTATACACGAGTAGCTGTTGTGCGTGACTTCGTCCGCGTGTAATTAAATAATATAGCCTATGTTACTCGGGGATAATATAGCTTTTTAATGGTGAAAGAATTTTTGAAATCGGCCCAGTCGTTCTTTAGTTATTTTAATACAAAAATACAAAGTTTCTCTCTTTATAATATTAGTATAGATTAGAAGTTACCTCTCTCGCCGTAGGGCTTCATTAGACCGAGTTCCCGAAAGAAACGGAAATTTTACTTCGGCGTAAGGCCGTTTTTTGCGTGACATTGGTCTAATTGACGCCTTAGGGTTACTGTACTTTCTTTAAACCTAATCTACACTAAGAATCTTGCTAAGTGACCACTTAAGAACTATGCGTGTCACAGAGTAATAGAAAACTTTATACAAAATTAAATAAAGAAATATGTGTATTTCGTGTAATTGTTTAAAAGATTTTCTATTTTTTTTAAAGAGAATGGGCCAACGAGCGTCGGTAACATCGAAGTAGTCAACGACGTCCATAGACATTCTAATTAGGTATAACGAAAAAACTAAACTATAGGAAATATACACAGTCAAACCTCGATAAGCGAGAGTCCAAAAGATCGCGATATTTGTCTCGCTTATGGAGGTTGCTCTCTAATCCATTTATCTAGCTTATGGAGGTAGCTTATCGGGAGCATAGAATGACTCGCTTATAGAGGTTTCTGGCTTATCCAGGTCCCGCTTATCCAAGTTTGACTGTCTTGTATTTTTTTCTACATTTCGTCTCCATGTAAGCCCAGCGTACGAAATCTATTAAGGCGCTAACAGCATTAGTGAAAAGCTTAAATGTATCCATCCGTTTTGACAAAAAGCGCGCGAGTGGCGCCCCCACTGACGCTTTGTTCTAAACATAGATTAACTAGATGTATCGCTTCCTTTAAATACAGATCCGTTTATCATTAACATTATCGCTTTTGTCTTTTATATTTTAAAGAGAACGCATCAAAGATCTGTCAAAATGTGGACACGATTTTCATGTGTTTTTTTTTTATTTCTTTGTAAGTTTATCTTTCCTGCCAGTGTTGGTAGTAAGCTGTTTAATATATGTTATGTAGTTTATCGTGTTTATACAAAAATATATTGTTTTTTAGCTTGACAATGCAGCAAGAATAATATCTTTGATTAATTTTGTGCCATCGTAGCATGCTTTTAATTAAGCAATATTAATAACTCAAGAACTAGTTGGCTGATTTCAAAAATTCTTTTACTATTAGAAAGCTACATTATCCCCGAGTAATATAGGCTATATTTTTTAATTCTACACAGACAAAGTCGTGAACAGCCAGTCTCATAATAAAAGACAACTTGTCTATGGACAAAAGTAGTTCTAAAGAACTATATGCCTGTAAACTCTTATAGTTAAACGAATTACCTTATTTATTGATCATATTACATTTAATTACAGTTATAACGAATAGAAACAGTTTTCTTAAACGAGTCGAACTGTCCTCACCTAATCTTTGGATGTAAAACTTTTAAATCTTTGACGTATAAGAGACAGGATCTGTCAGACACGCCTTCGCCTATGTCGAGTAAAATAGTATATTTTCTAAACTTTCTTGTGTTCTCCTTACGTTAAGTCAGGGGTCATAAAAATCTTTTTATTTTAAGTAACTGTCAGCATGATATGTGATTGTCACCCCATGCGCCGTGAAAAATGACAGATTTTCTTTAGGTTAAATATTGTTTGTTTAGTCCATTAATGGATAGTCAAAGTTAGTTATAGTCGTTAAACGGAAAAACGACACGCGTAAAATAAAACTTCTCCGTTTATGACCGTGTTTGACCGCTGACTGACAGCGCGGTGACATGTGACAGTGACAATTAACGCTCGCTAATGACGTCACGGATGTAGTGTTGTGCCGGACACTTGTCAACGATGTCTTGAAAGATTGGTAACAGTTTAAAAAAGATGTAGAAAAAGATTTATTTATGTTTTTTTAAATACGTGACGCCTACTTGCTGTAAACTTAACAGTACCTATCTACCATTTTTTTCAATAAAGGTTATTTTTTTAGAATTTCTATTATTATTATTTAAAATTACAGGAAGTACGAGTAAAAAAGCACAGACTATAAAACTACAATTAAAGAAAGAATGTAAAATCCCATTCCTTTATAATTAGGCCACTAGTTAATTTCTAATATTTTTTTTAAAACATAAAATGGAATTTGTTGCCATTGTTCAAATCGAAATTAATTATACAAAATTATTTATTAAAACCAATTTGCAATTTGCCAAAAGCAATCACAATAATTTTTATTTTTAATTATAGGCTACGTCATCTCCAAAACAAGGGTATAAATGAGTAATATTTGAACACAAAGAAAACATTACTGTCCAATTAAAACCAATAACCTTTATTACAATAGCAACACGGCTTATAATCGTCCAGATTTTCTTTTTCAAATGTTTTAATAACTTGGCAGAACACAATAGCATTATTTGTCAGGTAACAGGGCGGTAACGCCCACTTTAAAAAAAACAAAATCTTAATTAATGTTTAAGTTTTTATTATTATGAGAACGAGATTGCCGAAAGATACGCGGCTACCTATTTGGAATTAAAAAGAAAAGTTAGTTTTTGTTAAGATTAAATAAGAAAAAAACAAAGGATGTTTTAGATGTTTATGATTTAGCAGAGTCGTAAAATGTCTTAGCAAAATAAAACAAAAAATATATCAAAATAAAATCACAATATTATATTACAATCAATTATATTACGTATAACCTCCTTCTGTTGGAAGTCGGTTAAAAATGAATTAAAATATAAAAACAAAATAAAAATCGAAATTTACTTTTCCATTTTTTAATATCAATATTTTTAAAAATTCATCATCATCATCACCAGGTCACTATTTGTCCCCACCGAGGTGTGACTACCCTACCCGTACTCCGTATTCGTACCCTAAGGGGTGCCTAGGCCATAGTCAATCACGCTGGTTCAGTACGGGTTGGTCGACTTCACACATAACATTGAATTTCTTCGCCGATATGTGCAGGTTGCATCACGATGTTTTCCTTCGCCGTAGGCGCGTCGGGTAAATATGATATGAATTTTCAAAATCGAAAAACACATTGGCACATGGCGGGATTCAACTCGGGACTTGCCGTTTACAAGTTAAGAGCTAAACTCCTGAGCCACCGACGCTCTAACTATTTTAATAAAAATAATTTGTTAATAATTTAAATTAAAAATAAATGTCATTCAACACTATACTGTGATTCAGTGAATTCAATGCAGAGGTGTTGTGGGAACAAAATTTACGATCTTCGCAAAACCGCATTAAGAAAGTAATTATTTTATTAAACATTATCTTTATTTATTCATAAAACCTCATCCCTGGTACCAATCTTTATAGCAATTAAAAAGGTATTCTTCAGAATTGAGATGTCAATATTATCCCTAATTGAGATATTGCCTTTTATTTTTCTTTAAATAAGAACTTTATATCTGTTTTAAAGCCTTGTTCGCGCCGGGATAGTATTTTAGTCAAGTAGCAATACAGGCTGCGACTAGTGCGAGGACGCTGAACACTTCCCGCTGTATTTCGAAACGAGAATCAGTGTTATTACTGTTATACTTTCTACGTTTGGTACTGGTACATTCATAAAATCTATTCCAAAATACAGAACATCCTTGTTTCTGCTGCTTCTTATGATACATAATTTGGACGAAGGAGACCTTGTCTATGGAGTATCGTATAATCGACGACTTATTGGTCTTCGTTTATCGCAGTACTTTATTTTTTTTTCGGATTAAGGGGGTTCGTGTTATGTATAACAGTTTGCTAATAAACTTTTTTCATTTAGTAACTAAACGTGTCATAACAACAGCATTTTAGTAGAGTAAGGTTAGTAAATATTTTGTTCGGATACTTTTTAGTACTAAATCACTTGCTACTTCACTAAAATACTATCACGATGCGAACAAAGCTTAAGAGTTGAGAGTGAGTAATTTTTATAATTCAACTTAAGGCGAAGCTGTTGCTTTATTAACCAACATCATTTTTCTTAACTATTGGATAAGGATCTTTGGTGGCGTAGATTAAAATATAAACTAAGTTATGTTTGCATTAAAAAAATAATGTTTATTTTAATGAGTTAAGATTTAAATGATAGTCGATAAGTTTTTTTAATGACGTTTTAAGAGGTTATGTGTACTTGATATTCGGCCACCTGGGAACGAAAATATATTTTGGTATAATTGTTCTTCAAAATAAATATATACGGATTTAGATGTCATCCCTGACATATTAAAGGCTAAAAACTCATGTATAATTAGACGATGATGGACTCCCGAAGAGTCCGAAACTAGTCGGTACCATCACCGAAAATTACACGTGAGTTTTTGGCCGTTTTAAATAAATAAAGTCTAATAATAATGTCTCACGAAAGTTTTAACAATTTACTTACAGATTAAAGTTATTTATACTAGTTTGTATATTAGATTAGATTTCAAATCAAAGATATGTGTCAAGAAAATGGAGCCCATCATGGGTCGAACTACATTACATTACATTTTTTAGATTGAAATAGAAATGTAATCATATTTACAATTAAATCTTTAAATGTGTACTCGCCTTAACATCGTAAACATTATAATGATCGTGTGTATTAAGAATTGCATCTGAAACTGGATTTTAAAGTTTGAATTTAGTAAATTGATCATAAAACAAACGTTATTGTTGCCTCCGGGTGCCCATTTGGATCCTTTATTGCCCTTACCGTGTACACTTGTGTTCTAATTATCATTTCGTGGTAAAGCCGTTCCGATATTGTCTTAACGCCGTCTTAATTTGATCGTAAGCTTTTCGTGCACGAAGATACGTATGTCTGCGACTTTAAACATAAAGGTTCGTACACAGGTACGCAACGTCGGCTACAAACCATCAGTTTTACTTGTTAAAACTGACGTACACACGGCAATTGGGACTGCACAAACGCACAGTACAGTTCTCAGTTTTGACACCACGTCAGTTTTAACTGCGCAGTCTAACTGTACAGTTAAAACTGAGCATTTGCAGCCGACTTAAGTTGTTTATGTACTAAATTGGCAGATTTGGCTTTGTATTTCTCTTGTCGTTAAATTTTGTTATTAAAACTTTTACGAGTACTATGGATATCGACTCGAATGACACTTAATATTGTTGTCCCTTTTTATTTAAGAGGAGTGTAAAGGATGACAATACGTACAATAACTGCAGTGGAAACTTACAGTTAAATTGCTGTTATACGCTAATTATGATATTAATTTTTATTCGATTATTTAAAGTGATTAAAATTAATGTATTCAAATTATTTACATTATATTAAAACAACTTAATTGAAACTTCAAGTTGGTTAATAGTTGACATTAATTTTATTCGATTATCTGATTTTGTTTTTAAATTTTGAGGTACGAATAGCAGACGGGACGAGGTAAGTTCAGAATAAGGAAGTTCCTTTCCTATGCGTCTTCTCTCCCTTAAAATCGGCTTCTCATTATTTCCTTATAAGAAAATGATGTAGGCCTAGTCACCCCTTAGGGTGAGCTCCGAGCCCCTCGGTGAGGATGTTTAGTGATGATGATGAAGAAAATGATGAGAAGTGAAAGTTAACTAAAATTAAGCCTCGGTAATCGGCCTAATGCCTTGTAAGCACTAGGAAAGTATTTTAGTCGAGTAGTAATTTAGTAACATTTTAGTAGAGTAGATTAGTAAATCCTTTGCACAGATACTATGCTATAAACTCGATTAAATACTATCCTAATGCGAATAAGGTTTTACAGCGACAACTAGAATACCTACGTGAGAATTATCATAAACAGTTCAAAAATTCTTTTCATTATCAAAAAGCATGTAAAATCCATATTTCACGGTAATTATAAAATGTCAGAAATCGTATCCATTATTCAGGCTACCCGTAAGATCGTCGACCGTCGTTTTTTTGGACTGAATAACAATAAATAACGTGTCACAGCAGGTGAGGAAAGATCCTTTAGTTAGTTAGTCGTGGAGACAGAAAAAAAAAACGTATCTTTCGATTCTGGTCAATGATATCTTTTAACAAAATATAGACCTATCTTGTAGCGTGAAATAGTTCATTTATGTATTCATATAGAGCTGCTACTGAAAAAAAAGTATGGATGGTTGTGTGAAAGAACTAACTAAGTAACTAGGTTGACACGATGACCCGAAGTGGGCCTTGGTAAACAAGAAATCTCTCCAAACTTGACGATCTCGTACCATCCCGACCCAATAGCGGACGTGAAAGTTATGCTGAAAAAAGGGGTAAATTCAGAAATATTAATTAAAATGCATATGGATGCATAAATTTATTCTAACTCTACCTTACTCTATCAGCTGCATTATTCTCTTAAGCTGGCCTAAAGACTCAGTTTTAACTGTACAGTTCGACTGTGCAATTCTAATTGACATTAAAACTGCGCAGTTAAAACTAAAGTTTGTAGCCGACTTAAAACATCAGTAAATATACTGTTGTAAAAAATATTATTGGTAACAGCTCTATGTAGATACCGTATGCATCAGGTATAGGTGTTTTTTAGCAATTTTTTTGGTAGCGAACGAAACGAGCGAGATCGTTAAGTGAAAAAGGACCCGTTTCGGCGCTTTTGTGAACCAAACTTTTTGAGAGCCGGTAGCGAATACAAAACATTATCGGACTAATTAATCGTTATAACTTTTCACGGACCAATTTGGTTGTGAATATTTAAAAATGGTGGCTATAGGAAATATGTTTTCATAACTATTTTAATAAAATCTACACAGTGGTAGAGCCCGCTTTAACATCTTCGCACGAATTGTCCGCCCGCTGACATACCACGACCACACAGAAGACAGGCGTCAAATGGAAGCTATTTCGTGTTTCGTCTGACGAGTGTGTCACTTTCTCTTTCTGTCATTTTCTTATAAGGAAGTGATGGGAAGGGCAAGTGGACTTGACGGAGGAGGGACGCATAGGAACAGAAATTATCCTCTTTCTGTGCATCTTCTCCTCCGTAGATTAAGGGTAGGTCGCATCTGCAATTGCGGATGCTATGGGCAGCGGTCGCTGGTGGCCGCTTGCTCGTTTGCCACTTTATATTATAAAAAAAAACTATTGTGTAATAAGTTTTTGGTAGCAACAATCATGATTTAATAATCGTTTACGCAATTTAAAAACAGCACAATACTGCAGAAGCGTGTAAAACATTCTAATCTAATAGCCTTATACAAGTTTAATATCAAGAGCGTTAAAAAAGCTAACACTAAAGCCTTGTTCGTACCAGGATAGTATTTTTGTCGAGTAGCAAGTAGCATTTATCTGAACGATTTACTTTTCGGACTCATTTAAGCCTAAACTTATGCACTAGGATAGTAATTTAGTAACTAATCGTGTCCGAACAGCAAGATATTAGTAGACTGGATTAGTAAATCCTTTGTTCGTATACTTGCTACTTGCTAATCGACTAAAATACTATCTTAGTGCGTAGAAGGATTTACGCAAAAACGCGTCCGTGTGGATATAGGCTTAAAATCGCAGATGCGACTTTGTTCTAACTTCGTATTGACATAACATCTCTAACTCTTACTAAGACATGTTTCGTGTGAATGTTTAGGCAATGAAAACGTTATTTTAATAAACAAAAGACCCGCGACCATATATTAAAAAAGGCAGATAAGACATGACATATGCCATACTGACAGCGACTGAGACACATTTATACGTAATGTGACAAAGACAGTGACATTGATCTTTGGTCCCCTTCTCCAATAATTTTGTATGTTTGGGTCTTCAATAAGACCCAAATAAATGTGCAGATAGCACAGTATTGTGGCACTCCAAGCGTATTTTCGATGAGCTAATTTTTCATACGTCCCAGGCAAACGCATGAGACATGATGTTATTGGTTTAAAGCCGTAAAGTGATGCACACACGACATACGTATGACGTAGTCTAAGACATGTTTTGTCCCTCAACCGTATACGCTATAGCCACTTCTGTACCTTTCTCTTTCTACGCCCGCGACCCCTGCGCGTTGACAAAAAATGATTAATCGCCACAATAAAAACTTCTTATAAATTCTTTAATAAAAATTCATTCACATTATTAATTCTAATGCTCATAACTCGATGTATTTTTTATTCAAGAATGCGTCGAACAACGCCGGAGGCCTTTTTTATTGAATTTATGTTGAATACTATCATTAGAAACGGTCGACGACGCTTCGGTATAATGAAATTGATTCAATCAACTTTATTTGTATTGAGAAACATGGAAAAGTTAGATATTAGTACGTTTTTTATATTATAAAGTGGCAAACGAGTAAGGCACCTGGATTCGCTGAAATAGCGAAGCAACCGCTGCCCATAGAAATCTTTAATTGCAGATACGTTGCCTACCCTTAATCTACAGAAGAGACGCACAGCAAGAAGATAATTCCTCGTCCTATACGTGCACTTCCCCGTCCCATCATTTCCTTATAAGAATAGGATAGGAAGTGAAAGTGGACTAAAATTGGTCCTCCGGCACCACACTCAACAAAAGAAACACGGAATAGCTTCCATTTGACGCATGTCTTCAGTGTGTGTGGTATGTCACCGGGCGAGCCGGACAATTCGTGCGAAGATGTTAAAGCTGGCTCTACCACTGTGTTCTGTCGTTCACTTGTAATACTGTCGTCTCTAACATAAAGCCTATTTCGCACCGGGATAGTATTTTAGTCGATTAGCAAGTAGCAAGTATCCGAACAAAGGTTTTCTAATAAAATGTTCCTCTTCGGACACGGTAAGTCACTAAATTACTTGCTACTCGTCTAAAATACTATCATGGACTAGCTTTAAGCGTTGTTCGCACCAGGACAGTATTTTAGTCGAGTAGCAAGTAGCATTTATCCGAACAAAGGATTTACTACTGTTCGGACTAGTTTAAGCCCAAACCTACGCACTAGGGTAGTAATTTACTAACTAAACGTCTCCGAACAGCAACATTTTAGTAGAATAGATTAGTAAATCCTTTGTTCGGATACTTGCTACTTGCTACTCGACTAAAATACTATCCTAGTGTGTACAAGGCTTTAGTACCTTTATCTCGTTGCATATAAGTTTCTAAAATAAATGATGTGAATTGCTATTACCTTAATATTTTATTTTGTCAATAATTTAAACTACTTAATAATGTGATTCTTATTCTATTAATAAAACAATTTAAAAATAAACCAAAATTGATTTTAAATTGTTATTAAATTACAATATCCGTAAACATTTTTAATAAATGTGAAAAACGAGAGGTATGTCCAGACTGTTTATGTTCCGTGGTCTGTCTACCTCTCTGGGTGAAGACCACGAATTTTATTTTGTTGCTGTTGTAGTTTTTGTTGTTGTTTTGAGCGTTGTGTATTCATTTCATCGCTATATTCAACATCTTTAACTTCAAAATCAACATCTTTATTTCTAGACTTCACATGTGCGAGATAAACAGTCCAAACGAAGCTAGCAGCGCTCACAAAGACGATACGATTATTCTCCGATATAAAATAGAAATTAATCGTTTGCGCCGTCGGCCAAAAGAGGGCGCCGATCTTATATGTCGGCCAAAATTTTTCTCTTACTTCGTCCACGCATTCGTTAAACGATTTCCCTTCTAAAGCACTCATACCGAAGAAGAAATAAACCATAGCTATAGGAGAATAAGATACTTGTTCAATAACAGCTCTTGTTATTGCCGTACTAAGAGTTTTTCCCCTAAAGAATCTACTAGTATATTTCATCCAATTGTAAAATACAGGAGCCATGAAAAATGTACCGAATATACCATATCTAGCTGCTCGACTTCGATCAGCGTTTTCTATAGTAGTTCCATGTTCCAAATATTCCTGCACCACGCTGCATGTTGGCCAGATTATAGCGTACGACAGCATGCCACGTAATAAAGGAAATTGTACCGGTAATCTACGTACTTTAGTTATTATGCCACTCATTGTATTTATTTCTAATCAATGTATTGTTTAAACATTTTTGTTTTTCTGTTTTTTTTTCAATCAAAAATATGTCATTCTGTCATCCTGTCAATTGTAAACTCAGATAGTAAATGAAAAATAACATACATAGATAAATAAATGAAGTAAATATAAAATAGATAAATGAAAAAAATCGAAAAAAAAAATGTTAAGAAGGTGCGTGAAAAATCAGGCGTGGGCCGTTGGACCTTATTGGACACTGGACCCTACTTCATCATCCTACTCCCGTAGATTCGCCGCACCGGGTTTATGTCCTCCACGTTATCCTTGAAATCTTTCACGAAATCCATCTCTTTCTAAGGCTCTACCGTTGTCTGTCTTATCCTGTCTGAGATGTTTACAGTATCATATATACTTTACCTCCTACATTAAGGTACGTATCTGTTACTAAAACAAACGAACTAACAAATAATAAAGTTTAATTCGACGCAAAACGTTTTGAGTTCCATTTAGTATAATCTAGGCGTGCAATCGGCCACCCACTGCGAAGCGCTAAGAACAATCGAATACTTTCAGTTTAATCGAATAATTCGGTCATTATTCGATTATTTAGCTCGGGTGAATCGATTCGGTGATCGCTTTGTGATAGGTGACGATGCAAAAGCTCGCGTGAGGTCCGATCATGTGATCATTCAATTGGACACCAATTAATACAGATATTTATACTTTAAACGTTAAATTAAATATATTTAAGCGCTATCACTAGGACTTTAAAAAATTTAGACAAATTCTATGTGAAGGAAAACATAATTAAGCATAAGCCTAGTAAAAGTCTAGCAAAAGTCAAGTAAGAAATTTAGTAATCGGTTTACTTACTTTCCTATTTAGATTTATTCCCCACCATAGCGGTCTTGTCATATATAAATGTTCTGATTTTTACTGTTACTACACTACAGCGTCTGTAAAAAAAAATTAAGCATTGCCTATCAATTACATACAAACATCAGCAATTTTAGTAAAAATAAATTAAAAATCACATCTCTCGATTTTTTTTATATTTAAAAGTTGGTAGCGCCATCTGTTGATAAATTACAGCATTACGACAAATAGGGCCTTAAGCTTTGTACGTGAATGTGTCAAATAATGAAGGCACTGGTACATAGATGGCGCCAATTTTATTCAATTCTTAATTTTAGTACTTCTACTCAACACAAGATGGCAGCTATAGTAACATAAAAGTAAAACATTTTCCGTTCTAAAACAGCAAAAGCTTAGTTTAAAAATTATATAAAATAAAACAAAGTTAATTGACGTTAATTAAAAAAGGTTACAAAAAATAATTGTTTTTTTTATGAATTAATTGTCACTGTTTGCCTCGAGGAGGTATTTACAGCTACACCAGGATTGAAGTGGCAGGACACGGATGGCGCTTAGTACCTCGTAATATTATTAAAATAATTTGTTGCAGCATTCCTTGTTTTAAAATATGTGTAGGTGGAGACAACAATTTTAATTTATTATTTTAATTGTTTAATAAATTCCAATTTACATTCCGATACCTACATTTGTTGAGAGCTTTTAAAAAGTCATTTCAGATTTTACGATTGAAAAACATAATGACTTTATCATAAAAATCTTTAAATGCGTTACAAAATTTTAAAAAGATAATAAAAAAATAGAGTATAGAAGTAATAAAGCTTTTAGAAACAGGTGGCGTGGTTTCCCATACAGGTTCCCTATTCCCATATTTGAGTATATCGGGACACGTGTTTGGGGATCAATATCTTATATAGGCGCCGGCGCCTGCGCCCGACCGATAGGGATGGGATACACTAACGAGCGTTTCAAACGCCGCGTTTGAATCGACGCGTTTTTAATCGCAACTAAAACGCTTTACATAATGAAAACTTAAGCTTAAGAAAATATATATCTCAGAATTAATCTTGATAGTTGTACGAGTAAGTTACAAAATATTAGTGCAAACGGTTTTCAAATGCCCTAATACGATTTTCTTTACATATTAGCAAAACGACTATGTTAATTTAAAATTATAATTAACCAGAACCAAAACTATATAGTTTTGATTAATTTAGATTATGAAAACTATATTCAGATAGCATTTGAAATAATTTATAAAGGCAAGGAAAAAACACATGAAATAAACGGGTAACCGTCCGTTTGTGAGTTCTCACCCTCAGCGAGGTATGGTAGCAATTCAGATAAAAGCGATATTTACAAATTGAACTGAAAAACTATAATGTTGCTCTCATGTTAGCGTTTTTTTTTGTCTGTTCACTCGCGGACTAATTTTAGTGGGTATGTTAAACTTACATGTACTAAAATATACGAATTTCTAAACTGTTCGATTAGTAAAATTGTTTATGAAAAGTGTAAAAAAATATTTATTATACAGTGTTTTGTTTTTAAATCTGCCAAAGTGTATATAGAGGAACGTTAAATTCCGTAAACTTAAGGGCCTCTATCTTATTAAAACCTTTAATTTATGTATTTTGTTAAATATTGTAATGTAAAGTGACATGGCCTATTTTGGTGTTATTAGACTAATTTAAAAATAATATTATATATGCTTTAAAAAAACATTTAGAAGTAGGTAAATTACAGCTTCGGGATAGGTAAAAGGAAGATATAGGGTAAAAAATGTGGTAATTATATTTTATAGGTATTTTTTTATTTACAAAATTATTACTGACTAATTTAATTTACATTTAAGACTTATATGAAAAATACATATTTAAAATTGCACTGGGCGCAGTCAAAACTATATTTTAATCAATAACAATAATACTCTTTGGTGATCAGTCTATTTGGCTTTGTATTTAAGTTATCAACAAACATAATTCATTGAATAAAACTTTTTAATATCATTTTGTTCCGTGTAATCTGTGTTTCTATTCGTGTAATCAGATGTTACGACAGTCTGTTCCATATCTAGGTGTCTATAATATTTATCTGGTACATTATCATAGTTTAAACTGTCATCAAAGTAAATCGGCATTGTTTCATTAGTATCACAAATTGTGGCTTCACTTTCAGTCTTTGCAGGTTCATAATGTTCCATTTTGATTTGATTTACTTCAGTCTCGTGCTTGAACAACTTTCGTCCTGAACTTTTACTAGGTTTCGCGTCCGTTGATGTTGAAACTTCAGGTGTTGTTACCCTTTTACTTTTGTACCTTCTGTTTTGAAACCATATTTTCACTTGGGTCGGTGATAAGTTCAATGTTTTAGCTAATTGTTCCCTTTCAGGTGCTGTTAAGTATTTCTGTGCACGAAAACGTATTTCCAAAGCGTGAACTTGTGTTTGGGAAAAGAGAATTCTAGGTTTTCTTTTTGTGTTCTTATCTTTTTTATCCGTTTTCACATTTGTTACTGCCTCTGTAAATAAGATAAGATTGGTTAGAAATGTAATAATGAATACATAAGAAATTTTCTATCTGTAATGGCGCTGTTATTAATTATTGCAAAATTATGATCTGGGTGTTAAAGATTGCTTTCAAAGTTGCTTTAATTCATAAAAATGTTTAACACCAGTATTTTTTTAATTCTAAAACATGCAATATGTTATATATCTATAAATTAGATACTTACTGGTTGTTTTCCTCGTTATATTATTAAAGTTATCCAATACATCTGCTTTTGGGTAGGTATTAAAATTTTGAAGTATCGGTTGTTGACTTTTATCAGGAACCAGACCTAAAGGTGGCATCACGTTTTGAACTTCTCTCTCCACACTGTCTACTTTCGTTGAACTTTCTCCTGCATGAGATATTGTAGGTACATCTTGATATTCATGAGATTGATAGAAGTTGTGATAATATTGATTGTAGTTATAATATTCTTCTACTTTATGATCGTATACTTCTTGGTTCCAATAAGGTTCCATGTTGTGTCCTGGTATATTGTGGTATACTGGA
This sequence comes from Papilio dardanus tibullus, assembly GCA_013186455.1. Taxonomy (NCBI): domain Eukaryota; kingdom Metazoa; phylum Arthropoda; class Insecta; order Lepidoptera; family Papilionidae; genus Papilio; species Papilio dardanus. The sequence goes on from QDHC01002943.1 coordinate 24,624, forward strand.
GTGACGTAATCCGGGCAATATTGATTCTGATGGTACACAGGTTCGTAGTCATTCACTCTTCTTTCTCTATCATTCTTCCACATGTCGTTTCGTTCGTAGTAATTTTGATTTATATTTAATATATCTTTCACTGAGAATGGGGTTGTTAGATTTGTATTATCGTCAATTTTTAATCTATAATTCGTTTCTTCCTTTTGTGGATTCTTCGTACTTGTATCTTGATAATTGTAGAAATCGTTCTTCAATTCGTTGTAGTTGTGTTTCATATTGTTACTGTTGTAAGATGTTGCTTGTTCGTACGACTCCATTTTATTTCACTTATTACACACTAATTCATTATTCACTGTGACAAATGGTCTTAGGGTGCGTCTGGTTTAGGTTGATGTCTAAATGACTCGCAATGGAAGACTGATGGTGCTAAAGATTGTGCTTCGAAACCAATCCACGCCCGTTATGGGCGGAGCTTTCGGCTACATTGTCCTCCTTTTCTATCACATAAAATATTCCAGTGTACCCTTCTCACTTCAGCGTGCTGTATGTTTACTACGCGGCGTAAATAACCGGGTGAGTGATTTCATTTGGCGGGTGCGTGTTTGATCCCTTTTGTCTGATTTCGATGACGTCATTTTATTATGGTCCTTAACTCGTTCGTTTGTTTACGTTGCGGTTTAAATTGTTGTTTATATGGATGTTAAACAACCTATCAATGAGTTTGTGAGAAAAGGGAGAGACAAGAACATACCTTTGAAAGCTTAATACTACTATTTAAGTAAAAAAAAAAACATTTTTAACATGAAAAAAATCCGAATTAAATTAGGCTATTTTCAACAGCTAGTATGTATTACCAACACAAAAAAATGATAATTAATGCCGAAATTTTGACTACAGGAATTTATATTATGTTTACCTATTTGAACCCTGGTGGTGAAACAGTAGAAGGTAAGTATAAACAATTTCAAAGTTCTGTCAGCAAGTCAAGTACCGCAATGGCGGCTTAACTACCGCAAACCGACGACAAATGTTTATACAAATTAGTCACACCTTTTAAGTTAATATAAATAAACAGGTAAAAAATTATTACCACACAAGCATTGTACAAAGTTCCCGCCCCTTATTTCTTACGACAAACAAAGAATAACAATGTGTAAGTTAGATTATATTTTTAAATGCTCGCCTAGTCCTGAGCATTGCAGTGCCTCTAGTTTTTAATTAATATCATAATCTACTAAATATTTTAATAGACTTAATAAACAATCAATAAAAAATATTGAGATCTAAAAAAAGCATCGCGTTGCGTTGACTGTACAGATTCGTAACTGTCAAAGTGTAGACATAAAACCGAAGTGACAATGGCAATAATTTTTTTTTCGACATTTCTTTTAAATTTTTTTCTAGTATTGTTCAATATTGGAGGTCATAAAATGAACCCAACTTCCGTACGGAAACCCGACACTTACTACACTGTCTTGTAACACGAGATATTTGAAACAAAGAACTATTTTGTTGTTTGAAATTTCTAAGACACGTGGCGCTTGTTCTATATTTAAATTGGTAAGTTTTAATTATTGTTATCTGCCAGTTATATTTAAAAAAGTATTTGATTAATAATCGTTTTAGTTTAATTAAACTTAGCTTAGGGTACAGCTCACTAAAATGACATAAAAAACCGCGAAAAATTTTCTTGTCAGTTTGTGACACAGATAATATAATAATATTTTTCCTTCCAGAATCTTCTCAATGCGGACTGTTTTATCGACATGTGCGACGTCATTGGATGATTTATGAAGTGTAATTAATTTGAAACTGAGCACGCAAATAGTGTCTGGATAGAATGGGGTCCCCTCTAATATTATGTATTAAAACAAATAAATGTTTTTTGTGTAAGCATTTTATAAAAGTAAATACATGGAATAATATTTAAAGTGTAGAACTAAAATTCTTCTGATTTTACCATTATTAGAAGATTTTGATTTAAAAAAATCGATTAAAAAAGAACTAACATTCTTACAGAACTAACAACTTATTTGCAATTAAAACAGGTTAAATTGTTTGGTTAAAAAAAAACTTTGTAAGTACAAACTCGTATTTCACACCATAAATTATAAGTTAAATATCCACAAACCATTTTAAGTGGGAACTTTAATGTTTTGTAAACTCAGGAGTTTAAAAAATGTCATTTCAGTAATAAAGTTGCGAGTTTTATGGGTAAACTTTAGTATTTTTTAAAAGTGAACCTAACGAGATTTTTTTAATATTACTATAATAGTTTACGTAATATGAGTAACAAGATTTTTTATTTATGATTATCACGTTAAATAGCTGATAAACAAATACAATTTTATACTCGTATTTTGCTTTAAGGTCGTCTGAAGGTATATGTTTTTCCTGGGAAGAAAAATTAATTCGAGTGAAATTTACTTTCCAAAAAATTATGCAATTATGCAACGCAAGAAAAATAAATTAAGAAAATTCGTTTTCTTTTAGTAATATAGCTTAGATGTTAAACTTTATTATACGCACGGCGCCTAAACAGATTTCATTTTGCTCATTGGAAATAGATTGCGTCGGTCTCGTCCGTCCGTCTGTGATGAATGTAGTGCACGTGGGTGTTTGATGTATTAATATTGGTAGTGCTTTTAAGGTTATCTCTGTGTAGAAGGTGATCTGGCCCGATAGTCCGATACCATGCCACCCGCGAGTACACCCAGTCGAAATTGTGAACTCATGTGTGATTATTTTTTATTTTTTTAGCTGTCGAGGATTAAATTAACTTTCTTATTTCAATTTCTAGTAAGCTACTAAATTAAGTACATATTAACGTAATTTAAAATGTTATTTTTTAATACTTCGAGAATTCTAATAAAAATTACTCGCGATTGGATCGCTTTTGGGAGCACTAGAAAATAAATAAACTAGAAAAAGTGTCTTAATAAAAATTTTAAATGAAACCAGCAACAACATTAACATAAAATATGTAGATGAATATTTTATCTGGAGCTTAAAGGTTAAATATTCTTTTATTCTTAAAAAATAAAACATCTGAAGCTTATTACCATTCGGCAATATTGCGTCTCCCTGTACACCATTACTAAGCCCGCGCAGTGCGCGCTCGTTAGCTTTTATTTGGACGTCGGACTCCTGTTCCAGCGTCTGTGTACACTTGTCGACAATTTTATCGGACTTAAGACTAGGCAAAAAATAATATCTAATGTCCAATACAAGAACGAACCAGGAAAGAATTTCCTTTCCTTCAGTGATTCCGTTTTATTTCTTATAGATAATAACATCAATCTTATCTGAGGAATCAGAAATATACAGTACATCCGTACTGTCCGTCAGTTACTAAATTGTTCATGGATGATTTAAACATGTAGAGAAATGAAAGTGCTCATTTTGATTCTCAATAAATATTGAATTCGCTCGTACCATTATTTTTGTCTTGCAGTGTAGGAGGGAATCTTTCTCAGTGCGTTATCAGTATTCAATACATGTGCACAGTTTAATGTTCCCATTCTGTTTTATTCAATTAATTGCCGGCGGCCCGATGATGTGGCTCACAAACGAATAAAATTAAATCATTATCCATACAAATAGCTATTAGTCATAACTTTTACATGGAAAAAATATTTACTACTACTTGAGTTTAGATTCGTGGGATATCTATTTGTGGTGTAATTCGATTTTGGCAATTTTATGTAGTACAAACAACAAGGAAAACGTCAAGTTTATTTCTATTGCAAATATTATTTTGTGTTACCACTTTTACACTAACAAAAAAACCGTTCCAACCGTTTTTTAAAGTGAAATAAAATACTTAACCTATGTATTTGGGGATCTTATCGACGGTTTGACAAATTTCGGCCCCCATCTATCGGCGGTCGGCAAAAAAACCGGCGCCGGCACGCCAATAAATAACATTGGCCGCGTCAATATCCCGCCTACTACGCCCCCGCGACACACAAAAAACACACCAATTTGTGGAGATAAAACACTCACGACCGTGACCTTAAGGGGTGGGCAGGATTAACGAACCAATTCTCTACGGTTTTACCAAACCTTATGCAAAGTAATATCAACGCTAACTGTGTATAAGTGTGTGTATCTTTTAATTTTGGGCAATATGAGTAGTAAAATGATGTTTTCGTTGCTACAAATATACGAAGAATGTCCCAGTTTTTAAATGTATTTATATGCAATTACCATCATCGGCCATTTTCTGCCCACTGACAGACGTAGACCTTCCCCAATAGTACAATAGAGAAGTCGAAAGAATTATATTAAAACAGTTTACTAATACTTTAAATAGATAAGTACAGAATTAAAATTATAAACTAAAACTAACAAACCACGAACCTTTTACATCACATTGCAAGAATTAAGGAAATATAAAAAATAGCACAAGGGTCAGGCATGCTGTGAGGTGACAAAAAGTTGAAGGGTCAGGGTCTAAGTGACATGTATTGCGTAAAATTTGGCAATGACTTATGCGAGCCATGCGGCGACCGAGGCACGGTGGCGCCACCGAGTGGTGACAACCGAAACTATGCAAAAAATATTAACGAATTTCATGGACTATTAGACCTTTTAAATCTCGTAAAGAGTTACCTGTCCTAAGAACTGTGTAGGACATTATTTATATCAACGTATAAAATATGAAAAAGGTTTCTTAAGAATGAATTCAACATGACTGGAACTAATTTCAAAAATTCTGTAGAATGGTGAGTATTAGGTACAGGCAATATTAAACGTTGTTATAAGAGTATTACTCAAACGAAGCCAGGTCGGACCGCTAGTTTATTATAGTGCTACGTGATTTTCAGAACATTAAAAGTCCTAAAGATAATTTCACATGATCCCTATATTGTTACTTGGCAAAATGATTCCCGATTAGCTCTTAAAAGATCGATGACCTCGGGATATGTATGCCACGAAATGTGTAATGAGGTCAAATGTTAGTGTTCACGGTCATCGGGGTCTGTGACGTGTGATGACGTCACAGACCACTTCACGCCTCAGCCACTCCATCGACAGTAATCGATTTTATTCGGCATCATTCAGCTATTTAATAGCGATTTAATTTTATAGCGTGGCGGTCTTTATCTATGCGGTTTTAGGTGGCAAGGTTGTAATGAGTTTTAGGAGTAGATTCATTGAAAGTAAAAGATAATGAGAGAGGCAGCAACGAGCCACGAACAGTTGGTTACATTTTTTTTTCAAGTTTTCATCCTGAACATTACAAGATAATTTCTCTTGACAATTTAAATTCAAAGCAACTGGATACTCATTATATACTTTGAATACGACTTTAAATTAAACTTCAAGTTACGTTAAAAGAGTTATTTTAACTTTCCCTGGTTAAATCTTCATTTAAAATCGGTCCGACCGTTCTGAAGTTTATATCAAAGAGTAATATATTTCTCAATATCAAATCTCGATAAAGATACTGCACACCGATGCGCATTTCTCACCGCAATCACTGCCCCGAGCTCCAAATAAACGCATTTAACAGTGAGCGATTATCGTATCAATTACTCTGAGATCGAACCCGCGTCCGACCTGACAGACGACATGTGGTTCATGTCAGACTGAGGCACTGAGGGTGCATCCCGAGCCCACCTTGACTGAGGCGAGTCATCTCTTAAATATATCCCTTATATTTGTTACAAGCGAAAGTTAAATTATTTATGTATAATATAATTTTATGTACATTCAAACTAAATGCAATCAACACAGGTTTCCATCCCGAAGTCAATCTTTAATTTCAGCCGTCACTCCCTTCTTAATCATGTCTCTTTTCACTCAATCCGTTAATCTTCACCTCAGAGAAATTAACAGCTACGAGTAATTAATTTATTTCTCTTATTAATTTTTTTGAGATTTTCACGTATGCCAGCCACCAATGACACCGGCAAATACTGCATGGTGGTCTGCCCACGAATTTTAGTGGCCACTTGCTCGTTTGCCACTTTGTATTATAAAAAAAAACAAGTCAAAGTCTAGTCCGGTATATCGTAACGATTCATTAAGTTGCTTATCGAACTAATTGATTTACAAAATAAAGTTTGACACTTCGTTATTTAAATATTTAGTAAAGTTTAAAAATAAACAAAAAACAATTACCGACATTATTTTCACTACCGACATCTGTTGTCCAGGTTCCCAAATAATTTATCTGACTAGTGCCATCTACTGACCGATAGAGTTACATTATTTAAAGATTTTTGTTTTCAACGAAGTGAATTTATACTTAAAAAATATTAGAATAAAATTAATAAAAATCATGTTAAAGTGTGTCTTAAAAGCTATTGTTATTATAAAATAACTATTTTTTTGCGACTTTTATATCAGCGCCATCTAGAGTGAAGTAGCATAATTTTAAGAAACAATTTGAAAACTGAAAACAGTGCCCTCTATGACAACTATTATCAACTAACATAAATGTCAACCACAGCAGTTAAAAACAAACTTGTAAAACAATGAAACAACATGAAAACAATGATATAATCTCGATTTTAGCTTATTTTTTATTTTTATTATTGTTTTTAATCTAATCCAAATCCTCAATCAAGTTTCAAATACTGCCAAAATTGGCCATATTAAAGTTTTATAGTCATTTTTGGCAGCCAGTTGGCTTTGAATTCGAAAAATAATCACATTTTTATATGACAAGGGGGAAACGAGCAGCGGGATAACAAACTGCAACTATCGTTGGTGCGTCGGCGGAGATTTAGTCGTAAAGTAATTAGAGATGGCACCACTTTATTTGGCAAAACTCCCATTGACGTGGTCAAGGGCCTTGACTCAATGCTTTGTTAAATGTATTTCTTTGTAAAAGATCCAATATATTCAATCGTTCAATCGAAACAGCATTAACACAATTGTAAACCAATCTATAATATTCCACATAGACTTTACACACTTTTAGACAGGACAAATAATATTAAATAAAAAGCAAGATATATTTTTGAAGTGATAAATATCGACAGACAGGTCTTTCCATTATTTAGTTTTAAATCGAATTATTTTTTAATTTAAAGTTATTAACTATGCCATTTTTACTGAGAGAAATGTTTCAAACCATACTGCACTCGAGGTCCGTCACCGAGGGGATTTCGTTTTTCGAAAACCAAATAAACTTGTCCTCCCCCCATAAGGTAGATACAACAACAAACAACAATATAACTCACGCCCGTAACCGAGAGGGGTAGGCAGAGACAAGGACCTCCATTTGGCTCGACCCTGACACACCTCTCTCGCTTCTTCTACATTCATACATCTACGCATACACGACGGTTACGCGTACTCATAATACCGGCCTTCTTGAGTAATTCCTTAATTTGACCGTAAATAAGGTAGATGTTTCCAAGATTTCTCTGGGATAAAAAGAACGTGTCTAGAATATTCTTAAGTCTACACTGCGGCACTTTGGTTATGAGCTCTTTCATGTTAAGTGGCTCCTTCTGTTCTGTTTGTAAACAGCCGCTCGCTTTGATTGTAAAGGGATCGGAAAATCACTCGTTCAATAATAAAACGATTAAAGATCGATTAGTGAATCGAATGCTTTTTCGATTTTAATTTTAGAAACAAAGATATTTTGGAGTTATTTTTATTCTCTTATTTGTTAAAGAAAGAAAAATTTCAATGAAAACATTCCAATCCAGAACAAAGTTACATGTCTTTAAGGTCTGTAAAAAGATGTAAGTCTTCGTCTGATGGGATGTTCTTTCCAAGGAAGAGTCTAAAGAAGGAAGAGTCCAAGGAAATCTCTTTAGAGGTTGCTAATTTAGCAATATCAGGTAATACAATGTAGAACGAAGGATAACATCTTGATGTCTTCACATATCGGCGAAGAAAGCAGTGGAATCCGGCAGCAGTGGAATGGTGACCCGCGGCGCGGACAAGCTGGCTCCAGTGGCACACCGGCTGGCGAAGAGCGAGAAGTCGTCGCGCGTCATGGGGCCCGCCATCTACAACCGGCTGCCGGACCACGTCACAGCGGCTTCCAGCCTCGCTTCGTTTCGAACTAAACTTAAATCTTGGCCGCTACAGAAAGCCTTTTATTCAGTAGAAGAATTTTTGTTAGCTTGAGTACCGTGTTATTCTTATATAAATTGTTAATTTTTTATTAACCTAACACAATTTTTTTTTCTTTAATAAACGTGTAATTTATATTATCAATAAATTATTTGTATTTGAAATTCAAAGATATGTGTGAAGTCAACCCGCACTGGGAAAGCGCTGACTATGGCCTAATCACCCCTTAGGGGATAGGCTCCGCGCCCCTCGGTGGGGACGTATAGTGAGCTGGTGATGATGAAGTAACAAAAATAACCGTATTTCACCACCTTTTACTAAGAAAACGTCCTAAAATAACCCACTTAAAGTATATTTAATAGTAATGTATTAAATATAAGTCAGTAATAATTTATTTATAGATTTTTAATCGATATAGATTTACCGCTCGCGTTCAGAGCGTCGACCGCAAACACGCCACTTAACTTCACCGATAGCCACTTATGATAGTCATAGACATTAACATTTATAGACAGGACATAAATATTAAGTAAAATATTTTTTTAGTATCTATATTTAAAAGAGATATTTTATTTTGTGACGCATAAACAAATGCGTTTAACTTTCATGAATTAGAAGTTTGGGATTATTTCTTTATTGTTTATTTTTTAGACAAAACACGTAATTTGTGTCAATTTTAAAGAGAGATTACCTGATTAGGTGACAATTACTATAAATTGTTAATTAACTCAGTATTTAACTAAGGAAAACAAAAAAGCCTATCGCAGTGTATTGTGTAAGAGGAGAAATGAAAAAGCCTTTAATATTAATCAAACTTCTTTTATTCTTTTACTAATTAAAACCCAAAAGTGTCACACAAGATAATGTCAAAGAATATTTTTTGTTGAAAGAATCCACGACACAGTGACTGCAATGATTTATCTATACTAATATTATAAAGAGAGAAACTTTGTATTTTTGTATATTTGTTTGTATTGAAATAACTCAATAACTGGGCCGATTTCAAAAATTCTTTCACCATTAGAAAGCTACATTATCCCCGAATAACATACGCTATAATATTTAATTCTACGCGGACGGAGTCGCGCACAAAAACTAGCATTATATGTAATTGCAAAGTGTTAAATAAATAAATAAATAATAATTATATTGGACGCCTCTATACTTTTTTACGTCTATGTCAATCCACTCGATGGCATACGATACCTCTTCATTGAACATCATCTAAATGAAATACGAAACGAATCAGCCCTTGATGATCGGATTACAATAATAATACCATTATTCTTGTTTATTTTACAATAATACTAGGTATTGCATGCGATTTCGTCCGCGCGGAATTGACAAATGTTACTCGGGGATAATGTAGCTTTCTAATGGTAAAGGATTTTTTGAAATCGGACCAGTAGTTGTTGAGTTATTTCAATACAAACAAGAATACAAATCTTTTCTCTTTATAATATTAGTATAGATTTAATTTCATGTCTCATTGAGTGTTTAGTTTAAGTGCAGGATAGGCATTTGTTTCTTTTATAAGAAAAGTGGACAAACGAGCGGCGAGAACACCGAAGTGGTAAACAAAGACCATAGACATTTGCAATACTAGAGGAACTGCAAATGCCTTGCCGGCTTAAACCCTTGTACGCACTAGGATAGTATTTTAGTCGAATAGCAAGGGAATTTACTACTGTTCGGACTCGTTTAAGAATAATCCTACGCAATAGGGTAGTAATTTAGTAACTACACGTGTCCGAACAGCAACATTTTAGTAGAATAGATTAGTAAATCCTTTGTTCGGATACTTCCTACTTGCTACTCGACTAGATTACTCTTCTAGTGTGTACAAGGCTCTTAAACCTTAAGAAAGAGATAGACTCGCTTCTTGAAGGAAATACAAGCGAAGGCAGACCGTTCTGCAGCCACGCGCGTGGCAGGAACTTTCTCGAGAATTATTTTAGAGGAAAACAGAAATTAATCCAGATGTAAGTATTAATTTTATGTAGGACTTAAAACATTTTTAAGTGACTACGTACACTATTCATTAATGTCTGTTTTATTATAATATTTTTAATTATATGCGTAACCTAATTAAAGTTGTTAGTTATAAGGTATACATTAAAAAAATATATGAGGTCATACATAAAACATTTTAACAAATTAATTCATAGTTAATAAATTATTTAAAAAAATGTCTGTAATTTTAATAAAATAAATCTTTAAAAAAATATAATATAAGAACGATCAACTTTCCTCAGGTGCGAACTAAATTAAAAAGAAAAAATCTTATCCGACACAGATAAAAAAGTTTAATTTATGTTGACATTTCCACTTACAAATATTTTTATTGGTCGACCGCAATCCACGCGCTCACCTGATTGGTCTATTTAAATGTGGAACTAATGGGCGAAAGAGAGGTTCAACTGTGGCTGTCGGGTTGTGAACTAGTGAGAAAGGGATGGCTAGACACTTGTAGTGCTTACCACTAAAGCGGTGTGTTAACGCGGACAAAGTACGATGCGACGTGCAACGAATGAATAGTTGGGTTGGAACGTATTGGCGCTCAACCAATTTAATATAATTTTTATTATCCTGAATACTCCTATAGCACTCGTTAAGTTTACTAAGTTAAGGAAAAACAATAGTCATATTGTAATAAATAGCATTACATTGAAATAATACCTTTTTTATATCTCCCAGATTTTCACCGAGAATAGAAAATTTAGTTTGTATGAAGAAAAACATACAGTGAAAATACAAACAAGATATTTAACAATTTAATTATTATCTGAAATGGCCAACTGGTCGGATTAGAGGACTGGTCTATTAGATAATTATGTAATAAAAATAAATAAAATTAATAAATTATCACGGGCCAATATCGGTCGTTGCGACAATTATCTAACGACACGAAGTGATCAAACGGCATTTACGTAAACATCTTCAAGAAAAACTTCAGCGATCCCCACTGCGCGCACTTCGCAAGCTTTTTTAAAAATCGAACGCCCCTTATCTCCCTATCTCTTTCCTACACAAACAAACTTATCAAACATCGTCTCTTGCTATCTCTTTCTAAAGCTTAAGGCACTAACTGAGCAATCTATCAGACTTTATTCGTTCAGTGAACGCTTTGCGGTGGGACGTATTTCTAATCGTGTTGATGTTATACGAAATATAAAATGGATACTGGCAACTTAACAACGCCGTTTTCTATCAACGACATTTTAACAAAAGAGAACGAAACGAAATGTGATTATGATAATTTTTCGAATTCCAATTTCAAAGTGAGTTTTCTCGGCAAACCGGCCAGTTACAAGGATGAAGGTTTCAGAAAGGAGGTTGTGGAAAAGAGTATGAAGTATTACGACGACTGCAGCGCCTACAGAGACTACGGGGATGATGGTGCTTTGGATATGTCGAGGAAGAATAATTTTCCAGTCACGGAACTTTCAGGTACGTTTATTTAGTCCTTTTTCTCTATGTAGGTGTATTTAAAATTTAGGTTATTCTGTCTTTGCCAACCTATTAAAGTTAAGAAGATAAAATTTAGTGAAAGAAAATTTTAGTAGATTTTTCCGTGACATATGTTTTATTTAACTTTTTTATTTGCTTTTCTACTTGAATAAATGATAATTTAATAGACATAAAATATTAGCGTAATAATGTACGAGTATGAAAAAAGTATTTCTATTTAAAAATTAAGATGGTGAAATAAATAAAATTAATAAGCCTTTGGAAAGCTCTTATGGATAGCAATAGTCCTCACAGTTTTGCTCGCAATTTTCTAATAGGTATCTATTGTTAATCTTATTTTTTACTTAATTTATAGGAAAAGATATTAAGAAGGTTAATAAAAATAGAAATACAAAGTTATCTTAACTGTGTCTCACTTAATTGTAATTAAAACCACATTAGTATTTTTTTTATATTTTTCTTTATTTATTCAAGCCAAAGATATATTATACTGTAGATGGAACACTCGATGCCTTAAAGTGAGGCATTTTCTTTGACCTCCGGAGGTCAAATGTAGGGAAATCTCCCTAAGTGTTAACCTCTAAATTACATTTGCCGACATAAAAAGTCGACGAGTGTAACCTCTTTTCTCAAATTTAAATTGTATTTCATAGTATTTACTAAAGTTTAATATTATAATTAATAGAGACATTTTTAAAACACTAATTAAAAATTTATTACAACCATAAAACAAAAATAGTCTTTGTTAAAAATTGTTTGGATTTAAATTGTTTTAAATAAAATAATAATAATTAAAAACGATAATTACCGTTTTAATGAATGTTTTAGTTTATTCTACTGTTTATTTTAAAATTTAAAAAAAAACGCACAATTTCCCAAACTTGGGATTTTTTTTCAGGATACTGGCAAGTTTTTTTTTTTAATAATTTCTGTTTTGGCACGCTTTTTAACGTCAAATTAGTATGGAGTGCTCCCTCTATGTATAATATCTCTTTGATTCAAGCATTAAAACTGCTAACGCTTTTAAAAAGTTCCAATTTCAAAAATATTCAAATATCGAACGTCCTTCAAAAGTCGTTACATTAAGGGTTCATTCCAAATTCAAATCGGGAACAATGCGTGTGTAATGGCGCGTACACATTGTCGGTGCCGGCGCGCGACATCTCGCGACCACTTGCGTCACTAACCCTCATTATGACACGTCACTTACGAACTATACAAGCATTCAATTTAGTAATTACTAGTGTCCCACAGACACGTGTCAGAATTGCGGCACAATGAAACCTTTTTGGTTAATTTTCTATAGTGCATTTAGTACTTTGGGATTACTTACTTTGGGTGTTAATTGCCGACTTAGATATTTAACCGCTATTACTTCTATGCACAACAGAGAAAATATCGTTTCAATATACTTTATTCAATTTAGAAGTCTAGTCTTTAAGTAATCAATAAAATGCAATCCTTTTTCTATCTTTTTTTTATAATTTTTCTTATATACCTTACTTATTAGATGCGAACCTTCTTTTTAGGTAAATGTTTGGCAACGCATTGATAGCTATCCAAACTTGGATCATATTCATAATATGAGAGGATACGCCTTGTCCTTTTTCTATTCCTCTAAGTGCTAGCAGTTTTATGACAGCAAATCTATACTAATATTATAAAGAGAGAAACTTTGTATTTTTGTATTTTTGTTTGTATTGAAATAACTAAAGAACTACTTTGCCGATTTCAAAAATTCTTTCACCATTAGAAAGCTACATTATCCCTGAGTAACTTAGGCTATATTATTTAATTCCACGCGAACGAAGTCGCGCACAACAGCTAGTAGTTAAATAAATGGAAAATCAGTGAACTCGTATTACATTAACTAAACTTTACAATATTGTCGACAATAAATGATTTTTCACCAAAATATAAGAAAAGGCGCACACGCGAAAACATTGTTAAATCTATTCAAAAAGTTTTACCCGTTCAACTAATGACTGAGGACAATTTGCGTAATGGATCTATTGTGAATGCTCCTTTATAATGGAATGGCGTGAGACTGCTTACATTGAATTTGACGTTTTATTTGATGACCTTCGTATGTCTTTTGTTATTTAGTTGTTTAGCTCTAAAGTCATTTGCCAGTTGACATGGAATTTCAATTTACTTACAAACAATATTACGTATTATTTAAATGCAAAAGGATTTATATCCTTGCGTTGTTTAATAAATTATTTGATGGTTTAATTTTACATGATAATTTAATCAATGGGAACTTCTATACGTAGTTTAAGGTTTAAAATCGTCATCTTTTTAAAAACACATACCGCTTTATTCCGAAACGAGAATAAGCGTTATTACTGTTGTACTTTATGCGTTTGGTACTGGTACATAAAATTTATTCCAAAATACGCAACATCCTTGTTCCCGGTACTTCTTATGATACATAATTCGGTCCAATGAGACCCCTGGTCTATCTTATTTAGAATGTCCTCCAGTATCGTATAATCGATGACTTATTGGTGACTGTGAAATAGTGAGCAAATTTTTAATTTATCGATTGTTTTTATTTAGAAATTTATTATCAATTGTTACAGATGACTACGATTCACGCTCATCAAACACCGGCTCACCAATACGTCGAAGCAACTCCTCTCCAAACTCGGACATCGGCTACAAGCCCTTCAACCTGCACTACGAACCGCGAAAGTGCACCACACCGCCCCCACCGGACACCAGAGTCTTACACTCACCAAACTACACCATCAATGAATACACCCAAAACGGCGGACGAAAGAAACGATCGAGAGCTGCGTTCTCACACGCTCAAGTATACGAACTCGAGAGACGGTTCAGTCAGCAAAGATATCTATCCGGTCCCGAACGTGCAGACTTAGCTGTCAGTTTAAAACTCACAGAAACCCAAGTCAAAATATGGTTCCAAAACCGACGGTATAAAACAAAAAGAAAACAAATGCAGATGCAGGAAAGCGGTATGCTCGCCGCCGCGGCTGCTGCAGCGAACCACGCGAGAAAAGTAGCAGTAAAAGTACTAGTTAATAACAACGGACAACCAACTATACCTGATTTAAAACAATATCAAACACCTATGATAGGTAAAACGTTAAATCCATTATTCACGCCACCGAATCTTCTAGAAGGGTCCCCTATATTGAAGCATTTTGCGGGAGTTTACGGCGTTGATTTCGCTAAGAATCCGGAATACAAAGCTATTTTACAAGAGTCGTATAATCAGGCAGTGCTCCAATCGTTGTATGGACCTCACTTAGGTGTCAATTATCCTAATATGCCTTTATCTTATATGTACTACCCTGGTCATTCGTCTTTCGGTATGCCGGTACCTTGCGAACTGGAAAGAAATCAAGGTGAATCGAGTGATATGAAAGATTTTAGAGAAGATCCTAATAAGAAAGAGAAATTGGATAAAGTAAAAATGCGTATCGACGATGAAAACAGTAATGGAAGTATGGCCAGTAATATTGAAATAGAAAATTAAAAAGAACGTGTTCCTTTTTCAAATATTTGAATTTCGTAAAAAGAATCAAAAAATATCAATTTGTTTAAAAAAAATGCGTTCATTTGAATAGAATTGTTTTTAAATCGTTGTTAAATGTAGATAACAAAAATTAAAATAATATTTAATGTAGAAAAATAGAAAATTATTTCTTTATTTCAATCAATAAACCAAAGAGTTAAATACCAAAGACAACTTAGAAGCATTAGATAGTGTAATTGTTAATGTTAGTTATTTTTGTTGTAAATAATGTTTTTTAGATTGTATTGTAATTTAGTTGATCACCTTTGTAAATATGTTTGTGATTAGTTAATACAAAATTTAAAATTAAAGTGCAATATATGAAAAATTAAAGTATTTTTATTGATTATTTCCTACCCTAATATGAACCCTCCCAACTCTGTCTTTATACTCTTAACTAGCGACCCGCCCCGGTTTCGCACGGGTGCAAATCGGTATAATGCTGATACTAAGTACTGCAGCGTTTGCAATGTAAGCGCTAAAAATGTGTTAATTTACGACATCATATTAAAAACCTCTAAATTATCAGTGGTACTCTACTATATTGTGAATGTATTATACATGAAAACATTCCTTATGAATCGCTCTACCTATTAAAATCAAAATCAAAATAGTTTTAAAGATTCAAGCATATAAATGACAACCATAGAAAGGGGCATTGTTTTATAGTACGTATGTAAGGACTAGAGGCTAAAGGACACTGATATCCAATGCCTTAATAAATTAAAAAAAAAACTCTAAACTAGCGATTCGCTACTGTCACTACTAGCTGTGGAACTGTGGACTTCGTCTGCGTGGAAGTTACAAAAAAAACATAGTAAATAGCATATGTGTTCTTTCCTACTGTTCTACGTCTCCGCCAATATTTGCTAAGCCGATTAATAAACAAACAAACAAACATCCATCGGAATAACAGAAATAAACGGTTAAAGTGATCAATATAATTATAAATTAATACAAATGTAATTAAAGTAGATGAAACGCCAATATTGAAAAATCTTAACACACAGCAAAATATCTAGATGTATTGAGTGCTATCCAAAGTATCTTTCGATTGACGATATCGCTGATGGAATCGACAAGAATGATCAAACTGACAATGAAATTCGATAAGTCATGTGCTTGTCAGTTCCATACATTTTTGATGTTTGTATCGAATCGTTTTGTAGCGCATGTACTTTGGGTAATCACCCTGATTTTTTTTACTTTCGGTAGATAATGCCTAATCGATAGAAAAGCATTTGAAGTCGTGTACGGCTCTAGACTCGAAGTGAAGAAGTCTTCGAAATTACAATCTAAGAAATTGCTTGCACGAGAGGTTTAAAAAGTATGGAATCAGATTTATTAATTTAGTACGAGTATCCATGATTTTTAAAAGGTGTACTTAAAGCTTCATTATCTATATCTATACTAAAATTATAAAAAGAGAAGCTTTGTATTTTTGTTTGTATTGAAATAACTCAAGAACTACTGGACCGATTTCAAAAATTCTTTCACCATTTGAAAGCTATATTATCCCCGAGTAACAATGGCTATATTATTTAACACCTCGCGGACGAAGTCGCGCGCAACAGCTAGTCTAAGTATAAATCGAGATACGTTAAGCTATTCTGAAGATACCTTGAAGCATCCATTTTATAAATTTATAATCAATACATAGTATAAAACAAAGTCGCTTTCTCTGTCCCTATATCTCTATGTATGCTTAAATCTTTAAAACTACGCAACGGATTTTTATGTAGCTTTTTTAATAGATAGAGTGATTGAAGAGGAAGGTTTATATGTATGATAACATCAACATAAATAGCGGAGAAATAGTGTTATTTTTTAGGTTTCTAATGTGATGTAAATAATTACATTTTTTCGTATTTTTGTAATGTATTTTGTATCAGCATTGCACCCATACGAAGCTTGAGCTGGTCGCTAGGCATAAAAACAAAAGATTTTCGAAATTAAATTACTACTGTGGGCTTACCCAACATGCTTTTCGATCGGCGATGTCGCTGATGGAATCGACTTTGTATGCAACTGACATTGACGTGCGATATCTCACACGTGACAATCACATGATTTTATCGAATGTCAATGTCAGTTTCATACATTTTTGTCGATTCCATCAGCGACATCGCCGATCGAAAAGCATGTTGGGTAAGCCCACTGATGTAAGATATAAAAATATTCTATGAGATAATTCAAGAATGCTTTTCCATACTATACGAGAGGTAATTTCAAAAATTATCATACGAATAGTGTAGGAAGGAGCGCGCGGTGCGACATTATGAAAATTTCAAGCTTCGACTTCCGGACGAAGAATTTTCTAAGACTCCCTGTGACACTTTCATCTCGCCCCGATAACTTTGAAAGCTGTTTTACATTTTAAGAATTACGCTTTGAATATGAAGTACTCGTATTATTTGGTATAACTGCATAATTCAGTTATGTCGCCTTGAAGGACCATAATTTTCTAAGCTTAGTTACTACACGGACGTTAAAGCGCGATGGCATCTCACGAACATTCATTCTTTCCATCAAGCGCAAAGAAGAATTGCTCGATCACATGCTCTGGCACGAGATGTACAAGACGCAGTTAATAATTATGGGCAAGATTGGAGGGAAGAGACGTGCTGGACACAGAAAAAAGTCTTGACATAAAGCCTAGCCTAGACATAAAGCATAGGCATTAGCCTGGTGCTTTATGTCTAGGATAGCCTAGACATAAAGCACCAGGATAGTATTTTAGTCGCGTAGAAAGTAGCATTTATCGGAACAAAGGATTTACTACTGTTCGGGCTCGTTTAAGCCTAAACCTACGGCACTAGGGTAGTAATTTAATAACTAAACGTGTCCGAACAGCAACATTTTAGTAGAATATATTAGTAAATTCGTTCGGATACTTGCTAATTGCTACTCGACTAAAATACTATCCTAGTACGTACAAGGCTTAAGGGAATGGACTTGCATCAAGTCCGCCGAAGAGTTGTTTCGAATGGCAATAACTCGGAACACATATGCAAAGTTAACGGACCTTCAGCATTGTCGAGGCACTTTAAGAAGAATAAGTTACCACAATTTAAATTCTCTTATATTTTTGATTTTTTCATATCATTGCTAAAGTATAACACTAAGGAAACTGGAGTTATCTATATATATAAAAGAGTAAACTGACTCAACTATCAACGCACAGCCTAAACTACTGGGTCTACAGACT
>QDHC01002943.1:43345-87088 GCA_013186455.1 Papilio dardanus tibullus
ACTTGAAATTTTGCATAGGCGTTTCTGTTACGACGTAAAAGTGCTCTGAGAAAGGATTTTACGAAATTCAACCACTAAGGGTCCGAATAGGGGGTCTAAAGTTTGTATGGAGAAAAGTTGTTCCTATGTCAGAATTGCATGAAAATTGGAATGAGAGCTCTTCGGCATTAATAAATAACTTTGCCATTCAAGAATTTTATTTTTTTTTACCTTGGGGGCAAAAAGAGGGGTCATAGTTCGAATCTAAAAAATTTTTCACAGTGTAGTTATGAGTCTTAGAAACATGATATTTTGTTCATGGGTTTCTATTACTACTTCAAACTTATTTTATAAAGGTTAAAATAAGAAGAAAAGCTTTGTTTCCAACTTCTAAACTTCAAGCGGACGAAGTCGCTGGCGACTGCTAGTAATAAATATTTAAACCAAACATCAATAAGTTTCGCTTATCAATAAAATTGATTTATGTGATTTACACTTCCTTGTATTTGCTTCTCCAATAATATCATAAGCTCAGCTCTAAACTAAAAGTTTTAATGTACTGAGATAGGTAAATAAGTAGTTAGTTATAAGTATACAAGCTTTTGACGGTGACTTTGTCTTTATTTAATGGGAAATAAGCATTATTTCATTAAAAAATGACAATTTCACGAGCTTTTGAAAACTTGATATATTATTTTTACCTAAATATCGATAATGTTCACATACAATCGATTAATGTGTAAATAACATCCATTACATATTTACCCTACGCTCTTATGCCTTGTTCGCACCAGGATAGTATTTTGGTCGAGTAGCAAGTATCCAAACAAAGGATTTACTAATCTATTCTACTAAAATGTTGCTGTTCGGACACGTTTAGTTACTAAATTACTACCCTAGTGCGTAGGTTTAGGCTTATACGAGTCCGAACAGTAGTAAATCCTTTGATCGGATAAATGCTACTTGTTACTCGACTAAAATACTATCCTAGTGCGTACAAGGCTTTAGTGAAGGAAAACATCGTGATGCCTGCACATATCGGCGAAAACATTCAAAGATATGTGTGAAGTCATGCAAAATACGCGCTAGTCGTGGAGTTGCGGAAAATGGAACCAATCATGGGTCGATCTGCCTACCTACTTAACATATTTTAAAAGAAAACAATTAAAAAAACATCAGTACTAAGAAGGCGTTAATATTCTCAATTATCTGTAATGAAAGTTCGAAGAAAACGTTTATTTTAATTCTATTGGTTCGCTTTAAAAGGGACAAAGTGATGAGTCGACTATTACAGATTGTCGATGCGTTAGTGCTCTAAACATTGCATTACCGCCCATCCTCTCATTAGGATGCGAAGGGATGTGCCCTTTGTCGATAAAACATTTTATCGATAATTTGCTTCTATAGCTCGTTAAAATATAAAAATTCTAAGCAGATTCATGATGGTTTGCTACGAAATATAGGTTTTAAAAAGATGTTTAAGTCAATATCGCTAAACCACATAAATACTGCCAACATAGAAAAATCTGACGTAGCTTTCAGCCAGTTACTGTTGAGTAAAATAAATAATAAAATCTTATAATAAACAGCATTTCATTCCCGTCCTATTCTCCTAGTACATCTTTGTAGAATAGTTTGAACAAGCTTTTTCTAAACTCAACCTTTTTCAACCAGATTATTTAACGACAATCGTGTAGTCTAGCGTAGTGTAATTCGACACATGCACTCCATTTTCCCCAAGTCCTAGTCGCGTATTTTGGGTGACTTTACACATATCTTTTAATTTCGTCGCCGATATGTGCAGACATCACGATGTTTTGCTTCACGTTAATCGTTATCAAAAGCTTTATCCGCTGTGCAAACAATAAAACTTATCGATATCGATAATATAGTAACATCACTATCACCGTTTAGTGGTGACGCTCACTGGGCTCGTGTTTCGGAGCACGTGCGCCGGAAATGTCATCAGGTAAACAAATACGCCTACAACACATCACTAATTACTCGGCTGCTGTAAACATCGGTCAACTCCGGACTGAATTAACCATCTAATTGTTTTTTTCTTTGTGTAAACTCTTTTACTTGGTACCTCTTTAGCACGCGATACATGTGTATAGTTATGTATACTATGATTACGGTAGCTTATCTGCATACTGCATATTAGGCGCAGCGCCCTTTAAGGGCGTTCGAGGGCCTCTTCCTGAGGCGTCCGGTGGGCGTTGCGGAAGTTACTTGGTGCCCGCTTCGCCCACGATAATGGCCAAGAGGGAACAAGGTGGTTTAGTGCGGTATGCCCTCATTAGGAGGGTGAGTCCCACATACCGATATGTGCTCCCCCCGTGGGCACTAGGATCTAAAATAGATTCCACCTTGTAAAAAAAAAAAAGCTTATCTACATACAAAGCAACAGCTGGTTACCAAAAGTATAGATTTAATTAGTTGTAACGAGTCGGGATTCACGATGGCCGCGTACAAAATCACAGGAAAAATCTCTCTTTCTGTCTTTCTCGAAACAACTAAGATGACAATATGTAAGAGTATTTCCATAGTGGAAATTAATACACAGTCTTTACTATGAAGAAAAATTTATAAACAATCACAAAATTAGATCGAACATAAAGTTCTATAGAACCTAAGTTATGTCTACTTTTTATTATAGGAAACTTAAGTATATCCTGGTTGAATCGTTAGTTGTAATCAAATCTATACTAATATTTTAAAGAGAGAAACTTTGTATTTTTGTATGTATTGAAATAACTCAAGAACTACTGAGCCGATTTCAAACATTCTTTCACTCATAGAAAGCTACACTATCCCCGAGTCACATAGGCTATATTATTTAATTCAACGCGGACGAAGTCGCGCACAACAGCTAGTATTACATAAGTGACAACACTTGTATGAACACATGTAGACAATCGTTGCGTAACGACAATGTTCGTTTGATGGCGTCAGTAATGGCCGACATTCCCAGAGTCATTGTTTACGTCCCAACATTTGTTACGGATCTAAACTTTGGCCGGTTCTCATCGGGTATACTCACTACAATTAAAGACATCATTATTGCATATAATGCAATATGGTTGGAGATTTATTTTGTTCCACTTCGCCATTTTGCGAAGGCCGCAAGGACGGCTTCATGTGGAGCTCCCGGTCTACTCAAGCCGGACTATCCACTAAACTAAGCGGTGTTCCTCCGTCTCCTGACCGGGACTTGGAGTCCATGTTAGTATACCCACGGCAGTATGGTTGGAGATCATTTACGCCCAAAACGAAAGAAACATTTCACTTATATGAGAATATAAGAAGAGAAAGAGCAAGTTATATAGACCAAATAAAAAAGAAAGTGGACGTCGTGTCGTATCAGAAGGTCAAGATATTGGCACAGGACAGAGATGGTTGGAAAGGACTCTACGGACAAGGTTAAAAACCTTAAATTAAACACGAATATTACGTCTCAAGCTCTCAATCAATTTCATTGTAATTCTATTGAAAATCAATTTATTAAGTTACAAGTCAAAGCAATGTTGTTATAAGGACACTCCGGAAATATTTGAAAGGAGCACCATTAGAGTAACCTTTTAAACCTTTACCCCTTTAAACAAAAAAAAGGTTGGTAGAAAAAGCAAATTAGTACAATTTGCCACGCCACTTAACTAATAGGCAAAACAATTTTAAATCAGTCGAGACGTAGAAAAAATTGCGCCAGATTTTGTGCAACTGTGATCCCCTACCACAAGCAAAAAAAATAACTCGAAGCAATCTTTTCATATATCATTAATCTAGCAAATTTTGTCATTAAATGTCACCATTGTAAGGATAAGTTACTATCACAATATTTTTTTGGTAAATTCATTAGAATTTCATAATGTGTGTCAGCGCCAAAAAATCCATGTTAAAAGTAATACCAAACTTATTTTACACAATTAAGTGAGTAACTATTGAAGGTCCAGTAACGATTATAGTTAACTTGCACTAAAGGGCACACCTAAAACACCTCTAATTTAAGGTAAACTTGAGGTCGTTGGATATTCAACACGATAAAAACTCGAAGCTAACTCACTCGAAACAATCGAATTCGCACGGTAGTGGTGTCGTCTAGACGGGAGGCGTCGCCCACCGCGCGGCGGTCACTTCACAGGCGACAGCACTTGTCGTCTAGTACGTTGGTGGCCCTTCGTCAATGGACTTGCGATTATTTTTTACAATCTATGGGAAAGTTGTCTATGGTATGTTTTTTTCGCAAACAACTAAAGTATTATTCGATCAGGATTATTTAAGTGACGATTTGAGAGAGATTAAGTTAAGATGTACCTAATTATAAAGCCGAGCGTCCACCGCAAAAGAGTTCGAGATGGTGAACTGGGCGCCCTCAAATGTGCTTGTGTCCCCACCAACAAAGAGCTGAGTTAAGCGAGCACAACGGCATAACGAAGCTGTCTCATTTGACACAGCTTCGGTCTCTAGATCATTTTGGCTCTTTTTGACACATCTCATTTCTCCTTGTTGTTTTTTTTTAGGTCACTGATTGCCTAGACTCTGGCAATTGCAGATTCACCGGGCTTGAGGTGGCATGTACATGGCGCTTAGTCTAAACCTCGTTTAAGAGTAACTTAGCTCGAGGGCTCAGTGGGGAACCTCGGCTCGGACCGTTACAACAACAACAACAACAACACAACTCACGCCCGTAACCCAGAGGGGTAGGCAGAGACAACGGACCTCCATTTGGCACGATCCTGACGCACCTCTCTCGCTTCATCTACATTCATACATCTACGCATGCATACACTACGGTTACGCGTACTCTCGGGCCGTTACTTCAATATTATTACCGGATTGGGTGTCTTTATTGGTGTGGACACAAGTATGCAGTTTCCCAGCATCCTCGGTCAGCATCGCTCAGCTCTTTACTCTTTTGCGGTGGGCGCTTACCTCTATAATTAAATAGTAACTAGAGCTACATCTAACTTTCGACTTGAGTAACATAAAAATAGATTTTGTTGCGTAGGTTTGTACTAGAACTATTCCTGGTACTAGTGTGAGTAGTGGTATTCATAATGGTATGATGAGCTCGATTTTTCCGCAATTCCACGACTAGCACGAATTTTGAGTGATTTCACATATATCTTTGAATTTCTTCGCTGATATGTTCAGGTTGCATAACCATCTTTCCGTAAGAACGTTTCGAAGTATTTCGGTAGGTAATTATTGTTATAAAATGGGTCATCTCATCAATTCCAGATGGCTATTGTTCGTAAGATATAAAACCATCGATTTAGTACTCATCTAGATGTAAAATAAACCATAGAGCAAACAGCTAGTGCAACTAATTATCCGTTCCCCTTTACGCGCGTAAAAAAATACGTAATTATGGATATAAAACCTCTTTCGTCGTAAAACACGCAGATAAAAAGGTCGTGAAGGTACTTCCTTTCGTTTAATCTCTCATAAAATGGTTCCTGTTAGACCATTAACACTATTTTTACGTGTTTTTTTTTCAAATTCATTGAACGAGCCGTCCTCAATGAGGATCATTTATATTTTAAAAACATCGAAAATAACACACTCTGTTTACATTAATTTTTTAATGTAATACGTAAACTTTGTGCCGAATTTTTCTAATGTTAAGTCCGTAGTGTGGAATAGGGGCGATAATCGCGTGACATAGGAAGAGTCATCTGTTAGGATGTTGTGCGAGGAAGCGATATTCAATACAAGCGATTGACGTCTTTAACGAAGCTCTAATTAATTTATTGGCGCTTGTTAAACGGAAGTGCGAGGGTGTGGAGTCGTCAACATCTTTTTATTTAAAAATTTTAACAGCTATTTACTTGGCCGACATAGACATGACTAACGCCCAGATTTGTTTACAAGGAACATATCCAAATAAGGTAAATTGAATATTATGTTAAGTTACTTATTTTTAATGTTATTATTATAGGTAAGCGGTTTATCAACATCGAATCTGTTAAAAAAACACTTTTAATTAGTAATACATATTTTTTTTAATCTAGCGTAATTTTGCCATTAAAATTCAATTTACTAGACAAAAACCAACTTCAATTAAGACTACTCTATATGTTTATTGTGCAAGCTATATGCGCGCGATATTTACAAGGAGCATCCGGCGCACAACTATTACTTGATAGCCGCTTGCGACGCACCGCGCTAATGTCCCGACAGCACTCCTCAAACTTTATGCGGCCCTGGTACCTAATATAATACTCCCATGCCCAAATATTGATTAAAAGTAAAACAGATAGACGTTATAATAATTTATCTCTAACCCCACGGCTTCATTAGACCGTTATATAACGTTAAACTTCGTGGTTTTTACTCACATATTGTTCGTAACGGGATTCTTACCATGGGGGACCATGGCGCATGCAACTGTGCCAAAATATCGGGAGCTCAAACAGCTAAATTGTGGTAAGAATCCCGTTTTGAGGACCGAGTTCGCGATTTTGAATATTTTGCTTCGGCGTAAGTCATTTTTATCGCGAATTTGGTCTAATAAAGCCGTTGTATAACACGAGAGAGAATAACGATAACAAACGAATAATATCATGCAAAAAACAGCCTTACTACAAAGCAAAATTTCCGATTTTATCGCGAACTCTGTCTAATGAAGCCCCAGGATTACGGTAATGGATTTCTACTACTAAGTACTTTTTAGAGCTTACTTTTAATGGTTTGTTTTTTGTAATATCGATATTTTTTTAAACTCAATTTATATTACTAACTACAATAATTAATCAAAGTTGTAGAACCGCATGCATTTTGCGGCGGAGCGCGGATTTTTTTTTTACCAAAGCGTAACACGATATTAAAATTGAGTTTACACAAACAACCGGGCGCAGAGATGAACCGAGGCAAAAGGGCTTTTCATATTACACAACCAACACATAAAAGGGTTCACTGAAACTTTTTAATATTATTTTTAATTTTTTATCTGTAAAAAGGTTATGTCATTCGATAGTTTTCGACCAGTGCTCTTTCCAAATTCAAATTATGTTTGCTTAGAACGTTCACTGCCGAAAAACAGATAAAATTATGTCTCTATTTTTCAAAAGGAAACGATAAGGACAACTACATTTTTGGCAATGAAACTTACAATAAGATCGTATATAAAATAGATAGAAGATTCTCCTTGAAATAATAACTTTTTCGTTCCTACATATTGCCACTCAGACGAGCAATTGAATTTATCTGACCTCTTCGTTTTGTCCTACAGCGTACGTACTTTGACGTACTAGTTTACTACATGCCAAAACCAAGCACTAATATAAACGGCTTTTTTCAAATCTTACACCAGTTTTTACCTAAAACACTCATATTAAATTGAAAGGTGAACGAAATTATTTAGGACACCTGTAAAATATTGGTTAAAAAGTTTTACGCATTAAATTAAATAAATATTCTACAAAGAGAAAAGATTTGTATTTTTGATTTATTGAAATAACTCAAGAATTAAGGGGCCAATTTCAAAAACTCTTTCACCATTAGAAAGCTACATTATCCCCGAGTAACATAGGCTATATTATTTAATACGCGAACATCTAATATAGTTATATAGTCTAAAAATAAACATTCGTGTAATGTTCTTCAGTGCAAAGATTTAGAGCACGGGCCAAACTTCTCTGCAGTGCATTAAAGTGTTGTATTCCATTGCGGAGGGGACAGACATCCCGCTTGTCTATTCTTATAGTCTAAGAGGCAGCTATAGTTAAGCATCTCATATAATCAATAGCCTGTTTATAAATAAGTATCTATGATAACCAAATAATAAGTAAGATAATAATCAAAGCCCTGTTTCAGTAGAAAAAAAGTAAGGATCGACCCATGATGGGCTCCACTTTCCGCAACTCCACGATTTGCGCGTATTTTACGTGATTTTGAATTTCTTCGCCGATATGTGCAGGTTGCATCACGATGTTTTCCTTCACCTTTTTTTTTTTTTTTTTTTATAAGAAAGGGGGCAAACGAGCAGCGGAAACACCGAGGTGATCATCGACGCCCATGGACATCTGCAATACCAGAGGAACCACAGATGCGTTGCCGGCCTTTTAGGAGGTGATACGCTCGCTTCTTGAAGGTCCCTAAGTCGTAGCGGTTTGGAAGAGCGTCGGGTAAATATGTACATATGAAAATCGAAAAACAAATTGGTACATGGCGGGATTCGAACTCGGGACCTGCACTTTACAAGTCAAGAGCTAAACCCCTGAGTCACCGACGCTCTTGTTTCAGTAGAAATTTGAAGACATTATGGTTTTTAATTTTCAGATCCACGTCTAGTTTAATGTTAAAAAATAACATTCAAATAAATTAAAATCCTCGTATAATTCTCGTAGTGAAAAATTAGTTTAAAATGACGATTTTTTTTCCACATACAGCTCTTAGTCGATATCAATTCTCTTGATGGATTACTCTAAGCACACAGATTTGCCTGCGAAACAAACAATCACTTGACTCCGATTCGGCTTTTAAGAGGGAGGCCCCGATATAGTAGCCATGAAATTTATGCCTATTGACATAGTGTCGCTTACATTTTATAGAATAACTCCGGGGATAAGTAAATAACATAAAAAGCTATAAAGCTATTAGTAAACAGTTTTATAATTTACTACCAAAGCCTAGGATATTTTTCAATATTACCTAATATTATATAGACAGACATTTTATTTTTGTATTTTTTGCATTGAAATAACTCCAACGGGGCAACCCAAAGTACTTTTCGAAATCGAGAAAAATGTATGAAACTGACATTGACATTCGATAAAATCACGTGAATGTTACGTGTGAGATATCGAACGTCAATGTCACTTTCATACATTTTCGCTATAGATTCGCTTCGCAGCTAATGAATTTGGGTAACTCCCAAGAACTACTGGGCCGATTTCAAAAATTCTTTCAACGTTAGAAAGCTAAATTATCCCAGAGTAATATAGGCTATAGTTTTCAGTTCCGCGTGGACGAAGTCGCCAGATTTTAAGAGTATGATATGGACGGTATATTCTTGTAGACGTTTTTGACGTTGTAAGGAAAGAATGTGGTTTGAAAGAAGATGTGTGCAGAATTGAAAAAGGTATGCTTAGATGGTTTGGACATGTTGAGAGGATGAATGAATGCAGGTTAAAGAAGATTTATGATGCGAAAGTGAGTGGAAGTGTTGGACGAGGTCGCCCGAGGCGGACTTATACCGGTCAAATTGGGGAGTTGCTCAAGAAGGCCGGTATTAAGAGTACGCGTAATCGTCGTGTATGCGTAGATGTATGAATGTAGATGAAGCGAGAGAGGTGTGTCAGGATCGTGCCAAATGGAGGTCCGTAGTCTCTGCCTACTCCTCTGGGTTACGGGCGTGAGTTATGTTGTTGTTGTACGTTTTTGACAGCTAAAATCTTAGTAATGTTACTAATGCGAATGTTACGATGGATGTTTGTTTGTTTAAAGGTATCTACGGCTCAACGGATCTTGATGAAATTATGCAGAAGTAGAAACTAGTCTGGCAGAACACATACACTACTATGTTTTTATATTTCCGCGCAGACGGAGAAGCGGGATGCACCTAGTTCTGGTAACCAGAGTATCTTGCGATTGGCGAGCCTTGTTCGCACAAGGATAGTGTTTTAGTCGAGTAGCAAGTAGCATTTATCCGAACAAAGGATTTACCAATCTACTCTACTAAAATGTTGCTGTTCGGACACGTTTAGTTACTAAATTACTACCCTAGAGCGCTTTAGGCTTAAACGAGTCCGAACAATAGTAAATCATTTGTTCGGTTAAATGCTACTTGCTACTCGACTAAAATACTATCCTGGTGCGAATAAGGCTTTACGCTGATGGAATGGACAAAAATGTATGAAGGTGAAAATGACATTCGATAACTCAGGAGCTTGTCACGTGAGAGATATCGAACGTCATCAGTCCATACATTTTTGAAGTTCGCTATCGAATCGCTTTGTATCGTATACTTTGGGTTACCCCCCTATTCTATGACAATATTGACCGGGATTGAAAAACTTAAGTAGTAAGCACTAAACAGTGTACAATTAAAAATATATAAGCTGATAATTGAGTTATAAGGATTTTGTTAACTCCGATTTTAAACCTTACTCCATAGTAATATGGGTTATTTTAAACAATGCTATATTATCAACTAGTCAAGGGTCGCACACAAGGCCGTATTGAGATGGTCAGGCTCCCACGATGATTTTTGACATGTCATAGACTTTAACTCTAATAGAAGCGACGGTAAAGAGTTATGGATTAGCTCGACTAAAACATTTTACTAACCTATTCTACTAAAATGTCGCTGTTCGGACACGTTTATTACTAAACTAGCGACACGCCCCGGCTTCGCACGGGTGCAAATCTGTATAATGCTGATACTAAATACTGCAGCGTTTGCAATGTAAGCGCTAAAAATGTGTTAATTTACGACATCATATTAAAAACCTCTAAATTATCAGTGTTACTCTACTATATTGTGAATGTATTATACATGAAAACTTTCCTTATGAATCACTATTAAAAATCGCATCAAAATCCGTTGCGTAGTTTTAAAGATTCAAGGATATATAGGGACAAATATAAAAAAGCGTTACTGTTTTATACTATGTAAGGATTACTTGCTACTTCACTAAAATACATTGCCAAGGCGAACTAGGCTTTACAAAGATCAATTTGTCCTGCTTTTTGGGCTTCTATATGCAATATTACTATACAGTTTTACATCGCTTAGTATAAATATTAAGATTGCAATAAAACAATAAAACATTGGCTCCGAACCAAAACATCTGCCCAAGTGTTCAACGCTTACGAACTAAATGTTACAATGTCAGAAGGCTAAAGAGTAATGAATTGCTAAGAAAATCATTTACAATTGACCCAATTTTTGAACGAAAGTTAACAAAATGTATTAATTCAAATGAATTCGCAAACATTTCTGATTGATTTTAGAGAAAAAATAATCTCTGTGCTACTAAATCCTTTAAAATTCATTATTTAATAATATTGCTAATAGTTAAAGTGTAATGAAATGAAAACGAAGCTTACAATAATTAACTGTTTTTAAGATCAGACTTTTATGATAGTTCTATGTAGTTTTTTCTATTTTGGCCGGCGCTATGCCGCCCTCTCGTTCTCCCTAACGTGTTTTAGGCCATGGACATGGGGAGCGAGTGTTCTTTATTAAAAACATGGAAAATACTAAAATAATATTGCTAATTCTATGCTTATAAACATTAAATTAAAATAACTTAAAAAAAAATGTGAAAAGACATTTTTTTTCAGCCAATCTATAAGTGTTAAACTCTACATTCTCATTTGTAAGTAGTAATGCGTCTTAAGAAGGCATGATGACCCCCACAAGGCACTTATCGAAACGTTCATATCTTTATTAATTTTTTAACGGTAATTGACATGTGTTACAATAAACAGTAGCCATTGATTTTGTACACCATGTTAAGATAAATTGGCACTTTATTCAATTTATCTTAACATGCATTTCAGATTGCTGGTGCTTATATCGAAAACCCCATATCAAGAGAGAAATCAAATTAACTTTGGACTATATCCAATAGACGATTCTAGAATAAAGTTAACCATCTTTAAAATGTAAACTCATTAAGTTTATTTAATACTAGCTGTTGTGCGCGACTTCGTCCGCGTGGAATTAAATAATATAGCCTATGTTACTCGGGGATAATGTAGCTTTCTAATGGTGAAAGAATTTTTTGAAATTAACCCAATAGTTCTTGAGTTATTTCAATACATACAAAAATATAAAGTTTCTCTCTTTATAATATTAGTATAGAAAATGATAGTGACAACAATTTACTATAAGCTACTAGCTGTTGTTGCAACTACGTCCACGAGTAAATAAAAAAAACTTAATAGCCTACGTGTTCTTCCAGACGATGTATTACAAGTGAGCAAGATCAAAATCCGTTCAGCCGTTCTAGAGACATCTTCAAACATCAATTCTTTCATCGTAGCTTTCTTATTTACAATATTAGTAAGATCGTGGAAATTGGGTGTAAAAGTAAAATTTATAAACACACATAGGTACAGTATTCCTGTCTTAACACATAAAAGCAATCATCTTTATCCTTATCCAAAAGTATAAAACAATAACGCTTTTTTATGTTTGTCCCTATATATGCGTGTATCTTTAAAACTATGTAACGGATTTTGATGCGGTTTATTTTAATATATAGTGTGATTCATAAGGAAGGTTTTTCATGTATTGTTATAATACATTCTCAATATAGAGTAACACTGATAATTTAGATGTTTTTAATATGATGTTGTAAATTAACACATTTTTAACGCTTACATTGCAAACGCTGCAGTATTTAGTATCAGCATTATACCGATTTGCACCCGTGCGAAGCCGGGGCGGGCTACTTTATGTATAAGTCTATAAGAGCTGCATCAACCTCGAATAGCAAAATCCTAATCAGTATAACTATTCGAGTCTAGACCAATAGCCACTTCAGATCCACACGTCCGTACTTACGTAAGCGATGCAAATAGATAAGTACTTAGCTATAAAATCAAATCCCCCACTTCATCGGCAATAGCACGCCTTGAACACAACGCAATCGGATACAAAATGAATTTAAATAACAAATCGATTCATCGATTCACCTTTCATCTTTCAATGAAACCAAATCATTTATTAAAAACTAGCTGTTTTATGAATTAAAAATATAGCCTATGTTACTCGGGGATACTTTCTCTAAAGATGGCCGCAGACGTAACCAATAGGTGACCGTGGTCCCGCCGTAATGTGTTTTAGGACAGTCAGGTTTTAGTGGGTATCCTGGTCACCTGTGGCCAGCGAGTCCCACACTCCCTACGCAATTGCACCGCCCGGCGCAAATTTCTGACATTAAAAAAAAAGGTCTCTAACGATGAAAGAATTTTTGAAATCGGCCCAATAGTTACTGAGTTATTTCAATACAAACAAATACAAATCTTTTCTCTTTAAAATATTACGAGTATTGTACTTACATATGTTCTTTTTTCACAATCCACCAGCAAAGGGCGTCGCTAGCAGATTATCTAGGAAGCTGTTTTACATTAGAAAATTTAAGGATTTTAATATCACTTAAGGGGTCCCTCAGTGTAGATTTTTCGTAATAAATATACACTGAGGACTATCAGCACTATTAGTATTTTTATATTAGTCCCGTAGACTATAATACATTTCAATTAAAATTAAATTAGACCTAGGTAAGTAGAAAGTTCCTAATTACTGTCGAACCTGAAAGAGTCCAAGGGACCGAGATATATGCCTCGCTTATAGACGTTTATCTCTGATGTTTCTCGCTTATGGAGGTAGCTCGGCGAGACTATAGAATGACTCTCTTATCCAGGTTTGACGGTATATTTAATTTAACTCTCTAAAGCAGTAAAGGTTTTGAGTGTCTTCAACTAATCAAAACTACAAACTAACTGTTACTTTTTAAGTTTTTAACATGAATTTTCTGCATGTTGTCAACTAAAGATTTGTCTCAGATATAATCGTGCTTTCTCAAGATATTGAGACTACTGAAGTTCTCTTGAGATGTAAACATTCAAAGAACACGCAGTAGCTGATAACGGTCAATGGGTTACCCACTTAAGGGTTATAATGCCCATTAGTGTTGTACCAAAAATGTTAATGTTATCGATATTTTTTTAGGGAAATAAAACACATGCTACGATTTCATATTTATCTAAATAAAATATTTTTTGTTATTAAATTAATTATACTTAAACTAGTGATTTCATAAAATTAAAGTATTAAGAAAGATTTGGTCTAAAATCGATTATCTATGTACTTTTAACATTATGTTCAAGACTTTTAAACGACCGCCACATGAAAGTCCGATCTAGATTTAGTATTTTTTTTTAATTTGTGTGAATAAAGGGATGAGTGCAGATACGACGGCTGATCGGGACACTATGCCGACCCTCCATATGGACAAGGGCAGGATCAGTTTCAATTCTCATCGACAAAATATCGACAAGTTGTAAACATCACTATTAAAAGGACATACTTTAAAAGTGTAGGTTAGAGCACTTCACCTGATATTTACGTTTCATGTTATCTAGTGACATTACACAGAAGATGCAGTGGCGAAATAGATTGTACAGAAGTTGTCGATAACAATCGATATTTACCACTTAAGACAACAATAAACACAAATTATAAATGTTAAAATATTTCATATATATGATAAGCCAGATTGGCTAGTTCAAGGCAATAGAAAAAGCAGAATTTTTGTAAGTAAAATGTTTTAAAAAAAAGGTTTAAGGTTTCGACCCATGATGGGCTCCATTTTCCGCAACTCCACGAATAGCGCGTATAATCTGGTAAGTGCTATCTATACTCTATACTAATATTATAAAGAGAGAAACTTTGTATTTTTGATTTTTGTATTTTTCTTTGTATTGAAATAACTCAAGAACTACTGGGCCGATTTCAAAAAATCTTTCACTCATAGATAGCTACATTATTCCCGAGTAACATAGGCTATATTGTTTAATTCCACGTAGACTAAGTACCGAGCAACAGCTAGTATAATAATATAAACATAAATAAGTACCTACGCAAAGCTCACAGTGTAAGGAACTAAACCAAAGAGCGTACTCCTTCAAAGGCAGAGAATACATCTTTTATTTCTCTGGCATTGCAGATGTCCGTGGGTGTCGGATCAAATAAATGAAATCGACAAAAATGTATGCAACTGACAATGACATTCGATAAGTCATGTGTACGAAAGCCATGACATTTAAGTGGTCGATCAAATCTCGCAATATGTAAGCCAAAAAAACCTCTGTTTAATCGACCACTAGAGATTTTACTGTCGGCAACAAGTGGTCTGTTCTACACTGTGCCGTTTAATTCCGACCTCAGAGATCCGAGTAAGTATGATTTACGATAATGACATTGTGAGTGCGTCGGAAAAAGTCCCGAGTGCAGTACGGAGCGTGCCGTTGCCAAAAGAATCGGCAATGTACAGTCACGTACGAAAAGGCTTAATGATTTATTTGTTTTTTTTTTGTTTCTTAATTGGTTAAAAATTGTAGAAAACGTTGCATTTACTACGTGTGAAGAAGCCATGCTTTAGTCAATTGCTAACGCTAAGACAAAACTTGCATCTTTTTTTTATTCCTAATTATATTTTCACTTATATCTAGAACGCATCCCGAGTTCGAATTCCGCCATGTACTACTCGTAATATGTTTTGCGATTTTCATATGTACATATTTACCCGACTCTCTTACGGTGAAGTAAAACATCGTGATGCAACCTGCACATATCGGCGAAGAAATTCAAAGATATGTGTAAAGTCACGCAACTTCACGATGTTTCGGAAAATGGAGCCCATCATGGGTCCGAACTACAATACAATATCTAGAACTAGTCTTATCCCTCTCATTCTGTTTGGAGAAGCAGAGATAGTATTATTTTCGGATAGATCTTGGATCATACTCATATAAAAACGAAATGTAACAAAAACACTTTAGTTATCGTCTGTACAGGTAAAGAAGTGCTGTTGAATTGGGCAAGCGAAACTCAAGTGCACTATTAGGGCCACATTTAGACCACATCGGACGTTCGGGGTTAATGCCAGAGTGCCTCTACATTGCTGCTTTAGTACATCTTCTAAATGTAGAAAAAAAAATAACGACTTTTATTACAAAAAGGTATTCATTTGTTTTTACGATTGAACTATAATATTACAAACAAAATAGATTGTATTAAAAGTTTATTTTGATGTGATCAAAAACCAATCTGTACTAAAAAAAGGTTAAAGGTGATCCATGATGGGCTCCATTTTCCGCAACTCCATGACTAGGGCGTATTCTGCGTGAATCCACATATCTTTGAACTTCTTCCGATATGTGCAGGTTGCATCACGATCAGTCTGTACTAAAGGCCAAATACTTCTCTTCTTCCTTGGTACTTAATCCTGATGATATACTCAATATTTGGCGAGGGACAGATGTAGGAAGGGGAAATCTAATCCTCTTTCATGACGTCCTCTCCTTTGTCCAATAAACGTAAGCATAAATCATTCAACTCTGAAAATTTGGATTGCATGTAAATGCAAGCATATGACATAGGCAGTTGTCACTTCGTTATTTTACCGAAATTAGCCAGTAGCTCGTTTAACAACTTTTACAAAAACAGCTAACTTAAATTGGCGGGTAGTCTAAGAAAATTGTTATAATTTATCTAATCGGTAACATAAAAGAGTCCCGACACTTATAAGTTGAATCGTTCAATAAAATTCAAGATTGCCCTCAGAACGTGACGGAGTTGAAATCAATTTTGTCACAAACGGGAAAGAAGGCTAATCAAAAGAACGGAGTCAATAGGCGGAAACCGCCTCGAGGAATTACGTCTATGAAAAGAGTCGTTCCGGGGTAAAGGGGGTCCGAGGGGTCCCGAGGGGTGCGGAGAGGGGTGTGGGCGGTTGGAAAGGAAAAAAAAGTGGAAATAATTCGTTAATCCCGTAATTGGAGCTCGCTACCGAACCGGAAAACAAATTTCCTATTATTTTCTAATAGGGTTGAACAGAATGATTATTTTTTTGCAATTCATTTTATTTTGGATGTATAGTAGATTAGCAGATGGAAAATATCTATAAAACTATAGAAACTAAGCAAGAAGAACTGTTTTTATTTTTTATAATCTAATTTGATTCACACTTAACATAACTTTGCTTTATAAAGTAAGTTACGGAGGCGACATAAATTTTCAATTCCACACACAACTTGATAAAAAAATATTTATCTTAAAGTGACAACCCTGAACAAAGACCAGTTGGAAAAGTCGTAGCAAAAGTGTAGGTAGATAATTATTATTAAAGCGGGACTCATTAGGCGGCGATTGTCGTCCCCCGCCCGGCCGCGCGCCACCTACCAGTCGAACGGTCACCGTCACACCTGACCGAACGATTTGTGAGCTATTGGCGAGGCACTTTTTGTATACAGGCTGATTGAATTTCTTTTTATTATTGTCATATTTAAATAAGTGGGACTTCGGCTTTGACGTATCGCGAGGTTCAGTTAATTATAAACGCAATTCAACTCAGTAACTAGATATTTACTTCACTTGGGAACGGATCGGAAAACTGCAGTGTTAGTTAGCCAACACGAAATCAAGATATTTTTTGTTATACTCTATACTAGCGACCCGCCCCGGCTTCGCACGGGTGCAAAGCTGATACTAAATCACTACAGAAAAACTGTGAACATTGTATATAACAGCCGTACTAACAATATTTGCATCCATGCGAAGCCAGGGCGGGTCGCTAGTTAAATATATATAAACCTTCCTTATGAATCACTCTATTAAAAACCGCATCAAAATCCGTTGCGTAGTTTTAAAGATTCAAGCTTGTATAGGGACAAACATAGAAAAGCGTTATTGTTTTATACTATGTAAGGATAGGATAAGGATATAAAAAGGTACAAAAATAATGTGCAATTTTTTATAAGCATCTATACATTAATAATGTGTACGGTATAATTTATTTACGTGACAGTATATATAAAAGTTGTAATAAATTGACAGTATTATCAAATAGAAAAGTAACAAAAAGAAACATCCTGTAGTTGTGACGCTGAGACGCTATTGGAGGACACTGGCTCAGCTTTTTATTTGTCAACGAGTGAGCACTAGCGCCGCGGTCGCACAACTTTTAGTTGTTTCCCTTTAGAAAGCAAATTGATTGGTGGAAAAGTGATTAAAATCACTTTCTGAATTAACAACGAATTAGATTTACTGCATTAACTGGTCGTAGAGTCGGTTAATTGTCACTAAAATCTGCTCTTAGTTTTGATTTCTTACAGTATTAAGGATAGTTTTTTAGGCAGATTAAGGACAGTATAGTATAATTCCTATAGTGACCACTTAATAAATGTTATATTTCTCTTAATTGACTCAATTTAGCGGTTTATCTACAATAGTTAAGTGGACTCGTAATTGTTAAAAAAAGCTTATTTCAATTCATAGTTCCTCGATTGACCGGATGTGGTTGAACATATTTAGCAGCTTCCTTTTCGACCGTTTTACGTCAAAATAGCGACCGTATTTACCGTTTATAGTTAAGACAAAACATACGTTTTCTTTGCTCAATGGAAAGGTTAATTCCGCGTTAGCTGTTATTCGTTTGTTTTGACGATCAAAATGATTGATAGCTGACTGGCTTATAAAACATTGATGGACTTGAAGATTTAAAAAATGCATCGGATGCTTATGGTTTTTTATTCAAGCTTTTTTGTAAAGCATATCGTATAGGACTTAATCAATATATGGAATAGTTTGACTAAGTAACAATCATTTCTGGGTTTAATTCTCCCTTAGTGACTAATTAATGTCTATGTGTATGGTAGTATATATCTTATTTTATTCAGTAATTATTTCTCATTCTCTACGTAAAAGCTATCTCCGAGACTAATAAATAACTTTTCAAATAGATTAACCACATAGGGTACCTATTATTTTTAGGCATTTTGTCTTAGCTATTTTTTATACCAAAGCCTTGAACTACATAATACAAAATATATAATTTAAAAATATAGAAATTGAACCCCTAATCATAAGTTCCGTTTGACCGTTTGTTATTGTTCTAAAACAATATCTCTGTGCGGTCGGCGGTCGCTAATCAACGTCCAGAAGTTTATACACTGTCCTGTACAATGATATTTAATTGTAGACAATAAGCTGCAGTTCCACTGAGTAAAAACAAATTGAAGTTTATTCAGCAGTTAAAAATATGAACGCTTTTCGTCACTAATTAATTTCTCTTTGCCAACGAGCATTGGGATATGAAATTAAATTTATTTATAATGATGGTTGCCTAATTGTATGCTTCTCTCTATTTTCTATACCAACAAATGACAGTAGTAAAAAATTACTACTCGATTTAATTTAAACTTGTATGACTTGTAAACTTATGTGAGTCAGTGAAAGAAGTTTTAATGAAAGCTTTAGGTCTGGATTTTAATTTATTCTAAAAGTTTAAAAAAATCAATAACATAATATTATTTGCAGTGCAACTAGCAACATGGAATGAATAAAATTAACAGATATATTATTATAAGATGTCAAACAACAAATTATCAAGTACTGGGTCACTTTAACTCTTGGTACATTTACCTTATATAAAACAGTTTGTCTAACTTACACTGCAATGACTTATGAGACCTATTATTTGCAGTGGAACCACACCTTAAGCGAGTCGAGATCCACATCGGTGCGGAAGGCGAGCAGTAAATGAGAGGAAAGCAAAACAAATAATATTTCACGAATAAAAAACGTCTGTGTAACTGTAAACAGGGAGTTATAAACGTGGCCGAGTGTTGCGCGCCGAATGTTCTTTGTGCATACAATTATCTATTTCAAGAATTTTATTTCATACATTTATTTTTTTAGTTCACATTACCGACGTTTCTAGTTTTGAGTACGACTGTACGCTGACTTTTTCATTCTGCCATATATTTTATATTTTTTAATTTGTTTGTTTAGTTTACTACTTAATTAAGTAAAATATTAATACATCTTAAATTAATAATAATAGTAAATTATTGTCATATTAAAATTGCATCAATTTTGGCTGCTAACCGAATCTTTCGTAATTTAACTGGCCACAGCTAAAAACAATGATTTTCAAATTAAAAAGAACATAAAAGCGTTCCAATTTCAAAACAAAATCAATACAGCCGTACTGGCCGGTAATAAATATCCACCTGAAACAACTCAATAGTGACGGTTGTGATAATCTGTGGTCATTATTTCGAAACGATACATAGCAGACGTAAGGCATTTTTTAATTACCGACAATTATGTTTCGGCCACAACGTTAGCATAAGCTTCTGTTCGTTTACGTTGCTGTAAAACAATAAAAAAGCATGTTTAGTGACACGCACACATCCCAGAACAAACAAACACGAAACGCACGTGTATTGAAACTCACATTTTTAATCTGTATAAATAGTTTTTTCGTGAAAATGACCAAAATATGGTAAGAAAATTAATGGTAATTATGCTTTTATTTTAAATTTATGTAAACATAACCTAATATTTACTAAAATATATATTTTTGTAGTTAAATTAAGAAATAGTAGTTAAAATAACGTTTTTTTTAATGATTAATTTTAATATTTTAAGCCAGTATCATCTTAAAAGCATAGTTTTCGCTTACTCGTATATTTATTGGTTTATCCGTTTAGAAATTAATTATTCAGATACAATATTAAACATATAAAAATGTGATCTTTTAAACACATCCCAGCTATGTCAATAACATAATATTTCTCAAATATGAATTGCGAAAACGTAATAAAAAACATTTTTCTTTAAACATAGTGTATCAAATAATACCGGAAATGTTAATTTACGCATAGCAATAAATACGGTTAATATAAGTTTGTTTTTTCTAATTTTTTGGCGGGAACAGTGTAATGAACGCGTATGTAATGAACATGGAATCTAAGATTTGCACACATATGGAAATAGGGTTGACACAGAATGAAAAAATAAATAATTATGAAAAAAAAACTTATTTTATAGCTATCTTAAGCGGGAGAATTTTCGCTTGAAGAAGGGAGAATTATACTTGTATGTGTGTATAATCTCATTTAAAATATATGGCAGATCACAATTTCGAAGGAAACGTTGCGCAAAACATATTTATAACAGAAAAAACACTTTTCTATCATATTTTAAAAAAAATCGCCATATAAGTCACACTTCAAAGCATCATTTACAGTTCTGTAATAAAAAATAGTTAAACGCTATGTTGACAGCCCTATGTAAACGATAAAAACTCATTAAAACCGTCGAAAAATAGCGATGATTGTAAAGTTTACGTTGTAGTCACTTTTATAAAAACTTCGGAGTGATTGCGCGAGCGACCGCACGGGGGCGTTGCATCACGCGCGCTAATTAATTTCAAAGTAACCTAGGTTTCTTGAAATTAATACTTTTAGTTACAGAGAGCGTCGGTGGCGCATGGGTTTAGATCTTGGCTTGAAATCTGCAGGTCCCGAGTTCGATTCCCGCCGTATTTTTC
Organism: Papilio dardanus tibullus; assembly: GCA_013186455.1. NCBI lineage: Eukaryota > Metazoa > Arthropoda > Insecta > Lepidoptera > Papilionidae > Papilio > Papilio dardanus. The sequence continues at coordinate 64,405 of QDHC01002943.1, forward strand.
GATTTTCATATATACATATTTACCCGACGCTCTTAATGAGAAGGAGAATATCGTGATGCAACCTGCACATATTGGCAAATTTAAAGATTTACTTATATCTAATTAAAATACTTATATTAGCTAAACAAGCAAACGTCATATTGCAAAGCCTTTACGCTTTTTCAGTTATTTTATTAGAATAATTGTTACAGGAACAAACAGACGACAATAAAAAAGTATGAGTCAATCGGTAACAAAACAATTGCCAATTTATTAAAGGACAATAATAAATTACTCATTTACAAACAACATATATTACGAAAAACAATTTACAAATCTAATTCTAGCTTCGGAACAATACGTCATAATCCTTTGAAGTTTCAAAGACAAACGGATATACCAAACGGTTTACAATTACCATTTCCGCGGCAAAAGAATACCAAATTACCAATCAATCAAAATGCATAACGTCTCAATTAAAGAACGTACCAAATGGCAATTCAGGTCATTTTATAAAACCGTTTAGAAATCAATTAGCGTACCACAAAGCGTCGTTGCGGACCGAATTAACCTCATCCGAGGCGAGCGGCCGCATGTGCTACTATAAAAATAAAACTGAATAGCCGCTGGCAAGACTATGCTCTTCCGTGCATCGTTTAGTATGTGTACCAGTAAGTATATTTAGTATATAAAAAAGAAATTCAAAGATACGTGTGAAGTCATTCAAAATACGCGCTAATAGTGGAGTGAAGGAAAATGGAGCCCATCATGGGTCGATACACACTAAGTATATTTACTTACTTACTAGGGTGACTCGGTGATTCGAAGTGGAACTTGGTCTGCGACAAATTTCTGTAATAGAAGGTTACAATCAAACAAACTTACTTGTGAAAAAACAGTGCTGTCCTAAGACCTTGGATCTTTTCTAAATACGATTATATATATCGGAAAACGTGTAAATTTCTAGCTACACACAGCTTCGCTGTAGAACGGTCTGTCTTCGGTGGTATTTCCAAACTAATATGACTTAGAATCCTTCAAGAAGCGAGCCTATCTCTTCTTAAAAGTCCGGCAACGCGTTCGCAGTTCCCCAGTGTTGCGATATCCATAGGTGTCGTTGACCACCTCGGTGTTACCGCTGCACGTTTGCCGCCGACATATGCTAGTCACCACTAATAAAGAATTATTTTTAAAGTCTACTTGTACAAGTATTCAGTGACGATCAAACGCTCCTTCAATACTTCCGAGCACAGTAAACAGGTAGGGGAAAGATATGAAAAGTTTATGCTACTGAAATGTAAATGTGGCTCAATGAAATCAAATGAATGAAAATAACGTATTTATTTCAAGTCCAACAGATTAAAGTTAACTTGGATTAATTATTTAGGTCGCCTATTTATCGATATTCGACTTTGTAATGGTACTTAACTCTATTTAATATTATTTTTATTAGAATAAGTTTAAGCGCAATTATGTCAAACACGTTCATCCGTTCGAAATACGAATTGCTCGTGTTCTAAATTCAAACATTTTTTTTCTTCTGGGAAGCTTTCTACAATAGATGTCAATAAAAAGTAAAGAAGATAGGAAAAAAATAAAATGCGCCACATTTCGCTATATTTTTTTATTATATTTTGCAAGTTTCTAGCCTTTTTGAATTTATAGATCGCTATGTATTTTTTTTTAATCTGCGTTTAAACAGAAATCCGGCAGAAGCATGCCAGCTACAACCAGCTAGGCCATTACATGCTTCGACCAGTATAATATTACATTTTATTAGTTTACAACAGATAATTAACAAGTTTCCTAGAACGAGCACACGTGACGTTGTCTATTAATTTTATTTTAAAACTTTTTTGTCGCTCCGACTAAGACAATGTTTATGTTAAAACTCTGGCACGAAAAGAGTTGGGTTGCTTTTAATAGGCCTTTAAGTTTTTTTTTAATACGATGCCTTTTTGTTTTTCATACAGTTAAATGCGTTTTGAGAAACATTTACTTATTAACGAATACTGACGTATGAATAGGTATTCATTTACTATTTATTTTAATTATAATTTTAAAGTATTTTGTGAATATAACGACCAAATTTTCAAACGCCACTCAAATACTTTGTTACGTAAGCGACGCTTTAATTCGAACTGGTGTCAAAATTAAACGAGATCGCTTAACCTTAAACATTTTTTTATAATATGAAGTGGCAAACGAGCAAGCGGCCACCTGAACTCGGTGAAATAGCGATGCGACCGCTGCCCATAGACATCAGTAATTGTACAATAGATGCGTTGCCTACACTTAATCTGCGGAGAAGGAGACGCACAGAAACAGGATAATTCCTCTGTATATGCGTCACCTAAGCCGCCACATCCATTTCCCCTTCCTTCCATTTCCTTATAAGAAAAAGATGGGAAGGGAAAGTGGACTAAAGTTAGGCCTTCGCCAACACACTCGTCAGTCGAAATACGGAATTTCTTCCGTTTCACGCCTGTCTTCAGTGTGGTCGTGGTATTTCACCGGGGGAGGCGGACAATTCGTGCGATGATATTAAAACTGACTCTACCACTGTCAAACGTGTCCGAACGGCAACATTTTAGTAAAGTAGATTAGTTAATCCTTTGTTCGGATACTTGCTCCTTGCTACTCGACTAAAATACTATCCTGGTATACAATGCGTAAGTAGCTTAAGCTATTGGCGGTAATATTTTCGATGTTTTTTATTTACAAAAATAAAATCGGTTTAAAAGCGTAATGTAGTGTTCTTAGTAGTGCGTAGAAAATCGATGTAAATGCGTCAAACATAAACAATGGCGGTAACGTTTGGACTCGTGGCGGAAACGTACCAATCCTTTGTGATCGTCTCCGGCGCGTCTGTCTGTCTGTCTGTCACAAGCATGACCAGCTATGTTACAATTGACAAACTTCCGCGTCTATTAGTGTTAATGTTGATATTTAGGAATGATAGCCCAATTTTAAGTTTCGCTATCAATAATATTTTAATTTATTTATGCGTTTTATAAACCTTGGGCTTCATTAAACCGAGTTCGCGGAAAAAACGGAGATTTTACTTCGGCGTAAGGCCGTTTTTTGGGCGACATCGGTCTAATAAAGCCTTAAGATACGAAGGATAACATTAAAAATCATTACTTCTACATTTGGCTGTATGATTAGTGTAACCTTTGCCTTTTTAAAATCAGCAAAATTAAAAAAAAAACATAAAGCATAGACAACGCGCTCTTATAGCTAACCATCCGGCAACTTTTTCCAGGAGCATTACAAATAGACAATACGTAAACCGCTCCGTTAGATTTGTTTATGTTTATTTAAATTTACATTCATACACGATTTTCGTATCATTTGCGCTTTGTAGTCCTGGTAATGGCCGCGCTAGTGTTGTTCTGGTGAATAGTGTTGTAAAGAGAATTAATCAAGTAAAAAAATAATCTTTAACCGTTATTAATTTACTTATCGGCTATCAACCTGTCCAAGTACTTTACAAATATTTTTAGACATACTTTTGGATGTAATTTTTAAGAAATAATTTGATAATAGGATAAGTTTATGTAATTTTTTCGGACTATCTAAGAATTTATAATTTTTACTCATTGAAAAATATATAAGTGGTGCGCAGTAACCCCGAATTTGGTTAATTTAACAATATTTTGAAAAAGGAAATACATTTGAGGGTAGTTTTAACAATTAAATACGTGCTGAAATTGATTATCTGTAATTTTCCATAGATAATGAGAGAATGACAATATGTTTTTTGTTGAGACCATAGAGTAATATTATAAACTAGTGTTGTGACTCAACCGAACAATAACGGCCACTCGTTTTTCCGATAACAAAAAAAAATACGGTATCATAGTCCGATTGAACATCACTCGTGTACAAAACCAGAGCGAGTTATTTCCACTAAATATGTGCTACTGTTTCCGTGTTAGAACAATAAACATGCCTCCATATTGTTTTAGCACCAACATGATGGCATGAGATTGTTCAATTGTGTACTTCGAACTACGATTCAAAGGAAATTTAGATTGTTATAAACTTGCTTTTAGTTAATACTAGAATTTCAGGCTACAAACGTATAAGATTTCCAATGCGATTTAAGTTAGTATTTTATTAATTTTATTTCTGACTCTACTATCAAATAAAAACAAGCTAGATTTATAAAGTTTAGGTGTCGCCCGCGACTTTATCTGGGAAATGGGAAATTAATAAGTATCTAATGTGTGTGTTTTTTTATAAAACAAAGTGGCAAACGAGCAACTGGCCGACCCCTGCCCATAGACATCTGCAATTGTAGATGCGTTGCCTACCCTTAATCTACGGAGGAGGAGACGCACAGCAAGAGGATAATACCTCTTCCTATGCGTCCCCTCCCCCGCCAAAATGAAGCCTTCGGCACCACGCTCGTCAGACAAAACACGGAATAGCTTCCAGTTGACGCCTATCTTCTGTGTGGTCGTGTTATTTGACCGGGTATTTTTTTCAGCGGGTGTTAATCCTGTTTGTAATTTTTTAATTATTAAACATGCAGATCTGTTCTGCCATTATGGAGTTAGGTGGCTACAAACATACATCCATCCAATATTTTCCCATCCTTATCCTTACATAGTATAAAACAATAACGCTTTTTTATGTTTGTCCTTATATATGCTTGAATCTTTAAAACTACGCAACGAATTCAATTGCGGGTTTTTTAATAGATAGAGTGATTCATAAGGAAGGTTTTCATGTATAATACACTAGCGACCCGCCCCGGCTTCGCACGGGTGCAGCTGATACCAAATACACTACAGAAAACTTGTGAACATTGTATATAACAGCCATACTAACAATATTTGCACCCGTGCGGAGCCGGGGCGGGTCGCTAGTTGATAATAATATGGTGGTTAAAAATAATAATTGAACGCCTTCCGACGTAGTTTAGTCAACGTAGTTTAAGATTAACACGTTTTAGTTTATCGCAAACATCAAAATATTTATCATAGGTTTTCAAACTATCCGTAATGTTCGACGCCTACACGTAATTAAAAATGAGCAGTATTAAAATTAAAATTATTTTATATAAACAAAAAAAAGAATATTGGCACAATTATATGCCTTGAAAATTAATGTATTTCCCACGCGTGACGTAGAACTCCGCGACATGCTTTGCTTTTATAAAAAAGGCGGGAAATTATTGACACATGTCAAAAATTGGCGCCCTAAATAAAATTAAGTAAAGTCCTAAGTAAATGACTTGATTTTATTTAAAATACTTATTTTATTTGCTCTATCTATATCTTTTAGTTTTTAGATTTTTTTAAGTTTTTTTAATCACAACATGGCTGTAGAACTTTTTTCTGCTGCCAATTTCCACTGTTACATACTATTATAAAGTTAGGTTATAGTTTTGCAAAGATATATTATACTGTAGATGGAACACTCGATACCTAAAAGTGAGGCATTTTCTTTGACCTCCGGAGGTCCAATGTAGGGAAATCTCCCTAAGTGTTAACCTCTAAATTACATTTGCCGACATAAAAAGTCGACCGAGTGTAACCTCTTTTCTCAAATTTAAATTGTATTTCATAGTATTTACTAAAGTTTAATATAATAATTAATAGAAACATTTTTAAAACGCTAATTAAAAAATTATAACAAACATAAAACAAAAATGGTCTTTGTTAAAAATTGTTTGGATTTAAATTGTTTTAAATAAAATAATAATAATGAAAAACGATAATTAACGTTTTAATGAATGTTTTTGTTTATTCTACTGTTTATTTTAAAAATGTAAAAAAATCACACAATTTCCCAAACTTGGAAATTTTTTTCATGATACTGGCAAGTTTTTTTTTTTTAATAATTTCTTTCTTGGCACGCTTTTTATCGTCAAATTAGTATGGAGTGCTACCTCTATGTATAATATCTCTTTGTAGTTTTGTATTGCAGAGAACTCGTTAATCAGATAGGAATTGCTTCTATTGGTTGACAATTGTTTACTATCCTTAGGTTTTGATTTGGTACAGCGTATAGTTACTATTAACATTTAATTACTTCGACTTAACTGTAAGCACGCGGAGAGTTCTTAGTAGACCAAGACCACCCACGAGCACCTGACGAACTCCAGACCACGGTAGCAATAATTCCTTGAATACTTTTTATATCATTTCATTGTTTTACAAGTAAATTAAAATACATTTAATATTGTTGACCACATAGGAGACGTCAAGGGTAATTTTTTGTCGTAATGTGGTTCCGAAGAATTCTAATTACTTATCCATTTTACAAAGGAGACGGAAAGTAGGTAAAGATTTGGCGGGAAAATGATTATTTAAAGGCTGTGGCCACCATCTTGTTTTTTGCCATTTTTAACCGACTTCCAACAGAAGGAGGTTATCAAGTCAATGAGTTTTTTTTTTTATGTATGTTCGGACGTCGAGCAGCGAGTTCTGAACCGATTTACGTGATTCTTTTTTTGCTCGATGCAAAATAGCTGCCATTTGGTCCCATATTTACGTTTTAAAAAAACTATGTAGTAGTTTTTGAGTTATTTTTAATGAACATGAAAAAAAAATGGGACTTTTTTGCTTTCTCGGCTTACGTAGCCTAAACTATAGGCCCCATGAAAATTTGGGTTTTACCAGATCGTAGCTCTTTAAATGTGCTAATTTAAAGTCCGCGATGGCATATATCTATCTTTTATGGTTTTCTCATAAAAAACATTTTTTCATAAGAAAATTTTACTCGACTTTGGACGCTATTATTAGAATTCCCTATGAATCCTTATCCAAATAAATATGTTCAACATCAAGAGAATTTAATGCAGATTATAGTTGACTTTTGAAGGTAATCATTTTGACCAATACTTTAGAAGATATGAAGGTTTTAAACCACGCGGAACGTGAAAAATTACAAAAACGTTCCAAATTGAGCGAGACAAGTGTTTTCTTGCCGTATACAGCCTAAACTATAAGACCTACATAAAAACTATAATGTGCGATCAATACATAGTGAAATTGGCTACATAGTTGTCTTTGGTGGCATTTATCTATAATCTATGATTGTATCACAATAATATTTTTTTTCTCAAAAAAATTTCAATTAAAATGCATTTTGCAAGTTACGACGGTATTATTTCGTATTCGGTATGAATCCTTATCCAAATAAATATGATTTTGCGTTAGAGTATTAAACGTAGATTATAATTGCCCTTTACAGTATAAGATTCTGACCAATTGTTTAGAAGATATTACATAATTAAAACAAACTAAGCGCGTTCGAAAATGCAACAGAAGCGCGCGGGCGCATAGAAATACTTATATGCTCGCGGCGATGTAATACTCGTATGTTTGTTGTAATAGTATTTACACGACATATCTTTCTTGACTATTGTATATAATTAAATTAAGATATAATAATTGTTGTCTTGTAGGCCAATCAGATAAGGATGGCAGCAATATGGAGTACATATTAAGTATTTTGTTTTAAATAACTGCGCTGACGAAGTCTCCCGCAACAACTAGTACTCGTATTAAATAGCTTTAATTTGTTTGTTTCACATTTCGTAGTTATAATTTTTAAAATAAACTATTTATTTCATATATTAAGATAATAAAACACAACGGAATGTTATAATGTATATGGTGTGATAGAAAAATTCTACTGTAGTTTACAGAACAGCCTATTACAGACACTAAAAAGCTTAAAATAAAATAAAAAAAACTGCGTTTAAAAAAACCGCCTTCCAAAACCAAAAAAAACATATTTAAATAAAAAGCATAAAAAACTAAAAAGTACAAAATAACGTAGTATAGAATAAATTAATTTTATACACCTCTTATGCAAACCATTCAGACCTTTAATATTAATAAAATACTATTATTTGTGAGCTATATCTATTTATTGATAGGTTTGAAGGCGGAGCCAAGCCTTAAACAAAATAAAACGTACTATTATATACAGCTTACTTACTGTAATACAATTTGTATACTAAAGATTAGCCAACGTAAACAAACCTAACTCACAGCGCATGTACTCGTAGGTGTTATGTATCCCTATTATATTTTACTTGGCTCCGACCTCAAACCTATCAATAAATAGATATAGCTCACAAATAATAGTATTTTATTAATATTAAAGGTCTGAATGGTTTGCATAAGAGGTGTATAAAATTAATTTATTCTATACTACGTTATTTTGTACTTTTTAGTTTTTTATGCTTTTTATTTAAATATGTTTTTTTTTTGGTTTTGGAAGGCGGTTTTTTTAAACGCAGTTTGTTTATACTGTAAAAAACAGAGTTAAAAATACTACTAAGTTCATTATAGTCATCAAATTGAAACATCTTTACACGTAATTCTAGAAACTAGTATTTATACATCTGTAGCTTACGCTGATGAATTTATCTGTGTTTAGGGTTGCCAGTTAATCGAATAAACAGTTTAAATCGAAATCGATAAAACACAGGCAACGGAACCAAATAAAACGCAATCTGGTACTAACGTTGAGCGACTTATTTATTTAAGTGTTATAAACGGACGAACCTCCCGTCATTATTTACCTCGACCACACATAAAATGTGATCTCGGTTACTACCAGTGCAACGCTTTTACGCCATTTTATAGGTTTTCAATTGTTTTAGAGTTTTCAACAGTGGTAGAGGTAAGAGTTTTTAACAGGGTTACGAGTTTTTTATGTTACGTTTTTTAACGTTGTAGATATTTGTTTTATACAAAAAAATGTAGTTACCAAGTGTGTTACTGTATATTGCGACTGATAAAACGCATAATTTCAATTCAATTTTTAAATTACTTTCTACCTTTCAGCGTACAATCATTTCTCTGTCTCGTGTTAACTGCCATCTATTAGACTTAAGAAGAAACTTAAGAAAAAATATTTGTTGTATAAATGCTTAGTAAATATGAATAAGTAAATCTTTAACGACTTAAAAAAAGGGAATATGGTTTTAAAACATCGAAATAAAAAAGGTTCAGAAAAAACAATTCCTCTTTTTACAACAGATGGCTCTGTACATTATTGAATATTTTTGATAGTTGTGGTATCCCATACAAAATTGCCATATGATATAATTTATGCTGTTTATATGTTTCTTTTGCAGTGTGTATTTTTATATTATTTTCGATAAGTGAGCGTCTTTAACAAAAAAATATCAAATCTTAAATAAATAATTTTATGAGCGCTTACGAGTATCCGAACCGGGTGAAATGTCACTTGAAGTAAAAATGACGTTTGCTGACAGTTGTGCTTTGTTATCGTGCAGAATATTTTCCACATATTTTACAAGAACAAAATTTTCGTGTATTAGTGCAGTCAGATTTCATATGGATATAAGAGATGAAGCGAAGTCCACAATGGAAATCGTTAACGTTCCCCCGATTGTATCAACATACAGACAGGCGTTGCATACCTTCGATGACAAGTACAAAAACAATCTTAATACAAACTTAGTGAAGTTAAAATCTATGATGAATAATTTAAAAGCGGAAGATTTGGGATACGATAATTCTCTTAGTGATCCGGGTACTTGGCGGAGACCGAACAAAGCGCCGTGCACATACGTGGAAGTGTTTCAAAATAGTCTTGTAAATATGAGTATATTCGTGTTGAAGCCGGGTTTTAAAATGCCAATGCATGACCACCCGCATATGCACGGTCTGCTGAAAGTGATCGCTGGTGCTGTAAGAATAAGAAGTTTCACAGAATACCCTCTCAAAGAGGCGGTCAATGAGATAGATTTCGCGATACGTGCAAAACACGAAGCTGCTCGCATCGCGCACGGTATACACAAACGTAGAAGATTATTTGCGACAATATCACAGGACTCGATATGTGGATCGAATAGTGAAACTTGTGTTCTAACTCCTACAATATCGAATTATCATGAAATCGAAGCTTTGGATATGCCGGCTGCATTTTTTGATATACTCTCCCCGCCTTACGACACACTTATAGAGAACATTGGTCCTAGAAGATGTGGATATTATTACGTAGCTAAGGAAATAAGCACCAATTTAGTTGAATTACAAGAAACAAAAGTGCCAGATTGCTTTTATTGTGACCAAGTACCTTACTTAGGTCCATATCTTGGGTAAGAATTACTAGTTATTAATACAATTTTATATATAAAAGAGTTAAACAATACTATGTTACCACAGTATCTTACGATTTGTATATTAGCTGTTATATAAACATAATAAGCAGAGTTTATGACAGTAAAATAACCCATTGTTATGTGTTTGAGGTTTTTACATATTAATCACTACAAATTACCTATTATATGGTACAAGTATAAAACATAAAATTAATACAGATACTAATTATTCATAGTTAATAGTAATTCCTAGTTAATTTCTTAAACATCAATGTAATTAAAGCATTGCTTCTACACTGAGACATTGTTACCTAATGTTCAAGTTAATGGACCAAAAAATATTATATTTAAGCTTAGATTTGGCTAAACTATAGATAAATTGGTAGGGGCTTTATAAAAAAATAATAAATTATAAAATGTTAGCAACCATGTAGTTTTAACATGGAAAATTAAAAAAAAAATTGTCAATTTTTAAAAAACTAATAGTACAAAATATTATTAATATTGTATACATAAAAAGTAGTTTATTAATATTATTCAAATGAAGTTAATAATGCATTTTTCGACATCATCTACCAATCATTGTTTTTTTATTTGTTCGTCCTCACTCCCTTCTTAATTATGTTCCTAAAATAACCCATATTTTGTGAAATGAAATATGTTCTGTTGTTATTTTCCATCATAACCCAGAGGTTAGAAACATTTTATTTTTACATAGTAAAAAATTGGTTTATCAATTTTTATATCTACTTCACTTAGGTTGAAAGAATATGTCATAATTTGTTCATAGAAATGTATTACTGTTGATACTAGCTTATTTCTAGATAAGTAATATAAAGGCCTTAATTTACGTAAAAATTAAAACAAAATCAAAAATCACAAAATATTTAACATCACATTTACCTGACGCTCTTACGGTGAAGGAAAAAATCGTGATGTCTGCACATATTGACGAAGAAATTTAAAGATATGTGTGAAGTCACGCAAAATACGCGCTAATACGATGCGGAAAATGGAGCCCATAATGGTCAAACTACTACTACTATCACATTTTTTAGCATCACAATTAATTTTATTTAGTTTAATAACAGTATTAAAAAACGTAAAATAATTTGTCTAAATAGTTTTAATTTGAAATAAGTATTTAAAATCTAATTTTAATATGTATTTTGTTGATAATAAGCATGTAAATGCTTGTTAGTATCTGTTTATCACAATTGCATTACTACCATTTACTAGGGCAATTTAATTTATTTATTTCCTATACACTTTCAGTACTAATATGTTACAGACAAACCTAGATACGCGAGAATCACTCCCTGGTCCCGGAAGACAATGGTCATAAACGAAAAACTTGAACTTGTCTTGTAACCTCTATATTGCGGTCGCTTGGAGTATCACTTACCCAGGTCGACTGTATTTAGTATGTTACTCTACCCCTGTTAATAAGTATATAGTAGAATTGTTTGCTTTTATTAAATTAATAAATAAATATTTATTTATCTTTAACACTTTATTAATTAAATCTGTAGCTTGTGTTACAATAATACTCCATTTTTTTGTATCTATCTTGTTTTGATTTGACAAAATTTCGTATTTAAAAAATTAGGCTTTATAATCTATGGTTTATTATAATTTTAAAATGTTTAACATTCCTTTATTTTAATTAATATAAATGAAATTCACCAAATTATCACAATTAATTTATTATTAAGATTTGAATTTATTGTTGATCTCTTAACATAGAATTCGACCCGCACTTACGTCCCGTTTACACGAGCGTTTTTTCAACGCGCGTTAAAAAAGCGTTGAGATAGAACAAATGGTTTTCAATATATCCAAACACGCGGCGGGCGCTTTTAAATAGAGCGCTGGACAAACGAAACGAGTCGTTTTAAGTCTTGTACGCACTAGGATAGTATTTTAGTCGAGTAACAAGTAGCATTTATTCGAACAAAGGTTTTACTACTGTTCGGATTCGTTTAAGTCTAAACCTACGCACTAGGGCAGTATTTAGTAACTAAACGTGTCCGAACAGCAACATTTTAGTAGAATAGAAAATTCTTTGTTCGGATAAATGATACTTGCTACTCATCTAAAATACTATCCTGGTGCAAACAAGACTAGTGAACTACAGTTTAGTTTTACTTATGCTTACTGGATCAGATATTTGGTGTGAAACAATATTTTGAGTGTATAAAATTCTTTTCATAATAACAAAAGTTATTGTCTTTTATTGTGTAAGATATAATTATTACCCTACGGCTTCATTAGACCGAGTTCGCGATAAAACGGATATTTTACTTCAGCTTATTAGTTTTTATCGCGAACTCGGTCTAATGAAGCCGTAGGTTTAGGTATAATGTTGTTTTGTGAACATGGTATACATGTTTTGTTAAATAAAAATAAATTTTGTTACTGAATTTTTTTCTTTTTTTCATTATCTCAATATAATATTTTTTCATTATTAGATTAGATTTTTAATACAAAAAAATCGAACCATTAAAAAAATTGTTGACGTAAAGTGTCAATACAAAATCTTATTTCGAAAAGTGAGATATTTTTATATCTTGTACTTGTTGTTCGCGACTTCGTCCGCGTGGAATTAAAAATTATAGCCTATGTTACTCGGGGATAAAGTAGCTTTCTAACGGTGAAAGAATTTTTGAAATCGGCCCAGTAGTTCTTGAGTTATTTCAATACATACAAAAATATAAAAATACAAAGTTTCTCTCTTTATAATATTAAGTTTAGAAGTATAGATAAAATGCTTATGCAATGAAAACCCACGGTTATTTATAAAAAAACTAGTTTATCATAATATTGATACACATAAGAACAGTGCAAACATTCCGAGATGAACCACTCTTGATATCATTGATAAATAAAAAACACATGTCATGATAAGATAATAGCTTTATTGATATAATACAAGAAAAATGAATTATTAAAACATATTAGCACGCAAAAAATGAGTTTCTCATTTAATTAAAATTAAAATATTTTTTTTATTAAGGCTCTGAAATAGCACCTCATACATAACTTATAGAGTCAAACGTGAATAAAGAGAGCCATTCTATAGTCCCGACGAGCTACCTCCATAAGCAAGAAACTCGGATTAGAGAAACCTCTATAAGCGAGACATATATCACAGTCCCTTGTAGTCTCGCTTATCCAGGTTCTAGTATAGATACTTTTTTATTTTTACATTTTTATCAAATTGTACTTTATTTTTTTAAAACAATATTTATCATCAAAACTATTAAACCTTTTAAATTGCCAAACCTGTAATAATCCAACTATAATTTATTTATTAAAATAAACTAAAACCAAATGACAATTTATATTATTTTTGAAATAAAACGATTTTTTTTGACAATTGTAATATCAATTATAAAAAACAACATGCAACAAACCTAATCAGAACACAACTCTACTGATTTTATGAAGATAAGTGTTTAGATATTAGAAATAACATACATTTTGACTTACCTACAAAAAATATACAAAAAAAATTTGACTCGCTAATTGAAGACAAACTTCGTTATTCAATATTTCAATTAAACATTGTTATTTGTATCAACGAAAATATTTATTTCGATAAAAAAAAAGATAAAAGTAGACGTGACAAAATTATCTCATTTCTATCAGTATGATAATATCGAATGTTTTGAGCATATTTTCTTTACTTTACAATGTAAATAAACATACGATAGATTCAAAAATTAAAAAAAAAACTAGAATGTTCCAATAAATGCAATATTTTTTAATATACAAATGCTTTGTAACGGAATTGTTTTTATAATTTTTCTCCTTTTTAACTGTTATTTATTTTTAAAATTTTCCAAATAAAAATTATTCCCAAATTCAACGCTAGATTAAGAAAACTGAGCAAGATTTTTTTTAATTTTCAATATAATTTTAAACTTTACTCTTATAGATAGTAAAAAGTGTTTTGAATATAATTTTCAATAAAATTTGAGCTCTTATATTGAATAAAATTTAACCGTTGGTTTTCACTACATTAATATCCAACCAAAAATATGAAAACCCACGGTTTATATACATTTTTATAAATTCTAAATAATTAATTTAATTTTTCTTACACTATACCATTGTACTTAAAATCTCTGCGGACTAGTTGAAATGTTTAAAAAGTTTCACAATCTGTAATATTTTATAATTCAAAATAAAAAAAGTAATAAAAACAAAAACTGTTTTTGGCAGTAAAATTAATGAAAAAAAAAATTACCTTTTTTGTTTATTCTATAAAGGCTTACTAAATAATGTAGCTGCAAAAATATCGCATATAAATTTAATAAAATCGAAACAAATGGATTAAAATGTGATATGAAAATTACCTTAACCGTTGCTTTGAAAATCCGCGTAATCCAGGAAATGTATAAAAAGAACAGACTACGTTCAAATTCTTGGCGCCGATTTTATGAAAAAGCGAGATAGATTTATACAAATAGAGCTATACAAACAGAGATAAAGAAATTCCGACAGGGGTTTTCCGCGGATACATATTTTTTATACATTTGCCCTTTTTATTTATCACAAAGGCGCGAAATAATTCTGCATGCATTTTGTCATAGCATAAGTATTTTTTTAAAGTTTTGTTCGTCCTTCATAATAATTACAAAGTGAAATATTGGACGGGGTCACTAAACTATAGTTCAGACCAATACAAAACTTAAAGTTTCTAAGCCAACGGCTACATTAGATCGTTGTTACGCAAAAGACGCTCTTACGCGAAAAAACCTCCGTTTTTATCTCGTACTCGGTCTAATGTAGCCATAGGGTAAACTAAACTTGTTTTCGAAACCGATTTTTGTAATTTTTTAAAAATTGTAAGATAATAGTTGATCAAATTTTGTATATTTTTTGGTAGGAAATGGTAGAAAATGTTTTGGCATTTTTTTTTTAAATTCTTTAAAAACTTTAAGTTTTATATTGGCATGATACAGAAAATACATATATGGAGGAATCTTATAAAGTTGCCTACAAATTAAGGCCGTGTCATATTTATAATATTTTTTTTATGAAAGTTAAAATAATTTTAATATTCTTACTCTATATTATTAAAAATATTTATTGAACACAAATAATATGCTTGAGACAAGATTTTATTGTTCATCGTACTCAGGTTTAAATAACCGCTATGGGACCACTATGAGTATAAGTTCTTTATTAATTAGAGTTAAAAATTATACAGATTAAAATTTACATAAACAAAAAAAATACAAAGAAAAAAAAATACGACATTATTTTAATTAGTAAATGATTTTATTGTACGATTTTTTTTTATAATAAAAAAGGAAACTTATAACGAAGATTATTTATTTTTTTAGTAAAATTGTCATTTTATGATTATTCGGATATATTTTTAATGTTTTTTTTAAATAATATTTATATGATTTGATTATTATATATTTATTCTGGCAACACAGGTCTGTCGCCGACGCCGCCCGCCATGTCGTACACAGCCTGCGATACTTCTGCAGCTAATTTATCTGCAGACTGGAAAATTTTATTAATTAACTAGCTGTTGCTCGCAACTTCGTTTGCATGGAATTAAATAATATAGCCTATGTGACTCGGGGATAATGTAGCTTTCTATGAGTGAAAGAATTTTTGAAATCCGCCCAGTAGTTGAGTTATTTGAGTACATACAAAAATACAAAACGTAATTGATGATACAGGATGTCCCAAAAAATAAAGGATTTTTACACTCAACTAAAACCACTATATTATTTTGCATGTTTTTCAACCCATATTCTTAGGTCAGCAATTTTTTATCAACTACCCTCATACTATGAAACAACTATTGTCTTCACTTTTCTAGCCTTAACCCTACGGTTTCATTAGACCGAGTTCGCGATAAAAACTGAGATTTTTCTTCGGCGTAAGGTCGTTTTTATCGCGAACGCGGTCTAATGAAGCCCAAAAGTAACAGCAATCCCTACATTTTATATTTTTTTATAAACATACCTGTTGCGTGTCCGCCTCCGCGTACACTCTGACCACGTCTTCAGTACCAGAAGGACGGACGAAGGCTCTCCCGCTGGAGTACCTGGTCACCAGCTCCTCGATCCTCGTCTGCAGACCCTCGGGGGAGGTGCACACGCGCTCAGCGTCGGTCGTCGATATCGTGTTACGGTCCTGAAGAAAATACTTACTAATATAAAGAGGTAAGATTAGGTTGTTTGCATTAAGTAAGCTGATAAACTGAACCTATCTTTTTTTATTAGAGATTTTTTTTTCGAATCACTTTTTTTTTAAGGAAATCACTGTAGCACTTTTTGTTTTCATTCAATACGAAATTTTCCTCTTTATAACATAACATATATTAGTATAGAAAAAATCTTTTTTTTAGTGAAATTTTATAGTAATAAAAACATACCTGTACAGTAACTTTCAATTGTCTACAAGGTAGATCAGTATAGGCCTGCATCCACTCCCTGGCGGCCTGCGCGCGCGCACACAGCGCCGCCTCCACCAGGAACAGGTCGGAGAGCGCGTCGCCCACCGTCTCGTTAGTTATATCTATATAGTTTAATAATAAACACGCCGATTTACGCTGCTCTGTGTCCCTGGAAATATAATTGGTTCAAATTAATATTTCGCCACTTTGGCGAAAAAAATTAAACCAGTAAAAATTCGTGTAATACATTTCTCTGTATCCCTGTTAATAAAATTGGTTAATATTACGCATATTAACATTTCGCCCAAACTGGCGAATTCTCTAATAAATCATAAAAAAATCATCAGACATCCTTTTAAACAAAGCAGATTTTTTATGTAATTTTTTTAATTACCGTTGTCAAAAATTGTAAGAAATCTACATACGTAAAATAGAACACCTATATGCAACTATAAGCATATAAGTCATGCAAAATAAAATCAACCCTATTTCATTGTCATAAAGCTTAATTTTAAATGCGACAAAAATTGTTCTCTAAATTTCGGTCTTCGACTTCGGCGGCCTCTTTTCTTTCAGACTATGTTTTACACAAATATATATTATACATAGAGGGAGTGTTACATACTAATTTGACGTTAAAATGCGTGCCAGGAAAGAAATTATTAAAAAAAAACTTGACAGTATCATGAAAAAAAATCCCAAGTTTGGGAAATTGTTTTATTTTTTAATAAACAATAGAATGTACTAAAAAATTCATTAAAATGTTAATTATGACTTTTTGTTTTATGGTTGTTATACATTTTTAATTAGCGTTTTAAAAATGTCTCGATTAATTATAATATTAAACTTTAGTTAATTAATAAATTAAAATTTAAATTTGAGAAAAGAGGTTACATTCGGTCGACTTTTTATGTCAGCAAATGTAATTTAGAGGTCAACACTAGGGGAAATCTCCCTACGTGAGACTTCCGGAGGTCAAAGAAAATGCCTCACTTTTAGGCTTCGAGTGTTCTATTTATCTTAATATATATAAATCTCGTGTCACAATGTTTGTCCTCAATGGACTCCTAAACCACTTAACCGATTACAATAAAATTCGCACACCATGTGCAGTTCGATCCAACTTGAGAGATAGAATAGTTTAAATCTCAAATTATAGTCGCAACTAGCGACCCGCCCCGGCTCCGCACGGGTGCAAAACTGATACTAAATACACTACAGAAAAACTGTGAACATTGTATATAACAGCCATACTAACGATAATTGAACCCGTGCGAAGCCGAGGCGGGTCACTAGTATAATATATCTTTGTTTCTGCATCTGTGACAAATTTGTTCCATCCATATTACTAAGCACTTACCCTTCTTGAGCGATCTTTTTAATAGTACTCTTAGCATGGTCACTGTACAAGACGGTGCCGTGTCCATTAGCTTCGAAATATACACCAATATCGTAGTCCTGGGCCGCGTGGTGCAGGTGCTTCACACCCGTCTTCACACATGTTACTGGCACTTTCTAAAAAAAAACAGGTTAAAGGTTTCGACCCATGATGGGCTCCATTTTCCTTCACTCCACGACTAGCGCGTATTTTGCGTGAACATATCTTTGAATTCCTTCGCCGATATGGCACTTTCTATATAAAAAGTTATTTTTTAATTACCAGAAAAAAAACCTATTACCGATTATACATATTTATGAAAAAAAAAACAAATTGTAAAAGAACCTATTTGGGTGATTTCAATAGTTATCGCCCCCATACACACGAGCGCTTTTTTCAATAAAGCGAGAGGCGGTTCCAATTTTTTATCTCGCAGCATTGAATTTTGAGCGCTGGACGAACGAAATAGGGATCATTTTACAGCTATCTTATGAGGCAAGACGTTAAAAAAGCGTCCGTGTGAACGCAAGCTGACAGTGCGTGTGAATTTTCTTTAATAAAACAATAATAATTTATTTAAATTTTATCCCTAATTAAGTTTTAACTAGCCGTTGTACGTTGACTTCGTCCGCGTGGAATTAAATAATATAGCCTATGTTACTCGGGGATAATGTAGCTTTATATTGGTGAAAGAATTTTTGAAATCAGCCCATTAATTCTTGAGTTATTTCAATACATACAAAAATACAAAGTTTCTATCTTTATAATATTAGTATAGATTTTTATACTTACAAGTTCCCGTGTAATATATTGCGTTGAAGCACCATTGGCGTACGCAGTCTGTACTAAACCTAATTTTAATTCCGCTCCGCAAGTGGTCAGTAACTGTGTGATGTAGCTTGCTAGTAACGTCGCTATACGGTCACCGTCTAATAAATGCATTTTATCTCTGAAATTAGGAAAATTTATTATAAAGTAACTGAAATATAGTAAACTGGCTAACGCCCGCGGCTCCGCGTGACATAAGATATATGTACAGTCGAAACTCGATAAGAGAGAGCCCAAGGGACAGCGATATATGTCTCGCTTAAAGAGGTTTCTCTCTAATTCGAGTTTCTTACTTATGGAGTTAGCTCGTTGGGACCAGAGAATGACTTATTTCTAATGGTATAATTTCTGAAATCGGCCTATTTCTTGAGTTATTTCAATACATACAAAAATATAAAGTTTTTCTCTTTATTAGTTTAGTAGTAGTATTATGCCCGTTTTCACCAACAAACTGACAGATGTGAGCAGAAAGAAACAACAATATTCACTGGCAATGTTTATTGCGGAAACGGACATATATATACAAACTTATTCTAAACTTAAAACTAAATATATTCTTAAATACTAATGGCTTTATACATTACACAAACCCCTAAAGTAGTTTTAGATAGGTGTCTTTTTGCTTAAGGGTCTACCTAAATCTGACGGCTCCCTTGCGATCTAAAGTGACACTTAATGGTGAAAACGAAAGTAGTATTAGGTGACATTTAAAATGCGTTAAGGGTTACTTAAAATTTAGGGATTGTTGGTGAAAAAGGCCTTTAGTAGTATATAATAACATACTTATCGTCTAAATAATAATATACAATTCTGTCTCCGTCCCCATCTAAAGAGGCAACTCTTTGCCATGGCTTATGTTCCACACCAACTGGCGGTTGTTGGGACACCTTCACATAGTCTGCGCCGCACTGAAAATATATACTACAGCTCGCGACTTCGTCCGCATAAAATAAAATATAGCCTATGTTACTCGGGGATAATGTAGCTTTCTATTAGTGAAAGAATTTTTGAAATCGGCTCAGTAGTTTTTGAGTTATTTCAATATACAAAATACAAATTTCCTCTTTTTAATATTACTAGCTGTTGTTCGCGACTTCGTCCATTCGGAATTATACATAACCTATGTTACTCGGGGATAATGTAGCTTTCTATTAGTATAGATTATTATATCAATAATCATGACAATATTTTAAACATCGGGTTTATAAAATCGAAGACATTGATTTTTTCTCTAATTTCCCTATTCTACCCCCAAAGTATAAGATTATAACCAGACTTTTGTCATTTTTATTAAAAACTTTCATAATAAATACATACATTTAAATTCAATTTCCCTCCATTTCCTCCCAAATTAAATAAAACGAGATCCAATTCATCTCCTAAACTCTTTTTTATAATATTGAGTTTCTTCCCGCCGACGCCGTTAGCACCGTCCACATACAAAGTTGTCGTATACTCTCCCCCTACTGGTAACTTTTGTCGTATATTTTTAAACGCTCCTACTATCTTCTCATAATAACCTGTAATAATATTAACAACAATTTTACAATTGGCAATCATTTACCAATTGACAATTTGACAGTTGGCAATAATTTTACCATTGGCAATCATTTTACAAATAGCAATTTGACAGTTGGCAATAATTTTACCATTGGCAATCATTTCACAAATGACAATTTGACAATTGGCAATAATTTTACCATTGGCAAACATTTCACAAAAAAAAATACAACTGGCAATCATTTTACAATTGACAATTATTTTATAGGTGGAAACGAAGTATAAGCCATTTAGTTTTGTACTGTATAATCAACACTAGCTGTCGCCAGCGACTCCTCTCGTGCGAAATTAATGAAAACATAGGACAGTCAAATCTGGACAAGCTAGAAACTCGGATTAGAGAGACCTCACTATAAGCGAGACAAATATCGTGGTCCCTCGGACTGTCGCTTATCCAAGTTCGACTGTATCTGAATATGTGCAAAATTTCGTCGAGAACCGTTCATTAATTCTGGAGATATATTCAAACACTCAACTTTCGACTTTATAATATAAGTAATAAATAATATTACCTTCTTCAGTTGGTATCCCGTAAGTATTGTCGTTCCTACACTTAACGCAGTAGTGCAGTATAGGAGTGGTCACGATACCAAATTCCTTGGGGGTGCCTTTCAATGCGATCACACCGTGCACCGCCGCTGCGGCTAACCGGGGACTTGTATATCTTAAAAATATAAACATACAGATAAATTGAGAAATTCTTAGTCTTTGGAAGTCGGTTAAAAGTACGAGGAAAATTGTTAAAGTACCCTAGTGACGTTATATTTAAGCTACTTGTATATAAGTACAACTAGCTGTTGTGCGCGACTTCGTCCGCGGTGGATATAATATTATAGCCTATGTTATTCGCGGATACTGTAGCTTTCTAATGGTGAAAGAATTTTTGAGATCGACCCAGTAGTTTTTGAGTTATTTCAATACATACAAAAATTCAAAAATACAAAGTTTCTTTATAATATTAGTATAGATTTGAACTAGGCCAACATAATTAAATATTAAATTGTTAAAACTTTCATGAGACATTATTTTACTTTATTTATTTAAAACGGCTAAAAACTCACGTGCAATTGATGACGGTACCGACTAGTTTCGAACCCTTCGGGAGTCCATCATCAGGGCAAGTGTTTTTTTTTACGAAACTAGAGTTTCCAACCGTTTTTAGCCGTTTTAAATTTATAAAGTATAGTTAAATATTGTAAGTGATATATTGTATGTGAAATATTATATGTGGCTCTTGGTAGAAATCCAAATATTGTAAGTTTGTGCGTCTTGCTTAATAAGTATAATTCCTTTTAAATATTTTGACGGATCAAGGTATAGGGCGCACTACGCAGTGACCGTCCCCTTTACCCCGTTACATTCAACATTGTTCTAGCCAGCGACTCGGTCCATGTTAAGGGCCACTAAGATATCTGACAACTATACCTACATGAGCGAACGCAAAGTAAAGAATAATTATTTATAAGGATTATCAACAAACATCTACGTAACCATTTTTTTACATTTTACCTCTCCATTTGAACCTATATAATTTCATCGGAATACAGTTAGTCCTCTTATATGTAAATCTTTTCGGCTGGGTTATACAACTAGGGATGCTATACTAACCTGGTGTCCATTCCAATGAAGACGGACGCCTTGAGCGCCATATCCGCGTTCACTTCCTTTATTATCTGAGCCGTTGTTGATTCTAAGTCATTGTCACTGCAACCATAGAAAATACCACAAATATTATACAATATCTTCATAAACTGTAACCAGACTAATTGCCATATACAGTCTAACTTGTATACGTATGTATAATTCATAAACATTCATAAGCGAAAAATTTCGGTTAGAAAGAAACCTGTATAAGTTAGGACAAATATCGCGATCCCTTGGACTCTCGCCGATGGAATCGACATAAATATATGAAACTGACATTGTCATTCTATAAGTCATGTGATTGTTACGTGTGAGATATCGAACGTCATTGTTAGTTCTATACATTTTTTACGTTCACTATTGAATCGCTACGTAGCGAATGCGCTTGGGGTAACCCCTCAGGTTCGACTGGATATTAATTAGATTGGACATTTAATAGTTCCTAAGCCAGACATCTTTACCTGACATTAGCAAGCCTTGTGGCGATCTCCTCCCAGCTCTGTTCCAACATTTCACCGTCAGGGTCGATCAGTTTGACACCATTGTCAGGTTCCAAGTTATGTGATGCAGTAATCATCATGCCGATCGTGCGACCTGAACACAGGAATTGCATGAAAGTCTTAAAACAATGAGACTAGTTATACCTACATGAGATTGACTAAGGGTGAAGGCCCAAGTTACTAACCCGGATAGGCAAGAAACCTCATAAGCGAGTCATTCTACGGTCCCGACGAGCGAGTCATTCTACGGTCCCGACGAGCGAGTC
>QDHC01002943.1:87189-107653 GCA_013186455.1 Papilio dardanus tibullus
CATTCTACGGTCCCGATGAGCAAGTCATTCTACGGTCCCGATGAGCGAGTCATTCTACTTCAATAAGCGAGAAACTCTGATTGTAGAGACACTTTTATAAGCGAGACAAATATTGCGGTCCCTTGGATTCACGCTCATCCAAGTTAGACTGTGTTGCCAGCACACTCGTTTATTAATTAATCAAACTGAATCTTTACTAAGGGACTCCTTAGTGACCATTGAACGACTGCGGCAGTGTCCTAAATACCGAACACGCTTAATGATATCCTTTGACAAAAGATACAAATTGAAAAGCCAACCTGCTCGTTGGCGGTCCGCCAACATTGCATTGCGGTAAAGTTTCTACCTCAAAGCAAACAGTGAATATTTCTAATAAATAAAAACAATAATATCCTTCATGTGATATAGATTGGATAACCCAGTTTTATAAAATACGTAGAATTAGTAACCGGTAGAAGCGCCAAAGTAACACATACAATTTTTGTAAAAAAAAAACCTAATAATTTTTGTTTGAAAGTCACAAAATAGACCATAAAAGTTATACGAGTTCCCACAATTAGTAAATATGAACACACAAGTCGATCAATTCAAACCAATCATGTTTACAAACGATCCTTTTTGAAGTCAAAACGCCGGTAATAAAGCTTCCTTGCTACTCTTAAACGTACTACAAATAACCTTCTTAAAGACTACAAAGGGAACTGCTTTCCTTGAATTTGTAACCATCGAACAAAGAGATACAATAATAATGGTTTTAGAGCGGACATTAGTAACACTTTCCTTTTTCATTTAGAGCATAATTCCTAGTTTGTATTATGAATCCAGCGACCGAATCCGGCGCTAGATACTACCGTATACCTACTCAAAAAGCCACATAGATCACCGGACTGGATTTCAAAGTTAACAAAAGCCTCACTGAAATTGGAAAGCACAAAGTCCTGTCTATTGATGTATAAGTCTGTGACCTAACTTAGCACCACTGACTTTCATTCATTGTACGGGATTATTTATACTTCTTGAAAGCTTGGAGACCTACTTGGCAGAGTTTACTCGTTTTATATAAAATAGTGCATTTCATACAACTTGTTATACTTTATGGTAACAATGAGTAATGGACTTATTAAACCGTAGTAATAATAATATTATGAGTAGTCTTTATTGTCATAAGTTTTTTGAAATAGGATAAAAATGGCAAGGATATCATAAACATATGACATGACAATTTTTGATTATGGCTGTAATTTTTATCTCGACTGAGGGTAATAATTCTGTCACTCTTAAGCCTTGTTCGCACCTGGATAGTATTTTAGTCGAGTAGCAAGTAGCATTTATCCGAACAAAGGATTTACTACTGTTCGCACTCGTTTAAGCCTAAATCTATGCACTAGGGTAGTAATTTAGTAACTAAACGTGTCCAAACAGCAACGTTTTAGTAGAATAGATTAATAAATCCTATGTTCGGATACTTGCTACTTGCTACTCGACTAAAATACTATCCTGGTGTGTACAAGGCTTTATGCTTTGTACACTATGATTGTTTTTTAATCGAGTAGCAGGTAATTTAGCAACTAAACGTGTCCGAACAGCATCATTTTAATAGAGTAAATTATACTTTGTTCGGATGCTTGCTACTTGTTACTCGACCAAAATACTATATTAATGCGAACAAGGCATCGACAGACATAACACTTGAAGAATTACACATAAATGTAACCTTACTCGTCGAAATAAGACCAAATACGAAGGGAATAGGTCGCAAAGAACGCGATAGGTACTTTGTTTATTTATCAAATGATCACTAACTAGATTCAATCATATCAATAAGGAAATATGTGAGTACACATCCTTAGTAACATATTCAGTTAAAGATACAGCGTGTTCCAAATATAACACGGCCCGCATTGCGACCCGCGCTTGCCGCACCGGAGACGGCCGATCTCAGGTACGATTTGCACGCTCCATGAAATATTCTTTATTATGGTTTACTTGCCAAAAACTTTAATAAAACCATATCCTATTGATTCAATTCACAATAAAACAAAGTCTAGGACAAATCAAGAATGAAGCAGAACTTTGAATACAGAAGTTTAGTCTTTCTATGCTTCGCTGGCAAAACTACAGTCGAAGTCGAGAGTCCAAGGGACCGCGATATTTTTCTCGGTTAAAGAGGTTTCTCGCTTATGGAGGTAGCTCGTCGGGACCAGAAGATGACTCGCGCTTATAGAGGTTTCTCGGTTATCCAGTTCTCACTTATCCAAGTTTGACTGTATATCAAAAATCAAAAGGCAATACCTCTTTCATTCTCTTTGAGAAAATAGACAACATATTTTGTATAGCAGTAGAAATAGGGTGAACGAAACAGTTATTGTACAGTAAGTAAAATAGGTCACCTCGCATGAGAACTAAACTATTATAAGATAATAAACCTACCGACCTGACCTAGTAGTTACGAAGTGCAGCCACAAAACCGAAATCTATATTTATGTTTCATGATAACTATTACGTAACTAAATATTTCATGTCAATGCGGTTTTATGCACTAGTTGTGGCCCACAATTTACCCGTTATTTTAATTAATTTAAACATTTCTTTCTACTCCGAGTATAACCATTAGAAGTAACCGGGCTGTAAGACGAAATTCTTCCAAATTTTATTACTAGTTCGTGATATAAACTCGTTTAAACAAACCAAACAGCTTTGTTTGAAGTAGCTTTATTTTTAAATATTAGTTAAATAATAATGCATCAATTGTTATCTCTACGAACCCTTTTTCTTGCATATATGTTCATAAACGTACATAAAATCGTATGACAAATTAGTTTCAATCATAAAATTAGGTAACTGCGTTACTTCCTTTCATAAAAAGTGAAAGTTAATATTACAGAAACTGCACTAGTACTCGATATTCTCTACTAGAGTTAAATACGAGCAAAAAAGGCAAAAACTTAACTAAATATGCGTTGATTTTAATTATTATCTTCAAAACATTTTATAGCTACCAAGCTTTTTGTCTTACTTTAAAATAAACATAGTAAAAGGAACGGTATGCAAGTGGCAAGTGCATGCCGTGCCAGATATAGTTCATAGATCCTACGATACAATTGACCGCATCCTAAACCGTTATGTAAGATCCTTGTCTAGGGATAACAATGTATATAAAATTTAATATTTAGCCGATTTTGAAGAGGTAAGTAAAAAAAAAACTACGTCTCTAGAAAACACGTAAAGTAGATTTTACGGAAATATGGAAAAGAACTTTGACTTTCACTTACTTAGAAAACTAAACAAAAGAACTTAACAACTAGAACGGTTCATAAAAAGAAAAAACATTTTCTTTACAATAAGCTGCCAGCATTGAGAACCCCGTAGTACTTAGCACTTTTCTCTACCACTTATATTTTGGCAGACTGCTCTTATAAAGTCAACATATAATTTGCAAACAATCAAATTGTTCCAAACAGTTCGAGGGTCAATAACAGTACAATCTACCCCAAAAAGAGTGCAACGAACTATACCAATTGATCGCTTCCTCATATTATAGTCACACGATAGTCGACACATTACCGGTCCCTTTCACTCTATTTAAAAAGAAAAGAGATGACGATATATTCTACAGATATTTTTATTAGTAAAAACTTACCATTTTTCACACGAGACCGGATGACTGCCAAAAGACCCATACGATAAACCACATGCTCTAAGAGATTGGCTCTGGAAAAAAATAAAAAAGCTATAAAAAGTCTTATTTTGTAAGCTAAATTAAACTTATCTAAAACACTCTTTTGCAAGTGACGAAGCCTGAGCAAATAAAAAAAAATAAGGTAGTAGTTCGATCCATGATGGGCTCCATTTTCCTTCACTCCACGACTAGCGCGTACTTTGCGTGAATTACTTCGCCGATATGTGCAGACATCAGCAGTTTTTGAGTTATTTCAATGCATACAAAAATACAAATCTTTCCTTTTCATATATTAGTATCGATAAGTGCTTCAAATTCCTTGAAATACTAAATCGGAACCTATCTACAATAACAAAGTTGACGCATCTTTAGTACAATGGATATCTGATACTTCGTCACGTATAAAACCTTTAGCAGAATAACATTTATCTTAAACCTAAACAATTAAAAGGACAAGGATAGTTTACAATTCAATACTTCTAACAAAGAGATTGTAATAAAGGATACCATATTTCTATTATACTAGTAAAAACAATAATTATAGGAAATAAGTGTTACTATTTTTTTTATAATACAAAGTGGCAAACGAACAAGTGGCCACCAGGATTCGTTGAAAGTTCCGAAGTGACCTCTGCCCATAAACATCTGCAATTGCAGATGCGTTGCCTACCCTTAATCTACGGAGGAGGAGACGCACATCGAGGGGATAATAGCTCTTCCTATGCGTCCCCTCTGCTAATCTACTTCCTCTTATAAGGAAATTGAGTTGATAAAGCCTTGCGTAACATTAAGTATTACTTACCAACTTAATATGTTCGTAACAAAGTACAATTGAAATTGTAAATAAGTGTTAAAGAAAAATAATTGAATACAAACTAAAAGACGTTAAAACGATAACACAATTTGTTTAAAAGATTATAAAATAAACGTATACAATAGAGTAAAGGCTCGTCCACACGAAAAACGCACGCACTGACGTAACTTTGCTTATTTTTTTTTAGAAGATACTAGCTGTTGTGCGCGACTTCGTCTGTGTGGAATTAAATAATATATATGCTACTCGGGGATAATGTAGCTTTCTAATGGTGAAAGATTTTTTGAAATACAAAGTTTCTCTCTTGGTAATATTAGTATAGAAGGGGACAAACGAGCGGCTGGATCACCGAGGTGATCTTTGACGCCCATAGACATTTGCAACATTCGAGGAACCGCAAATGAGTTGTCAGCTTTTAAGAAAAAGATCGGCTCGCTTGGGCTCGTAATGGTTTGGAAATACCTTTATGAAAATATTATTATAAAATTTAAACACGAATAGAGTTAAGAAACAATGGGATACAATAGATGCCTATGCATTATTAGATTCTAATAAGATTTTAATTGGTCAAATTAGCTAAGTATTTGATAGTTCAGTAGTTCGAAAAACATATGGGGTATTATTGTTTTAATTCCGAGCATTCGCGTGTTACAATAGTAATAATAAAGTTGTGTGCGTAGTAGTAGTAGGGGCTATGTTTCTACAACTCCACGACTGGCGCGTATTTCCCGTGATAATAATTTCATTGTGAACAGACCCTAATACTGTTGTATCGTAGATAAAAGGAATGACCGCGTTCCAGTTATCTAAATGTTATGCTCGCCACTCTAGTACATTAGTTTGTCCATTGTAATCTTTTTTATACATTCTTATCTAATTCTATAGAAATAAATTGAATTTAATTTGTTTCTTATAAGAAAATGATTTAACAAGTACTTATTGATAGCCTAATTTTAGTCTACTTTCTTTCCTATCCTTTTCTTACAAGGAAATGATAGGAATTGGAAGTGGATTTGGTGGGGGAGGGGACGTATAGGGAGAAATTATCCTCTTGCTGTGCGTCTACTCTTCCGTAGATATGGGTAGGGAACGCATATGCAATTGTAGATGCCTATGGGCACCGGTTGTTTCGCTATTACAGCGAATCCGGATGGCTGCTTGCTCGTTTGTCTCTTTATAATATAAAAACATATATTTTTTTCTATTTTTGAAACTGTTACTAGGCATCCATTTTATGGTATAAAAAAGAATCTTTGTAATACTGCTAATAAATATTTACCTATAGTGTAATCCATCTCTAAGTGGATGGCATTCAGCCAAACATATTTTAGTAGCACTTTAATATGCTATATGCATTTTTTTATATAGTCAAAATATACTTTAAAAATACCATAGAGAACTCATAGCTTTTTTACTACATGAGTAAAAGGAGGCAAAGTCAAGCAGCCATATGATTTTGGTTAAATATTTACCGCTGGCCATAGACAAATTAAAATAGCACAAGTATTGCATTTGTTGCTTTTCTTCAAAATTATTGAATAGCACAACTGCTATTCTTGGTAAACAACCTACTATAGTAATATTATTTTTAATAAATATTTTATAAAAAACCTATGTTATTTAATTATAAAACTTAGAAATAGTAATTTATAAAGTGTTTATGTATTTTGACAGTTTCTACTAAATTATGAATGTGGTTAATTCTAACTAATTTCCCGTTTAAATGCTAAGAATGTAACAAAAACTGTATCTACTATGTACCTATTATAAACGTGTCATAGTAAAAAAATGGCTTAGAACTGCATTGCAGGCTTACATGCAAGGTTGTAACTTAGTTACATAAAAGGCGTTTGTACATATTTCAATTTATTTCAATGCCACTTTTACATATTACACAGGTGAAGGTCTCATCAATTAAAACACTAATTAAAATCATTGAAATGATTAAAAAATGTGTAATAACTCATTTGTTTTTATTTTAATGGTCAATGACTTGGTATAATATTTAACGGACGTTGTGATGGGCAACTTCCCGTTGCAAACAATCTTATAGGTGACTCATTTATGCAATTCCAAATAGGTCTTATATTTTACTTGGTGATTTGTCGACGTGACATTTTTGCATACTAATAAGTGCGCCATAAGGAACTATAATTTGGAATTATTTAACGCATATAGATACATTTTAAAATAGGGGGAACCCGATGTAATAAATAATTCAAAAATTACTCACTTGGTTCTGAATCCGGCTGTGCCGTATTGAATGAAAACTTCACTAGTTTTTGGATGCATTTCTCTGGCGAACGCGTACACGACTCGAAGGCTACTCGGCGGCATCGTGTTGGGTGAAATTAATATATAAGGCCGCGTATCACTCAGGTACAATCACTTGGAATCAACAAACGAGAATTTCACATTCCCGCTTTGACAGCGGTTAACTTCGACTGACTGAAGCGAAATGCCAAATGTCACTAATGAAATAACCGACCATTTTAAATAGTCCGCTACAGCGATTGACGTCATTATAATATACGTACGTAAAGTTTAAAATAACCTTCAGTACAAATCTCAGTATACAATTCTATTTTGTAGGCTTATAATAGGCATAATTTTTAGGCCGTCAAAGAATTTAGCTTCATAATATCGTTCTAATATCGAAAATAAACGCTAGATGTCTCTAAAGGTAACTTTTTATTTTGATGTCGCTATTGGATAAAAGATGGCGCTAATATTTTAATAACAAAAATAATAAATGGTCTAAAGCTCGTAGTTGCGACATTAATGTAATTATCCGTTGTAGAAAGCTTTTAAATAATATCGCTAATATGGTAGGAATTAAGTTCGGCAAAACAAAATCATTAATATTTTTTTAGTTTCTTCGACGAATTTGTTACTTCCTCAATACAAAGCATTGAGTTCCAAAGCATTGTGAAGTATTCGAATATCTAAGTGTAGAGATAAATATATATTTCAGCAGAACGCCGTTATTCATCATAAAACATCAATGGTCTCATAAAACATAACGCCACACCGTTTTCAACACTGTTGTAAAAAACAAAATACAAATCATATTTTAGAAGCAGCTCATTATTTGAGAAACGCGCGATTAGCGACCAGCCTCTGTGACGAACGCAGTCGTTTCAAATGCAACGCGCCGTGACGATTCAGAAAGAAACCGACATCTAATAATATATCTCGTTTGTTGTTTTAATTTAGATAAATAAGGACACATGTCTTCGTGTCGTAGCTAATTGATTTAAGAGCGGTCGAGAGATGTGTGTCAGTACTGGAATGTCTCGCACGAAACTAAACGAGTGTTATTACTGCTTTACTATGTATTAAATTGGAGTAAAAAATATAATGTGTCTGTAGGTGGCGCTTTAAAATCAATTGTACCTTTATACCAGTAAATTGTATTATGATACCAAATGTTCAGTCAGTAATGTTTTATTTGGCACGGATTTAAATAAAGTAGTATAGTTATTGTCTGATTTAATCTATCCATCAATAGATGTCGCTGCTAGTAGAGTTAATTAAAAACATTATTACTAGCTTAAAGAATAGTATTAATTAGTAAAACTATTAAAAGATTTATATAATATGCCTACAATGTGTTTCTAAATTCTCCGTCACGGTCGAGTTCACATCAGCCCACACTAATTAGTCAGAACCGAAATGTCGCATTTGAAGCGACTAACGAACATTCGAGATCTCATATCGTTAGATTAATTACAGACATTAATTAACGTTTGTATCTCAAACGGTATAATTATTGTTGTATTAATTAATAACTTTGCATTTTAGGTCAATTGGTGTTCGGAAATTCTCGCATTGTTTATTAAAAGTATGGAACGCCTTTAAAACTAGTTATCTATCAGCTTTCTTTAATCTAAACAAGACATAAAGTAAGTTTTGCGTATAAAAAGTTTGTCTAGATAGTAAATCTATTTTTTTATAAATTTAAAAGTCAAGACTTTTATTTTTATATTGTAAAGTGGCAAACGGGCAAGCGGCCATCTGGATTCGCTGAAATAGCGAAGCGACCGCTGTCCATAGACATCTACAATTGCAGATGCGTTGCCTACCCTTAATCTACGGAGGAGACGCACAGCAAGAGGATAATACCTCTTCCTATGCGTCCCCTCCCACGCCATATCCACTTCCCCTTCCCATCATTCTTATCCTTATCCTTACATAGTACAAAACAATAACGCTTTTTTAGGTTTGTCCCTATATATGCTTGAATCTTCAAAACTACGCAACGGATTTTGATGCGGTTAATAGATAAGTTTTTAATAGATAGAGTGATTCATAAGGAAGGTTTTCATGTATAATACATTCACAATATAGTAGAGTAACATTGGTAATTTAGAGGTTTTTAATATGATGTCGTAAATTAACACATTTTTAGCGCTTACATTGCAAACGCTGCAGTATTTAGTATCAGGATTATACCGATTTGCACCCGTGCGAAGCCGGGGCGGGCGGGTTTCTTATAAGGAAACTATCCTTATAAGAAAATGATAGGAAGGGAAAGTGGACTAAAATTAGACATTCAAGTTAACTAAAGTATACTTTGTCTGCATCGATCTATACTTAAATGTTATTTATTACGTTTACGTTTTTTTTGTTACGTTTCAAATAGAAAGAGAAAAATATGATTGATTCGACAAGGACAAGACAAGGACAACATCTATTTTGTTTTTAAAACAATTCTTTGACATATAAGCTAATATTTAATTAGAATATTAACCGATGTTGTAAACCTCTGATCTAGGTAAAATAATGCTATACGCGGACGTTTTTGCTTATAAAATATGTATGAACAAATGTGGCGGGAATTCGAAATGCCGCCATGATGCGTGTGGTCTGCCCACACGAATGCGCGGGAATTTCGTCGCCGCCATTATAGAATCCAAATCATCGCTATGAATTGTTTTTTAATATTTATTATTGTATCCAATTGCCAGTTATTAATCTGTAATTAATATTTTTTGTTTTAGTGTAACAATTACTTCATTTAGAACGAGACTGTAGTAAAAAGAAAACAAAAGACGACAGAATTCAGGTGGTCACTTGCTCGTTTGCCACTTTATAATAAAAAACAGTAACATTGGTAAGAAGTAAGACAGATTCTTCTTTAGACTCTGGTGAACTCTTCCATTTAAAAATCACAAAACATTTAAAACATTAGAGACGGGAAAGTGTATAAAAGCTTGAAAGATCAATGATCGATCGAAATTGAACCCACATTAGGGTAATGAAAGGCGCGACTCGCTCGTGAAGGTAATGCTCCTATCATATCACGATTTCGAAAGCTATACCTTCATGGTGGTCCCAACTCTATGGTCGTACCACAGACGATACTATACTAGTACTAGTGACGTGAATACATTTGAAGTAGAAAAAGACTTAAGCCTTGTACGCACCAGGATAGTATTTTAGTCGAGTAGCAAGTAGCTAGTATCACAACAAAGGATTTACTAATATAATCTACTAAAGTGTTGCTGTTTGGACACGTTTAGTTCCTAAATTACTATCCTAGTGTGTAAGTTTAAGCTTAAACGCCTCCGAACAGTAGTAAATCCTTTGTTTGGATAAATGCTACTTGCTACTCGACTAAAATACTATCCTGGTGCGAACAAGGCTTTATAGCACAAAACTCCCTCTTTTTTTAATATTATAAAGAGGAAAACGAACAAGCGGCCACCTGTATTCGCTGAAATAGCGAAGCGACCGCTGCCTATAGACATCTGCAATTGAAGATGCGTTGCCTACCCTTAAACTATGGAATAGCTTCCATTTGTCGCCTGTCTTCTGTGTATTCGTCGTGGTAATTCACCGGGAGTCGGACAATTCGTGCGAACATGTTAAAGCGGGCTCTACCACTGTTAAAATTTATTTAATTATTACCACTGTTAAGTCTATACTAATATTATAAAGAGAGAAACTTTGTATTTTTGTTTTTATTGAAATAACTCGAGAACTACTGGACAGATTTCAAAAATTCTTTCACCATTAGAAAGCTACATTATCACCGAGTAACATAGGCTATTTTATAAAATTCCACGCGGACGAAGTCGCGCACAACAGCTAGTATTAATATAGTTTAAAATGGTTAACAATTAGTACAATGCTCTAAAAACTGATAATCCTGAACTTGCTAGATACGCTATTAAGATCCACCTTTCAACTCGAGCGCAGTTATAAATGTATAAAAACAATTAGACTGACACAAACATAGAAACATTCGTTGCTCTTGTAAATTGCATTTTAATTATATAGTAATACGACCTAAATTTGAATATGATTGAATAAATAAAAAAAAATCTAAGCTGCATAACGAATAGTATAAGACTGCGTCTATAAAATACAGAAGAGCGTTTAGTAGTAGTAGTTTGCGACCCATGATGGGCTCCATTTTCTGCAACTGCACGACTAGCGCGTATTTTGCTTGAATACACATATCTTTGAATTTCTTCGACGATATGTGCAGGTTGCATCGCGATGTTTTCCTTCACCTAAGAGTTTCACAGTAGTTTTTAAAGTTATTTCAATACATACAAAAATACAAATCTTTCCTGTTAATATAATATTTAATATTAGTATAGATGGATATATTAGAAATATATAAATTTACATTGCACATGTTTTAAAATATATTAGTCAATTGAACTTATTGAACTGATGAACCTTAAGTTCAAGTTCTAACCTTTTACGCTACGCTTCTTAAATAAAATTATTTAATGCAATGTTACCCGCTACCGCGTGTGCGCTGTGACCGCGGCCGGCTGGGCGGCGAGATGAAAGCGGGCGGCGCGTTTGAAGCGCTCTTTGCGGCGCAATTAGGCCGCCGTAATGAGAGGAGCGACACAGCACTCGCTAATCGCACCTTAACGCCGCTAAAATGACCAATCTAACGCTATCTAGTATACCTACTTAATGTTTTTTGTATGGATTATTACTATTTTCATATATTTATTTATTTTCAAATTAATTACATTTTTTTACTATATATAAAAAAACACACTAAAAAATATAAAAAATCCCGCCGGCAGCGGGGCCTCATGTCCAAGCTACCGGTGGATAGGGATGCAGAGTGAGGAACCTCCTCACGATGCGAGCCGTGTCTGGACAGCTGTCCTGGGACAGCTGCCTTCTGTGGCCGACCCTTCAATCAGAGACCAAGCGAGAGCCTTTCCAGGTGTTTATCAAGGCTCTTCGCTACACCGTTTACAGACACCGCTATAGGTACTATGATCGCAGACTCCAGGCGCCACATGGCAGTAACCTTATTATTATTATTATTTTACACAAGAAAACTTAATACAAAATTTTCGCAGATATTTATACAAATAATCTTATTAAAAATCACAAAGAGAACATTAATGCAGCTAGTGAGTGAGACAGACGCTCCATAGGTTTCCATGGACAGCCAAAAAAAATCATTACTAAACTTATTACAAACTTTTTTCCTTTAAAATCTTCAACATTACGGAAAAAGGACAAAAATATCTTGCTTCTAAGAAGAATATTTAAAACTAAATAAGAATACAGTCGAACTTGGATAAGAAAGAGTCCAAGGGACCGCAATATTTTTCTTGCTTATAGAGGTTCTGTAAACCGAATTTCTCGCTTATGAAAACCGTCCCTCGGGACCATACCGTGACTCTCACTTATAGGGGTTTCTCACTAATCCAGTTCTTCCATATCCAGGTTCGACTGTATATTCAAATAATACGTAATACATTTTTATAGGTAAATGCAATTAATACAATGTTTGTTTTGGTTAGTAAGTTATTCATAAAGTTAGAGGTATATATAACAAGATGTTTATTGTAATGTTTTTCAAGAGTGTAAATTATGAGCAAATATTTTTTTTCCGAACAAGGTAATATTACAAAAAGGGCTACCCAACGCATCATTCGAGTGGCGATATCGCCTATGGAGAAATGTGTGAAACTGACAATGGCATTCGATAAGTCATGTCACGCGTGAGATATCGAACGTCATTGTCGGTTTAATACATTTGACGTTCGCTATACAATCTCTTCGTAGCGAATGTACTTTGCGTTTTCCCTGAAGCGTCATTTTAGCGCTCTTCAAGCTTGATATTTAACCCTAAAATTAGTCTGAAATTAGTGCAATTGATATCACAATGCGACGTATAAATGATACTTACTCAGCTCTACTGAAGCACGTATCAACACTTTTGGTATAGAAGGGACAAGCTTTGAAACAACCATGTCAACTGCACAATCGCTGTAATCACTATAGCCTTGTTCGTACCAGGATAGTATTTTAGTCGAGTAGCGAGTAGCAAGAATTCGGATTTTTGCTTACAAAGGATTTACTAATCTATTAAAATGTTGCTGTTCGGACACGTTTAGTTACTAAATTACTATCCTAGTGCGTAGGTTTAGGCTTAAACGTGTCCGAACAGTAGTAAATCCTTTGATCGGATAATTGTTACTTGCTACTCGACTAAAATGCTATCCTGGTGCGAACAAGGCTTAAGCTGTTGTCAGATTTTTGGAGGGATAAACCCCAACTATTCCACCCTGTATACGTACTTGGCTCTACTTGTAACATATCTCATAAATAATATAATATTGACAGTGGTAGAGCGCCTTCGTAGAGGTGCGAAGATGTTAGAGCCAGCTTTAACATCATCGCACGAGTTGTCCGGCTCGCCGGTGAAATACCACGACCACACAGAAGACAGGCGTCAAATGGAAGCTATTCCGTGTTTCGTCTGACACGTGTGGTCCTAATTTTAGTCCACTTTCCCTTCCTATCATTTTGTTATAAGGGAATTATGGGAAGGGGAAGTGGATTGGCGGGGAAGGGACACATATTAAGA
The DNA here is from genome assembly GCA_013186455.1 of Papilio dardanus tibullus. Lineage (NCBI taxonomy): Eukaryota > Metazoa > Arthropoda > Insecta > Lepidoptera > Papilionidae > Papilio > Papilio dardanus. The sequence continues at coordinate 100,546 of QDHC01002943.1, forward strand.
GGTATTATCCTCTTGCTGTGCGTCTCCTCCGTAGATTAAAGGTAGGCAACGCATTTGTAATTGCAGATGTCTATGGGCAGTGGTCGCTTCGGATTTTTCAATAAATCCTGGCCACTTGCTCGTTTGCCACTTTGTATTATAAAAAAAAATCAGATCGCAGTAAAAATGTCTTTAGAACTTTACCTGTGAGTTATGTAAAATGATGAAATAATCATAACTGAGCTGACTTTCTTTCGGTATACAATACCTTGTCAATAGCGATCTAATTTAAGAGGATTTTTGTTGTCAATTTACACCTTCAGAATGTTGTAACCATTATTGATTATCAACAAATCTTTAAATGTCAAACGATTTCTTATTCTATTACAAAATACATTGCTGTTTTCACGAGGTCGTGGTTTAGATTGGCTATACAAAACAAGCAATGGATACCTTTTTCAAGTATATCATCGGTTATTATGAAGATTTTTCGTACAAAGAAGCTTGAAATCTTTTGTAAATCTTCGCTCATAATGTGACAACCATCGATGACAGATGATCGTATTTAAATATTGAGAATTCGCTTTGACTTTTAATAGACAGGATCTGTAAAGCGCATTCCCACCCTTGAAAAAAACGCACAAATCTTATTATTATAAGCTCGTTTTGTATGTATACTATTTGATTCTGTATGTGTTTAACCTTGGGCTTTATTAGACCGATGTCACGCAAAAAATGCCTTATGCCGAAGCGAAATCTCCGCTTTTTCCGCGAATTCGGTCTAATGAAGCCTATTAGGGTTTATAAAAATAATTACCATTTTAATTTTACATAAGTGTCAGCTTCCTATACGTCACCCTTCGTGAAATATGACAGAATTTATTTATGTAATAGAGTTTTGGGCATGCATCGCTTTTCTCTGCCTAGTCCGTTCCTCTATAGTCAATGTATTCCAAATACACTGAAAAATGCACCTTATTTATTAACAATTTGCACCCTTTAGTTATTGTATAGTGAGGAAATATTTATTTAATTTGAAAAGGGTTTGAAAGGCGGACCAAATACGGAGGCGCTAAAAGGTGGTCCATTGAAGTTACGAGCAACTTTATTTCTAACCTACGGATAATATTGACTTTGCGATAAAGAGGTATTGCCTTGTTTTATAGTTGTTTGGTTTATTGAATACTAGCGACCTTCGGGTGCAATGTTGATACTAAATACATAGCCGGGAAGGGTCGATATACATATAAACCTTCCTCTTCAATCACTCTATTTATTAAAAAAACCGCATCAAAATCCGTTGCGTAGTTTTAAACATTTAAGCATACATAGGGATATAGAGACAGAGAAAACGACTTTGTTTTATACTATATTGTAAGACGTTTTTTGCTTGACATCGATCTAATGAAACCTACGTAAGAAATCATTTTTATTTTGCCTAAGAAAACTCAAGGTGCCCTATATTATTATTTTTCTACTAATTGAGTCACTTCTAAGACGACATTGTCATCTATCACTCCTGCTTTTGAATACTGACATTAAATAACTATGAGTACATCGGTCACACTTAATTATGGAGACCCATATTGTTATTGATAGGGTGACCACAAGACACAAACTTACAAGACCTCCCTTTATTTAGAGTAAATGGTTTCGTAGTTCCAAATATTAATACAAAATCATGTATTTTTTATGGATAATTAAAGAAAAAACAATTGGAATTTTTACTAATGGTTCACAACAGAAACTTATAGTCTTATGAGTAACTAGCTGTTGTGCGCGACTTTGTCTGTATGGAATTAAAAAATATTGCCTATGTGACTCGGGGATAATGTAGCTTTCTATGAATGAAAGAATTTTTGAAATCGGCTCAGTGGTTCTAGAGTTATTTCAATACATTCCAAACATTTATACAAAATCATGCATTTTTATGTATAATAAAAGAAAAAACGGTTTGAATTTTTACTAATGGTTAGCAGTAGAAACCTTTTACTGTCTTAAGAGTAATTATGCTTTCATGTGAGAAACACATAAAATTACAACAAGAATTACTTAGTATTCAATGATTTTGTGTAAAGAGACAAGTGATAATACCAGGGAGTACCCAAACTACATTCGCTACGAAGCGACTCTATAGCGAACGTCAAAAATTTATGAAACTATGACATTCGATAAGTCACGTGTAAGATATCGAACGTTCCATACATTTTTGATGTTCGGTATCCAATCGCTTAGTAGAGAATATATTCGGGTAGTGGACATAACTTTGTCACGTCTAAAGTTAAAAAGAATTGGGACAATCCTACCCTTTACTAACGTGTTGGTAATCCTACAAGTCAACATCTGCGCAACTACAATACAAAATGATTAGCCATGTCCAATGACAGCGGTCCTTGCCGCTTGTCGCCTGTCACCGCGCTCTCATCGGCTGTCGACAGATTTGGTTGTCAAGAACTGATGACACTCGATGTGGTGACATGTAAGTGTGCGTTTCCACTATCGAAATACATGTATTAAATAAAATTATATCTACGTTTTTTAACAGATTGATTTCACTTAATAATAATGAATGTGAAATTCAATATAGTTAGTGTATACTAATTTGTTTTCTTTGGTGTTTATTAGTATATCCCAAAGAACTGAGCCAATTTTTAAAAATTCAGTGACTAAAATAATCTATATTTTTATAAATTACGTGCTGATGAAAGCAAAGGCAGCAGCAAAAGGCTATTGTTTAAGAGGAAAATTTCGTATTTTTATATATTTGTACGTATTGAAATAACTCAAAAACAACTGGGTCGATTTCAAAAATTCTTTCACCGTTAGAAAGCCACATTATGTACGAGTAACATAAGCTTTACTTTATAATTCCACGCGCACAAAGCCGCGAGTAAAAGCTAGTAATTTATAAAATAAATTCGTTAAGATTACAACCGTATGACACTCCGGAAAACATTAATTTACTCTTCAAAATCTTTAAATTCGATCAAATCTCACAGCACAGCCAAATAATAATTTGCTAATATGTTTTTAAACCTAAAACTGCTATGATAATAGGGTTAATATCCCGGCACGTGATCGCCCCCAGAGATCACCAGCATCATAAAAGGCCTGCTGGGCTTCTTTGGAGAGCTCGGTTTGCCCTCACGCAAAATACGCGCTAGTCGTGGAGTTGCGGAAACATAGCCCCTAACTACTACTACTACTACGACATAATCATAGCAGTAAGCAAATCTTATGCCCGTTTTCACCAACTAACCCCTAAAGTAGTTTTATATAGGTGTCTTTTTGGTTACGGGTCTCCTTAAATCTAACGAATCCCTTGCGGTCTAAAGTGACACTTAACTGTCGGTGAAAACGAAAGTAGTGTTAAGCGACATTTAAAATGCGTTAAGGGTTACCTAAAAATTAGGGATTGTTGGTGAAAACGGCCATTAATTTATTAAATCTATGCAATTCACAATGATTTTTCTGCGCGCCTCACGCAGTTCGCGGTAAAATTACTTATAATCAATTTTATTATAATAACATAGATATTATTCAATCAATTACAAGATGATGCTGTAAAGCGATCAGTTTATACATCGATGTAAAATACTACAACTTCATACAAACCCGTTTAATTGATAAAGCACTAGGAGCTACTTAAGCATGAACGCACCAGGATAGTATATTAGTCGAGTAGCAAGTAGCATTTATCCGAACAAAGGATTTACTACTGTTCGGAATCGTTTAAGCCTAAACCTACACACTAAGATAGTAATTTAGTAACTAAACGTGTTCGAACAGCAACATTTTAGTAAAATAGATTAGTAAATCCTTTGTTCGGATACTTGCTACTTGCTACTCGACTAAAATACTCTCCTAGTGTGTACAAAGCTTAAATGTATCCGAACAGGCAAATTTTAGTAGAGTAGATTAGTAAATACTTTGTTCGGATACATGCTACTCGACTAAAGTACTATACTAATTCGAACAAGGGTTTACAATTAAACTATAATTTTACCCACTTTCAAGATAAGATAAAAGCAAATTCAAAGCAGTGTTTTTGAAGAAACATTTTAAGTTTCCATTGCAAGAGTACTGTTAGTAATTAGTAAAGCCAGTTACTTAATTACTTGCTACTCGACTAAAATACTATCCTTTTACGTACGGCTTTAAAGAAATTAGCACGGTTTAAATTTGCAAAACACAAATAATAGAATATCACGTTTTGGTACATTTTAGTAGCTAGTAGTCTGTGTTGTCTATCATCCCCTAAATAATTCAATTTTGCCACACAATGACAGCAACCTCAAATAACAACCTACCCTATAGTTAATGCAATGGTTGGAATCACTAACGGAAGTGAATCCCACTACCTCATTATTCTACCTCTGCGCGACCATTAAAGTTCTTTAGCACCCGAATACACGGAATAATTACACTCGCGCTTTGGTAATCGTATTCGATACTTTACGTTTATTTTATGAAGAAACATTTAGAAGTTTAAACGGTAGCTTAGCTGTGAAGATGATGAGTTGATCTATTATTTAATACTGATCAATGTGAAAATATGGCGTCATGCTCATTAGGAAAAATCAAGAAAAATAGAGGTTATGGTTTTTATTTCACGCGTTCGTAAGAAATTTCTCGCTTCAGCGACCTTTGAATACAAATGTTGTACCTAAGTATAATAAAAAAAATCATTAATTAGAGGATTAATCATAACTTTACACTACAATATGTTTTAAATATCAATACAAATGCCAGTGCAGTGGAGTTCTAGGATTATATTAAACGTAGTTCCGGGTCGAATGCGTTGACCGCAACGTGAACGCATCAACGGACGATAGTAATAATTTCGGGTGCGTTCATTATAACACATCTCAATTTAGTTTTAACACATAAATTGTAATAAGTAGGAACGGATGCGGGTGGCCCCGGGACTATCGACTAGCATTAGTAAAACAGGAGATCCCTAACCAATTAAAAAAAATACGTTTTTTGTTTAATTCTCTGAGAGAAATCACCTGTTATTGGTATATTTCGATAGTCTCTAAGAGGAAAGATTTTTATTTTTGTATGTATTGAAATAACTCAAAAACTACTGAGTCGATTCCAAAAATTCTTTCACCGTTAGAAAGCTACATTATCCCCGAGTAACATAGGCTATTTTTTAAATTCCGCTAGGACGAAGTCGCGAGCCACAGCTAGTTTCAATATTAACAGTAGCATGCTAGTAGTAGCTTACTACTAGGTTCTCATTTAGATTTTAGGTTATTAATTGATCGCATTTCACTAAATTCTATTTTGACTATAGCTCATTTGATTAACTTATTTTAGTAACTGCCAGATACTTAATAACCGCCATGAGTCCTTAGAATTTAGTCCACTTTCCTATAATTTTATCATAATGAAATGTGGGAATGGGAAGTGGATTTGGCGGGGGAGGGGACCACACCCATAGGAAGTGGAATTATCCTCTTGCTGTGTGTCTCCTCCTCTCTAGGTTAAGGGTAGGCAACGCATCTGCTATTGAAGATGTCTATGGGCAGCGGTCGCTTCGCTATTTCAGTGAATCAAGTTGGCAGTTTGCTCGTTTGCGACCTTATAATATAACAAATTAGAGACCTCTATATCTACACTTGGTTTTGGTTATTTAGTCAATTTAGGACAAAAACAATAGATTACCTTTACCTCTACAACTTCATAAGAAAGCGTTAATTTCGCTAGTTTTTTTCATTTTCCATGTAAGGGCGGAAACAAACATCCCGTGGGCGTGTGACATCATTTGCAAGAGTCCGGGATCGATTCCCGGCTTAATGATTATGTCACGTCTCTATTTGTAACACGTAAGGTGTGTGGTCGGTAAAAGGAACTCATTATTTGATGTTTTTTTTGTTGTCTGTGGTTTGTGGCTTTGATGATCTTTTAGTGGATTTGAAAATCGAAAGTGTTTTGTTTACTTCTAAATTGTTTAGCTTTGAATGCGTGTTGAAGTGTTAAATTTCATTGCGCCTTCGCCTATTTATGATTACTAGTGGAAAATTGATCATTATTTACCAGGAGTCCATACCGAGGGGCTCAGAGCTTACCCTAAGGGGTGAACTAGGCCATAGTCAACCACGCTGGCCAAGTGCGGGTTGGTCGACTTCACACATATCTTTGAAATTCTTCGCCGATATGTGCAGGTTGCATCACGATGTTTTCCTTCACCATAAGAGCGTCGGGTAAATATATATCATATCAAATTCGAATATCGAAGAACACATTTGGCACATGGACATAAACAAAACAAAAGTAAATTAAAAATAAAATGGCATAGTTAATGGGACAATAACAATTTCAACTTATCTATGGAAACCCTAAATATGGCGGCGCCGGAAATAGACGATGATTGGTCGATCGCGGCGCGGGAAAGCGCGCAATATGGCGTCAGTTCCGGTCGTAATATTTAATGGAAAATAGCACCGGCACTAATAATACAATATTGGTTTGCTAATGGCCGATCACAATTGATTTTTTTTGGTTGTATTTAATAGTTTTATGCAATAGATATTTCATATTTACTTTAATAGTAAAGCGTAAAAGATTAGACGACTGATATTTTTTTTGTATTTGACACAACATGGATTACTTGTCTATTGGCTCATAGTTTTTAAATGGAAATAAAATATATAGGTTTTAATTTAGCTAAAATGTTTTTTTATTTTTTTATAGCTGTAATAATTTATGATTTTAATTAACTTGTTCTTTGCTAAATAAAAATCATGTTAAGAACGTTAATAATCAAAATTAAACACCAGTTCGCGGTTTACATTGAATATAGAGAAAAGGACTAGGCAAAGATTAAATAAATTATATCTCTTTCAGGGGGTGATGATGACACATATGCATATCATGCTGACATATTATCTAACATGAATCATTATAAACATACTGGCTCATTTTTTACATATACATAGCTTAAAAGCATGTTTACTCGTAGAATTTATTGTTCGTTTTTATAATGACAGAGAGGAAGCGAGCTTGATAGGTCCTGTCTATTAAAGGTCAAAGACGCGTTAAAAGTTAAGGGCTTGTAATTAAACGATAACCAAAAATAATAATTTTGATCTCCAAAATAAATATTTTTTATCAACAAAAA